>OX336379.1:28434279-28864279 GCA_946902895.1 Fragum fragum | reverse complement strand
AAGCTATCAAAGCTGATGCTTTGCTAGCTAAAAAGGGAGAATCAATCAGAAATGTAAATTTAAAGGTTTTAGTGCCAACTGACCCTTTCTTGCTTAAGATGAACTTATACAATTGGCCACGTGTTGCAATGAAATTAATACAACGTTTAGAGCATAGGCCTACACATGAGATAATATGCTGAAAAAATCAACAAAGATTTCCATTCATTCAATCGGGTAAATTCGATTTTTTCTGTATATTGGAATAAAATTGACCAAAAATATCAAATTATTTGTAAAAGTTTCTATTGACTGGCGAGCCTGTCCTAATCTAACGATACAATATCGGAGAGCACCGTAGATGGGACAGGTTCTTCAGTCTACAGTTATGTATCAAGCATTTAATTAAAAAACACGCTCATACATGTATTTCATATAACACATCAGAATAATGAAAAGACAGGGAACCAAATTCTTTTAAAATGCATTTTTCATACAAAAAAACTTTAGATTGAATTTCAGGGAGTAAAAGATATGAATCTATAACGCTAAAATGATGTATAAGAAAAATAGGCCGACAAAAGAAAAGGTAGAAACTATATGATAAATTACATACATCTAGGCAAATTTTACCATTATAGTGAAATTGACACAACTTACACTCTTAAGGAAAACAATCAACCTTACTGTTTTTCGCTTATCAATTCTTACGTGACGAGAAAGTAACAATATCAAAGTGTCTGATATTGAATTGACCTTATATTTCGGTTTCAATGGCACAGATAATCAAAGCACGTAGGCAGGGTTTAATGGGGGAGGGGCTAGGTTGAAGACGTGGACATGTTTTTAACGCATTTGTCTGAACACAAAAATTCTTTTACTATATCTACCCCAAAAAAGGGGGACGGGAGCTTACTTCCAACCTTGTTCATTTAAGACATGAAGAGAATATGTTTTTGTTTTCCTGGAGGTATGAAACGAAAAAAAAAACCTAATCACACTGTATTGATACGTCCATGAAAACAAAAAAATATTCTCTTTGTTTCTTATAATTTGATTATATCAAGCGTAAAAAACAAATATTTTAGAAATGTTGATACATTTTTATGGAACTATTTTGTGTGCAAGCATGGAAAATAGCTGCGTCCATGTCCATGAAGTTTTGATTATTTTTTTCGACCAATCAAAAACGCTCACATTTGATAGATGGAACTAACAATTAGATTATTTAAGAGGGACGGGAGCTTATTTCCTACCTTGTTCCTACAAGTTTAAAGTGTATCTGCGAGAGAAAATGAATGGCTCCAATCGATCCAGTCAGCCATGCATCACCTTGTTTACCGTTATCTGAAATAGACCTTCTAGTCTTAAAGCAGTTTTTGCACATATTATGAAAGAAAAATTTTCGCTCTCAATTTTTCAAATTTCTAACTCGAACGCTTTACAACATTTGTAAGATAGTGGTTGCACCGACATTGTTATGAACATGGCTGTTCATAATGTTGAAAAAAAGAAAGAAAAGTAGGAAGAGTATTTCGCGTTACGAGACGCCAAAAAGGTCGGCGAAGTGCAGCCCGATTTGAAACGGAATTATCGGATAAATACGTTTTATGTCTATTGCACCGGGAATAGCCTTATTCTAAGCTTCGATGATGTATGAATTGCGTCACTAGCTTCTGCTAGCAATACAGTCGTTGTCGACATCATCCGGAGACAAACGATTCCACCCGATAAATTTCGATGCTTCAAAGAAGGACATTGATAATATATGAAATAAGATTGAACTCGATTTTTGGCCGAAGAAAGAATACTTATCTTGAAAATTACATTAATAACTATTGGAAAAGCAGAAATTTAACCTTTATCAAATTTTCAAGAAAACCTGTTCAAGAGCCGCTTTAACTCAGTCCAACTCAATCCCTCCTTTTTACGCCCCTCAAATTTTCAAATTTTCAAGAAATCCTGTTCAGGAGCCGCTTTAACCCAGTCCAACTCAATCCCTCCTTTTTACGCCCCTCAAGAAAAAAACTTTGGAAAACATTGTTGAAAATGAAGAAATTGCTTGTATCAAGCAATTTTTTCATTATCCACAATGTTTTCTATCCAAAAAGACGAAAAAATTAACTATATATCTTGGAGCTTCATGGCACCTGTCTATTTACATTGAAAAGAAAGTAGCCAATAAAACTTTCCTATAAAGGGAAAGGCTGCTTGCCACAAGCGGTTTGTTCTTTTCCTACAATAGCTTCTGAATTATTAGTTTAGTTTATACTAATTTATTTTAGTTCGATTGCGACGAAAGCTTCAAGCTTATAGAGTCGCTTTCGAACACACAAACCAGATGTTTTCACGTCCCTGAAAGAGAGGCAGTGGCTTATCCCCACTGCTACCCACTTCTACAGCTGGGTAGACTGAGGCTGGCTATTAAGTGTCTTGCCCATGAACACACCTCGGTGACGGTGGGGCTCGAACCCATGACCTTCAGATCACAAGTCAAACACCTATACCACTCGACCATCGAGGCAGGCAAAAAATTATGAATATCTGAATTATTGAAAACTATGGGTGAGATTGAAATAAACAATTTTAACCCTTTCCCGTTCAATCCCTGGTTTTTACGTCCCTGTGATTTTATGGTTGATTAAAGTTTGTAGCAAAGGAAGAAATCGCTTGTAACAAGCAATTTCTTCTTCTTTTTCTACAATGTTTTCTACCCTACTATATGGGGTTGTTTTTTTTTAATTAAATCCACTTTACAATTTAGTTTGCAAAACCTTTGAATTTGGAGGGGTCAGAAATTTTGCAAAACAGAAAAGAGTTCATTGTTGTAATTTGGATCGTGCAATGTCAATAATTCATATCATCTATTCGAAATACTTTTCGTGAAAAATTGAATAGGGAAACTGATTGTGAGTCGCTATTTCTTCTTTACCAATAAGGTTTTCCACAACATAATACTTTGTGAACGTACAAGCACTTTTATTACTGTTCTTTTAATTCTTTTTAATGGTAAGAACACTAATATCTAAAATCTGCAAAAAATAAAAAAAAAATAATATTTTTTTAAAAGAAAGTAATTTTATAAATAACTATTTTCTCCCCCAAAGAGTTTTCAGTTCTGCCTTATGTTAATTCACTTCTACTTTTTTTTTCTTTAGAAAATGTGAATTTAACAATTAAATTATAATGTTCTTTCTGATACAAACGAAGCATCACTTAAAATTTGAGAGTTCAAATATTTGGTCAAATTGGCCTCATTGGCATCAATTTTTCCAGGGTCAAATAGTATATTTTCAGATTTTTTAGAGTAGTTACCCTGGTATATGAGTCAAGCACAAGCCCTTTTCTTACAATTATTACACTAAAAATGCCGTTTAACTCCTTAACTAAGTAGTCAACCCTGTATTTAAAGCGCTGCAAATATATGTCTTTAGGAAAGATTGTTGGAAAATGTGAAATTGTTTGTCACAGGCAATTTCTCTTTTTCTCACAATGTATTGTAAACTTTTTGTCAATCCATTTTCACTTTGAAATGTCGTCTACAACTGCTTTCAATTCTGACCAGTCTAAAATTTCTGTCATCTAGTTAACCCATTTTCACACAATGACGCATTTTGACGCTCCTAAAGTAAAAAGGTCTTGGAGAAAATTGTGGAAAATGAAGAAATTCCTTCATTATCCGATGTGTTTTCTATCCCAAAAATTAAGGATTTAAGAATTTCATTATCTAAAAGTTGTCATTTGCAACTTCTTTCAATTTGGTCTAGTCTAAATTTTTGTTGAGTGGGAATTGGTGAAAGCGTTGGGACTACGTCTGATTTCTATCATTTCATTTATTCTCCTGTTCCTTTCTCCACAAGTTCATCGATTGTGTTCTGTTGCCTCGCAGTCAAGCATTCTCTACTGGTGTTTCTGCTAGTGTTTGCTGGTTATGGCTCCTTTGGAATGATGATTTGCTATGCAGTTACTGTCCAAACAGCCATCAAGGTAACGCCTCTACCCAGAACGTTGAAAAAATCTAAATTTTCATAAGCTGAAAATTGTTGTCTACAACTCCTTTCAATTCGAACCATCGAGTCTAAAATGTCGCCGCCTGGTAATGGTTTAACCATTTTGAAATTTACGGCCAATTTCAACGAGCAGAAATCTGACAAAATTGATAAAAAAATCTTTGGTACGGTGATAATTCTAAACTCAACTGGAGTGTAATAATCCGACTTTGATTGACAGTAGGTCGCTGTCAGTCAAAGTGAAGCAACCAATCAAATCCTTACTATAGACCTTCAGTGATCTTTTAAACTCCGACTGTTATATTTAGTACTTTTGTTGGTTTGGCTCCTTAGCCCTTTCCTGTTCAAACACGGGATTTTACGTTTCTGTGATTTTATACTCGAGAAAACATTGTGGAAAAAGAAGAAATTGCTTGTAACAAGCAGTTTCTCCTTTTTCAACAATATTTTCTACCACATAGGATGGTTGCATTTCAAATGGCATCCAGTTTTCATTGTTGTCTGCAACCTCTTTCAATTTGGACCGGTCTGAAATTTCAATAAGCGGGAAAGGGTTAACCATTAAGTCGCCAACCAACGATATGCCCTTGGATTTGTGTTTCTGACCACAAAATATGCATTATTGTTTGAAATTTAAGTCGAACTGCCTTACCAGTGGTCATTTTATTTCATCCATTTTTCTTTTTCATTTTTATCTGTTTACTCTTTTAGTATATATATTTTCTATTCTATTTGTTTATCTATTTATTAGTTTATTAGTTTTTATTATAATCATCGTCATCATCATCGTTTTAGTGATTATTGCTATTCAATAAGAGGAACATTCTATAATCTAAACTATAACAAGTCATCTTCGGTGTCACTTGGAAGACAAACAAGAGAAAAGTCTAAATATCAACCTGAAAAAACGATTTCAGACCAAACTTTTCATTTCTTTCAATTAAATACAAATTTCAAAGAATTTGAAATCAAAATGAATGTACAAATGAATATTTATCGGCCCTTTATCAGATTCGTGCAAAAGAAATTATCTTTGATTTATAAAATGTAAACTTCATTCACTGAAAGTACCTGAAATAAGAAGAATAGAACAGGTTTAGCAGAAGGAACCTTTGGGAGTATGAAAAATATACCTCAAAATCGATATAAATATACAATATTGATATCATGCAACCTTATTTTAGGGTTTAACCCATTCCCACACAATGACGCTTTTGAACTCCCATCAAGAAAAATAACTGGGAAAACATTGTGTAAAAAGAAGAAATTGCTTGTCACAAGCAATTACTTCTTTTTACACAATGTCTTCTACCAAGAAGGTTGAAAAAATTATAAAATTTCGCCAAATTTAAAATGTCGTCTGCAACCCCTTTCAATTTCGACCAGTCTGAAATGTTGCCGTCTGGTAATTGATTAATTAAGTACTAGATCACATTTGTAAGCTATTTGAAAATGCATGCTTTTAACCCTTTCCTGTTTTTCAAATATTTAGACCTGTCCAAATTCAAAGGTTTTGCAGACGACAATTCAAAGTTGATTTTATTTAAAAAATAATCATTTTGTATGGTAGAAACAATTGTGGAAAAGAAGAAATTGCTTGTTACAAGCAATTTCTTCTTTTCCAATAATGTTTTCTTAAATATAAAAACACAGGGACGTAAAAACCAGGGATTGCAACCATGGTGTAAATGGAAGAAATTGTTTGAATCAAGCCACTTATTCATTATCCACAATGTTTTTTTCCCATAAAGACAAAGGCTTTTAAAGCTTTATCAATTTGAAATATGTCGTCTCCAATATCGTCCATTCTGGACTGGTCTAAAACTCTATTGTGTAGTAATAGATTAACTCCTTCCCATACAGTGACGCCTTTGGACGCCTCTAAAGAGAAAATTTGGAAAACCGATGTTTTCTGTCTAGAAAGTTGAAAATTTGCAATTTGGACCAGTTTAACATTCTGTCATGTAGTAATGGGTTAATTTAGTACATGTAAAATTACTTTTAGACGCAATCTGAGGGGATACATACCTTAACTATTTCAGTGGCTTAAGAACAGGCCCGCCTTTGCAACTGGACTCGTACTGATGGGGGCTGGAGCTGGCGGTATTATATTTAATCCAATCATAACATTGTTCATCAACCCGGAGAATATAGTACCCAACAAAACAATAGCCGAGAGTACAGACAGGTCTCTTTCTCTCTTTGTCTCTTTCTCACTCTCTTTCTCCTTCTCTTCTCTCTCTCTCTCTCTCTCTCTCTCTCTCTCTCTCTCTCTTGTTGTTGTTGTTGTTTTGTTCTGTTGGAAAATCAATTAATTTTTCATTAAGTGAACAACAAAAGCTTCATTTTTTACGAGTATCCGCTAACGGAACAATGAGTGAAGTATCCTTTAATTGTTCACGAAATGAAAGATAAATCGATCTTACACGAAAAACAAATGAATACTTTATTTCTTAATGCAAAAATAGACAAAATATGAGAGATAGTGGGGAAATTTTACAAAAGCGCTTCATTTCCTTTTCTCTTATTGGAACTCGTCGTTCAATTTTACGAATCAAATCTCAGATGTACATCGTAGAACTATTATAAAGATTCACGTGACAAACTTCCAATATGGCGCTATCCGTTATGCAAAGCAATTGCGGTAGAATGCATATCATAAAATTCTGTAAGAAATCAGTTTGGTTTTCAAAGGAATTTTGATATCACAGCAAAATAGGGCAGAACATAAAACAACAAAAGGAAGTTTAAGTTTTTCAGCTATTTTGCGACCTCAGAACCATCCGGGTTTTACCAAGATTACGTACTATATTTCCTACACTGTTTACGGCTAATAAAATGCACCGCTTTGTTTGTGTGTGTGTGTATTTCCGTTTATTTATCGTCGCTACCGTAGCACATGCGAATATGAGCTTCGCCCAAAGAAGACAGTTAGTTATTACGGGGGATAGTGCAAGGATACAGGACGAAACTACTGAGAGCTCCGCCTGGTCCTTTAACGTGCTCGATGGATAGCATCGTCACACGGGTCCTCGGTTTAACGTCTCATCCGAAAACAAATTAGTTAGTTAGTTGATATGGTCAGCCCAGGGCTCGAACCCGTGATCTTGATGTTTGAAGTCAAGTGCTCTACCAAATGAGCTAATCGGGCTGACAACCGCTTTGTTTAATAATGCTCCGCATTATATACTTCCGAGGCCAGTTCCCAAAGTTTACGGGAATGGCCGAGTGTGTTCCGATTGGCACATGCTCCCGCGTAGATTACATACTAGTATATGTTCAGTAGAGCAGAATGAATGAAAGCAGTACTAAATCTATAAAAAAAAGCGAGTTTATCATTCTGATAGTTTCGCTAGAAATATCGAGTGATAATCCGCTGAGAAACCCCATTGATCCATCGAAAATCATGTTTAAAATGTTAAACAGATAAATCATTATTGGATTGCATCATGTTTTTTAGTGCTTTTATTTCCAGATATTTCGTTGATGACGCCTTATTGGACAGAGTACCATGGTGTTTCGTGTTGATTGGTGCAATGTTTGCAATCATGATATCTATTGGAATCCCCTGTCTTTTTCCTCCACCGAAAGACGATGTAAAATCATCTGTACGTATGGAGGTTGACTATTATACGGACCCCCTAAAATGACATTCCAGACATTTTTTAATATGAAAATGATCTTAATTATTTCGTAACAATTTATTAATATTTCCATAAAGCGACCACATTCTAGAACTACAGAATATATGCTATAAGTCAATTTGATATCATTTAAATCCTTTGTTCTTGGTACTCGTTAGACTGGCCGCCGTCATAGCGCAGTTGGTAGCGCGTCGGACAGTCATTCAAAGGGTCCCGGGTTCGTTCCCCGACGGCGGCAATACTCTTTCCGACATGTGTCTACCACCAATGGGCAGATAATCGTAAGCCTATGTGGGATAGCAGCTGGAGGCTAGTAAAGGATGTAATGGTAGTACCGGTGCGAGAAATACCAGGAACCCATTGTTAGGTGATCCAGCCGCCGCGATGTAACTGAAAGATTGTTAAACGCGGCGTTAAACCCCATTCAAACAAACAAACAAACTCGTTATTTTTGAACAATTGCAATTGCCAATCAATTAAACAGTCAACCAATGAAATAATTTATTTATACCAGCACCTAGTTTTGAATTCCGACATTTTCCTCCAATTTTAAGCCTTTTGGCTGGTTTGCGAATTAAACCTCGTAACTTCATTGTTTTCAAGCTGTAGTTACGATATTTTGGTCGCCAACGAACTATTTTACCTTTTTGTTAGATACTACTTGCCAAAAATTTTGCAAAATTACGCCGTTTAAAATTGCAGCGAGGCTTCCTGTCTGAGTCGATTGGCGTGGCAAATGGAGTAAGTGGTTTGGACCAGCGATTGGTCATTCTTTGAGTTAGGCAGTTTTAAAGGGAGGTATCATTGTTTCTGAAACCTAGATAAGAAAAATTACCAAGTGCCGAAAAATAGACTCAAACGAACATTTAATACTTTAAGTTAGGGGAGGTATTGTCTTGGTGGTTATCTAATAGACCTAAAGTGGCTTTTTCTGGTTATATCGGAAAAGGTTCAGCGGAATTCCAGGTTATTTTTAGATATCACGGAATTCGGCTGTCGACATCGGATGACCTCATTTGCATATAACCCAGTCAAATGAAGGTATAGTTCTAAAAATATGTCATTGTTCATTTCACCCGACCAAACGTGCCTGGTAAAATAATCTGTTCCATCTGCATTTGTGTATATCATGGTTACTCGATCAGTTTTTCCCGCTTTTTATCCCATTATGAAAAAGCCTTGGAAAACATTGTGGATAATGGAGAAATCGCTTGTAATAAGCAACTCTTCATTATCCACGATGTTTCTTACTGTTAAAAAAAATGTAACTTAAAATTGTTTTCTATATTTTGTCGTTGTTGTTATTGAAATTGGACAAATCTAGAATTTTGCTAAGTATTAAAGGGTTAAAAGACATTAAGACGTCATAACAGGCTTGAGACTTAGATGCTCTGTTGAAGATTGTATTAAAAGGGGGGTGGAATAAGGTTCTTTTCTATAACAGCAATAAGCGTATATATGATGTTTTGAATTGATATTGTTGAAATAAATGGAAAGCCGATTAAAAAATAATGCAAAAGTAACCCAGTGCTCTCAAAGGTGTAAGAAACACAGATTATCCCTTGCTTTTTGGGTTATCTACTAATCAGTGAAGCTATAAAACAAATTTTAGCATTAAAGATTATTTCGTAATTACGAAATACATTTGAGCTTACTTCGTAATAACGAAATAGTATTTCGCAATTACGAATAGAATTTCGTAATTACAAATACCTTGAAAGATTATTTCGTAATTACGAGATAGTATTTCGTAATTACGGGGGTAAAGTATTTCGTAATTATGAAATAATTTGAAGAGTATTACATATTTACGAAATAATTTGAAGAGTATTTTGCAATTACGAAATAATTTGGATCATAAGCATATTAGCAAAAAGTCTGGAATGTCACTTTAGGGGTTCCTTACAATTACAGTATCTTAGTTTATTTATCTATTTATTTTTCTATTTATTTATTTTGACGTAGTAAAATATTTTGGTGAATTCGAATTGTATTTTTTTGAATGAGAAAGATAGTTGGTTCTAAATTTGAAAAAAGATAAATAAAAAATGTCTTTTAGGCATGTTTTCCAGGAAAATGAATCATATACATATCCTATACAGTCAAAATAGAATGACAATCCTGCAGTCAAAATATCTATCAAAAGGGAAAGGTGTCGACCCTGTGAGCTAGCGCAGTGCGCGCAAACTATGGTCAATACTTCTCGAACTTTCCACTTGGCCCCTTTTCACATGACCGTAAACGAATCGAGGATTTATCGCGAGACTGTTCTAAATGTCTATATATTTTTAGACACTTAGAACAGTATTGCAATAATCCTCGAAATGTGTCTCAAAGTTCTCGCACTTCCCATTTGACCCCTTTTCACACGACAGTTAACGAATTGAGGATTAATTGTTCTAAGTGTCTCGCAATTAACTCTCGGTATATGTCTCGCAATTTATTTCATTTAAAGGATGAATCATTAGAAGTTAGCGTGAAAGCAGCTGACGAATGCACCGAAATGAGTCAACATTCAATGAACGGCCTCCCAACAGTTCATGAAGAAAGTCCGCTGCTTACCTACGGTTCTCAGGAGGAGGAAGACCCATTAGTGTGAGTACAGCACAAGGTATTACAACCATTTAGACCCAATACCAGACGACAAAATTTAAGACTTGCCCAAACTGAAAGAAGTTTCAGAGAATAAAAAGAAGATGGAGATTTTTTAAATCTTTTGTATTAAAACATCGTGGGGAATGAAAAAAACGCTTGTTTCAAGCAATTTCCTCATTTTCCAATTTGTTTTCCAAAAATGTCTTCTCGATAGGAGTAATAGCGGGATTGTTCCAGAATGGGTTAAGTGGAGAAATTTATTAGTAAATGTCATTATTGAGTGAAGTTCCGTAAGCTTATTTTTTTCCTGAAATTATGTTTGTTATTCCTACTATTATTATTAATATTATTACTTTTATTATTCTTGTCCTCTTGATTATTATTTGTTTTCTCATTCCAATTTGTTACAGAATGAAACTCCTGAAATGAAAATGATAAAACTTCTACAGGAGACATTTCATTGAGATCCACATCTCATTATGATACACTCCATTATGATACATTTCATAATGACACATTTCATTATGATGCCCTTCATTATTATAAATTTCATATAAAATGCATTTCATTATAATACTTTTCATTATGATACATTCATTGTGATACATTTTATTATGATAAATTTCTTAATGACACATTTCATTGTGATGCCCTATCATCATGATACATTTTATTGTGACAGATTCGTTATGATACATTTCATTATGATACACTACATTAGAATGCATTTCTTTGTGATACATTTTATGAAGATATACTTAATAATGATAAATTTCATTATGAAACACTTCATTTTATCATGATGCCCTTCATTAAGATACATTCCATTGTGGCACACTTGAATATGATACACATATTTCCAGATGGCCTACCGTGTCATATATTCTTTATGCTTTCTATGTTGTCACATCTATCATTCCAGAGAAGAAGCTAAGCCAGTACCGACGGTTCTAGAAGTTATAAAGCATTTATTGAAATCCAGGTCCTTCTATATTCTGTGGGTGTGCGATTTAACAATACAGCTCAGCGTAATATTTGTGATAACAATGAACAAGGTAGGATCGCTATTGGCCCAGTCGACCGTTGGCAATCGAAATCACCATTAACCAATCAAAATAATCTTTCATTCCGGAGCTACAACGTTTATATTCGTCATTACGTAAAATATCTCGTCCGTGGGTTCAAAGACGTCGTGACTACAGCTTTTGCAAGTTGAAGTTATGATACTTAGGTTGGTCACCAACGATTTGATTTTTTTATATCATCTAAGTGTCTGCAATCTCGCAAATGCCTATATTGGTATACAAGAATCAAAGTACTGGAAGTTTTGTAAGCTAGCAAATTATGGTTGAATTTAGATAATCTTTCCCTTGTTGGGTAGAAAACATTATGGACATTGAAGAAATTGTTTGTCACAAGCATTTTTTTCATTGTCAACCATAATTTCCAAAGCTTTTTAGCTCACCTGAGCACGTAGTGCTCAAGTGAGCTATTGTGATCGTCTTTTGTCCGGCGTCCGTCCGTCGTCCGTCGTGCGTCGTGCGTCGTCCGTCAACAATTTCTTTAAACAACATCTCCTCCTAAACCACTGGGCCAATTTGAACCAAATTTGGCAGAAATGTTCCTTAGGTGGTCCCCTTCGAAAATAGCTAAAAGAATTGAAATCCGTTAAAAACTCTGGTTGCCATTGCAACAAAAGTGAAATTTTAAAATAATCTTTAAAAATCTTCTCCTCCTGACCCAGAAGGCGTAGAGCCTTGATATTTTGCATGAAGCATCAGTATATTGACCTCTTTCAAAATAGCTAAAATCATGATCCTCGGGTCCCCAGGGGCGGAGCCCCAGGGGGGTGGGGTTTATATAGAAATAAAGAACGATTTTTTAAATGACATCTCCTCTCAAACCACTGGGCCAATTTGAACCAAATTTGGCAGAAATGTTCCTTAGGTGGTCCCCTTCAAAAATAGCTAAAAGAATTGAAATCCGTTAAAAACTCTGGTTTCCATGGCAACAAAAGTGAATTTTTAGAATAATCTTTAAAAATCTTCTCCTCCTGACCCAGAAGGCATTGAGCCTTGATATTTTGCATGAAGCATCAGTATATTGACCTCTTTCAAAATAGCTAAAATCATGATCCTCGGGTCCCCAGGGGCGGAGCCCCAGGGGGGTGGGGTTTATATAGAAATAAAGAACGATTTTTTAAATGACATCTCCTCTCAAACCACTGGGCCGATTTGAACCAAATTTAGCAGAAATGTTCCTTAGGTGGTCCCCTTCAATAATAGCTAAAAGAATTGAAATCCGTTAAAAACTCTGGTTGCCATGGCAACAAAAGTGAAATTTTAAAATAATCTTTAAAAATCTTCTCCTTCTGACCCAGAAGGCGTAGAGCCTTGATATTTTGCATGAAGCATCAGTATATTGACCTCTTTCAAAATAGCTAAAATCATGATCCTCGGGTCCCCAGGGGCGGAGCCCCAGGGGGGTGGGGTTTACATAGAAATAAAGAACAATTTTTTAAATGACATCTCCTCCCAATTCACAGGGCCGATTTGAACCAAATTTTGCAGAAATGTTCCTTAGGTGGTCCCCCTTAAAATTAGCTAAAAGAATTGAAATCCGTTAAAAACTCTGGTTGCCATGGCAACAAAAGTGAAATTTCAAAATAATCTTTAAGAATCTTCTCCTACTGACCCAGAAGGCGTACAGCCTTGATATTTTGCATGAAGCATCAGTTTATTGACCTCTTACAAAATAGCTAAAATCATGATCCTCGGGTCTCCAGGGGCAGACCCAGGGGGGGGGGTTATAGGCACGAAGCATAAGTTCACAGACTTCTCTCTTATTTCTGAAATTATAACCCATGGAAAAAGTTTTTTCCTTCTTTCAAATCGGCACTAAAGCCTTGGAATTTGTAATTTGGACTTTTGGATTCCCAGGTTCATAGTCTTTATATGTAATTGTGGCCCACTTGTTTCATAATCCTAACCTTAACATGAAATTAGACTGTTGAAAGAAAAAGAGCCTTTATCTCAGGTGAGCGCCCCAGGGTCAACGGCCCTCTTGTTTCTTTAGATGTTTAAAAAGCAGAATTTTGTGTCAATGGGTTAAATAGCATGCTTTTGACCGAGTTCTCTACAATTTGAATAGAGTTTACGAAAAGAGCTTTTTATTGCGTAGGCATTCAACGTGTTTATTGGTTAAGCCCCCTGTGGCATTTTGCACTCGCTGAACTTTGAGAAGACCCCAAAATGTGTTAACTTAAGCTACACTTTGCTAGCTAGAAATTATCTTGTCTAAGTGAATAGGGTATAGCTTGTGACCCGTCAGTTTTTTTCAGGTCTCAACGTATCTATTTTACAGCAATTGGGAAACAAGTTCTTTCAACTTAGGTTTATCCTGCTCGACTCTGATTTTTTTTACCGTAATTCATCGCCGGTTCAATTCTACGACCTCGTAACCAGAGCTTTATCAAGCTGTAATTAAGAGGTTTTAGAATTAAACCGACGATTTCAATTCTGGCCGACCTTGCAATCTTACCAGAATAGAAGTGTTTCATTTTGGGTTCGTTGCTGTGGATGTAGATGCCAATTTATCGACATTTGTTGTCAGAGTTCCACCTCAACATACGTAATACGTTAGGGCCATTTTAAATGCGAAAAGTATCAAACCTGGTCCTACTGAACGGATTTCACAGACAGATCAGGTTAGAACAATTCGTCGTAATAATTCTAAAACCTCGTAACTGCAGCTTTAATAAAAGATGAAGTTACTAGGTTTTAGAATTACACCGACGAATTTTTCTTTTGATAGATTTTCTGAATCCAGAACTGTCATGCTACCTTTCTTAATGTTTATTCCTAAAATGAGCGCATGCGTGACATTTCCAACCATTACACATGTGCGACAAGTAAAGACTCAGATCAGCCTGTGCATCCGCAAAGTCTGATCAGAGTCTTCACTCTGCGCTCTGTAGATAGATACTGTACCAAAGCTTCTTTAAACAATCAGCGAATATTCTAATTGCCCCGAAAGGCTGTCCAGGGTGCTCAATGTGTGCAAGTCACGCACATGCAAAATGGTTGGAAATGTCACGCACAGGCTCAAATATGGTCTGGTATCTAGTCAGCATCTGCTGGATACGATATATTTTCAGACATTTGTTTCAAAGAGTACCTAGGAGGCCCTTTTTCGCTCAACGGACCGCATATTCGTACTACGAAATTTCCGTATCATATCTATATTGAAGATTTTTTCCCTCCTAGGCGTATGGTCAGACGTTTATAGATGATGACCAGTATCTAGCCTTGGTCGGTTCAGTCGGGGCCATTTTTAACTGCTTTATGCGTCCATTTTGGGGATTCGTATTAGATCGTCTTGGATTTAAGGTAACACCTTTCGTCATAATTTGTGTATTAGATACTTTATTAGTCGACGTAATTGACGGAACACCTCTGCCAATCAAAAAACGGAATGACCAATAAGATCATCCGTTTAGACCGGAAGTGAACTTTGAACTCCGACATCTATGTTAAACAATTCTGTTCAATTAGCGACTAAAGGTCTTAACTACAGCTCATTTAAGCTGTAGTTACGACGTTTATATCCTCAGCCAAACATTTTACTTTCTTGTTAGGTGTTACTGGACTTACATAATTACGTATTTATTCATACACAATGTGTTTATTCAGTAATTTATTCATGCATTGTCTGCTATTTTTAGTTGGCATGGCCTAGCTCATCTCAGACATATTTTGACAAGTCTATTTTTCCATATATTAGTCTCTGTGAAGTCGGAAATCATCATCGGCAATTACAACGTGCCTCACAAAAATGAACTCATTTTTTATTGGAACAAATAGTGCCTGTAAATAGTGTTTATCTTGATTTGCATTCTATAATCTATTATCTTTAAAAACAAAAACACACAAAAAAAACGAGTGCAAAATAAAATTCGACCATATTTGAAACAGCTGCTTTATCGCAACCATAACGGCTATATACAGTTACTTAGGCTCCGTCTTGCCAGGTAAAAAGAATAAATACTACCAATTTTTTTTCTTTTTTTTTATTTTTTTTCATTTATTTCAATGTAATGCAAAACTTTACTATTTCATTGATAAACGATCCCTGTGCTTAGGAATGGTCGTCTTCTAATTAACCAAATACCAGACAGCAAACTTTCAGACTGGTCCAAATTGAAAAGATTTGCAGACGACAACTTTTAGTTAAAAGGACTTTAAAAAACCTTTGTCTTTTGGGGTAGAAAAAATGTGGATAATGAAGAAATTGCTTGTGACAAGCAATTTCTTCATTATCCACATTTTTTCCAAAGTTTTCTTTTCATGGGGCGTAAAAAAGCGTCAATGTGTCGGAATGGATTAATGCTACTTTTTAAAGAAAACCGTATGCTGTATGCCTCAGATCTTACTGCATAAATCAAGCATAAGGAAATTGTGCCCATGCAATCTCTGATTACAGACCACAATGCGGATAATGTCGTTCGGAGTCTCCTTGACAATCGGTACCTTCGTACTCACAGAACATTTACACAAGGCATTTTTCATGATATGGACCGCCTCCTTATATGGAACATACGCTGGTTTCACAACCGTTAGCCCCTCGGTTTTATCCAGATTGTTCGGCGCAGAAAATATGGCGGTGAATTTTGGCCTAACCATGACGGCTGATGTATGTATAATTAAACAATAGCGGATGTCAAGTAAGGAATCAATCGACCAAGTGAACTTTGAAATGACCTTGTTCACACCATAGCTCCTTCAATTATGTATGATTTTCAAAATAACTTGGCACAATTGTTCTCTACCATGATTAGATGTACCATTTTAAAGATATTTTCAGCTATGCCCAAGGTCAAGTTCACCGCTCAAAGCAAGGCGTTAAAATCAAGCATGTCCGGAGCATAGCTCCTGAAATTATGGATGGATTTCGAAAACACTTCTGTGTGTATTTCCGTTTATTCGTCTTCGCTACCGTAGCACATGCCCATATGAGCGACCCCCTCCCCCAGAAGACGGTTAGTTGTTATGGGGGATAGTGCAAGGATACAGGACGAAACTGCTGAGAGCTCCGCCTCGTTCTTTAACGTGCTCGGTGGATAGCTTCGTCACAAAGGGGCTCGGTTTAACGTCTCATCATAAAACACTTCTCACAATTGTTCTCCATTATGAGTATCCATTTGAAAAAGGTCAGATACCTCCAAGGTCAATGTCACAGCTTTAGTTTGAACGTTAAAATTAAGCATTTCCAGAGCATTGCTCCTTCAATTATGGATGGATTTCAATATTACATGGCGGAATTGTTCTCTCTCATGAGCACATGAGCCAGCGATCCCAGTCCAAAGCTCAAAATAAGCCCTGTATTCCTTATTGAAATTTCCCATACCAACTTTGTAAAAAGTAAGTGGAGGGTATGGTAAACAAAAGGCCAATATCAAATTTTATAGGGCAAAAAATAAGATCTGAAATTGACTTTCAAAACTATTTTCTTTCTTTTCTATATTTGAATGAATATGTATGTCCAGAATTGTATTCAAATCAATGCTGCAAGTGAGTGCTGTGTTCATGTATGTGTGGAAGATGTGTATATGTGATTCAATAATTGATTGCGTTTTGTTCGAAGGCCTTATTATATATAAGCTAATCATTATCAGTCTAGCCGTCACCACTTTTGTGACAGGTACTCATCACGAGTTTAATTGTCATTGTGATGCTTAACCGTCAGTGACGATTGTTGAAGAAAAAAATCTAAAAATTAGTCTTACAAAGAATGGTTAGTCGTCAATGATAAGAAAAATGTGACGGTTATTCATCTAAAGTATTGGAATTCTGAAGATTTTATACACTTTGTAAAACAGCGATGAACTTTAAAAAAAGCGTGATGGCTAAGTGCATTATGGCATTACATGTATATGCATTTAAGAGATGAAGAGAATATTTTTTGTTTTCATGGAGGTATGAACCGAAAAACCTAATCACACTGTATGAATACGCGAAGCGGATTCATACATTGTGTGATTATATTTTTCGGTTCATACCTCCATGAAAACAAAAAATATTCTCTTCATTTCTTATAATTTAATAGCATCGAGCAAAAAAAAAACAAAAGTTTTACAATTTTGATACCTTTTTTGCATGGGACTATTATGTGCGGAAGAATACAAAATCGCTGCGTGCTCAAAATTCTATTTATGGAGTTATGAATAAATTTTTTCGACCAGTCAGAACGCTGGTTTTTGATAGACGAAACTCAGTAATTTACAAACACCTTGAATAGATATGTGTGGCTCTTCGTTTTAGCCGATAAATCACGTCTGCCTATGAAACAAAGTAAGATTTTAATTCCATTTTAAGGGAATTTCATATGCTTCATGTAGACACGAATACATCAAAAGAAACGTGATCAGTGGTTTTGACAGGGTCTAGAATCCATTTATTTGGAAATATTACATTGTGACTATTTAGTTGGTGCCGGCTCATCGTTTTAGCCGATAAATCATGTCTAGCTATAAAACAAAGTAAGATTTTAATTGCATTTGAAGGGATTTTCAGATGCTTCACGAATTCACCAGAAGAAACGTATTCGGCGGTTTTGACAGGGTATAAAATTCAATGATTTTGGGGAAAAATACGTTGTGACTATTTAGTTGGTGACGGTTAGTCATCATTCGGCAAACCTCGGGCGATCTCCGAAGTTTTCCGATGTAGTAAGGGAATCGGCCGAGTTGTGACGAATGGGTTAGGCATCAGTTACCAGATTGATTGTGATGTTGTTTTAATCTGTATAATGATGTATTCATAAGTTACCTTCGCTAAATAAAGCTATAATTGTCATTATTATTGTCTTGTAATATGGTTATTCTATCGTCAGAAAATCGCCTAAAAGAGAAAAGTATGGACGCTGATTAGCCTGTGCGACCTGCAAACGGTAAGATGGTCATTCTATCGTCAGAAGTTCGCCTAAAAGCGAAAAGGAATCTGATCAGCCTGCGCAGTTCGCACAGGCTAATCAGAGTCCATACTTTTCGCACCTCACAGAAGGTCCTTTTTTTGGCTCACGTATCACAACATAACATAACAATAATCGAGCCGTTTTCTACCAACAGGGCTTAGCGGGTATCATTGACGGGTTTGTTGGACCCATTATCAAAGAGTCCCTCGGATGGCATAACACGTTCTACTTGTATGCCGGAACAGCTTTCGTGCGTGAGTATATTAAACCCATTACCAAACGACAAATTTTAGACTGGTCGATATTCAAAAAAGTTGACGACGATAATTTAATGGTGGTGAAATGTTCGAAACCTTTGTATTTTGAAGTAGAAAACGTTGTGAAAATGAAGAAATGCTCTATACAATCTATTTCTTAATCTTTCACAGTGTTGTCCAAACCTTCTCTCTCCCGCTCTCCCACCCTCACTCTCTCTTTCTCTCTCTCTCTCTCTCTCTCTCCCTCTCCTTCTCTCTCTCTCTCCCTCTCTCTCTCTCTCTCTCTCTCTCTCTCATTCTCTCTCTCTTCTCTCTCTCTCACTCTCACTCTCTCTCTCTCTCTCTCTCTCTCTCACTCTCTCTCTCTCACTCTCTCTCTCTCTCTCTATCTATCTCTATCTCTCTCTCTCTTTCTCTCAACTCATTCCCCACACAGTGACGCCTTTTGACGCCCCCTCAAGAAAAGCAATTGGGAAAACATTGTGAAAAATCCTTCATTTTATACAATGTTTTCTATCCAGAAAGTTGAAAAAATCATACACTGTAAGTTGTCGTCTGCAACTCATTTCAATTTGGACCAGTCTAAAATTTTGTCGTCTGGTAAAATTTCTTTAGAAGATCAGGGCCCGAGATTTTTATAACTTTTTTTAGGTAGCGAAACGCAAGCTTCGATAGCTTAAGTTAACAGACAAATTTGTGAGGTGATCTCAAAGTTCAACGAATGCAAACTGCCACTGGAGGCTTCACCACTTATCAGTTGAATGCATACACCATAGAAAGTAATTCTGGTGTATTTTACGGATACTACTAATTCTATTCAAATTGTAGTGCACTCTTTCATAAGCATGTTATCCCACTCAACTCCGCTTTTGTAAGCTTTCAAGAAAAATTCTTTGGAAAAAACTGTGGACATTGAAGAAATTGCTTGTAACAAGCAATTTCTGCATTGTCCACAATGTTTTCTTCCAAATTTCACTACCTTGAAAATGTCGTCTGCAACTGCTTTCAATTTGAACCAGTATAGGATTTTGACGTGTTGTTATGAGTTAACTCCTGGGTTACTTTAAGCTAGTTTATTTTTTATGATAACCTTTGACAAAGAGGATTACTTAACAAAACCATGCTTTGCTAGCTTACAGTACTTTCAGTACTTTGATTAATACTCATTATAGAATTTTCTCAAGCTTCATGTAGGATAAATGATTTAATTCAACCCTGCACATTAAGGTAAAATGAGAAACAATTAACCAATAGGGTATTTTTGTCTTCATGCACTTACCATAACATAATCGCTTAATTACACCTTTAACACAACTCGAAGTTTGGGTATGTTAAATTTACCAATCGCGGCTGTCAATTAAAAAAAACGACCAATCAAATATCGGAGTTGCAATTTAAATGCCGACATCAGCCACCATTCGTGTGAAACATTTTTGTCGGTTTGGCGACTTGAACGTCGTAACTTATTCAAGCTGTAGTTATGACGTTTAGGTCTCAACCATCCTACTTTTTTGTAACATGCTACTTGCCATAAATTTAGGAAAATAACTAATCGAAGTCGAACTTACTGCAGGAGTCAATGGGCAGGTACAGTGCCTGGTCACTTGTGCACTGAAAAGGTTTCATAATCTTTGACCCAAAATAATATTGTGAAAATACCGAGTGTCTGTTCGGGATGCTAATTAACGAATCGCTGGCAATGCTCATTGACTCCTTTGGCCCCGCCCATTGAAACTGACAGAAAGTTCCGCTTCGATTTTTCACGGCGTTATTTTGAAAATTTATGCCCATTTGCATGTTACAAATAATTAGAATGGTTTGTTGGTGACCCAAACGTCATAACTACAGCTTCAATAAGCTGTAGTTACGACGTTTAAGCCGATAGAAATGATTCAACAAAATGGTGGTCAATGTCGCAGTTCAAACTGAACTTCCAGTCTAAATGGATGATTTCATTGGTCGACTGATTATTTGATTGACAGACGCGATTGGTCAACTTTCTGTCCCATGTGAAATGACTTGAAATGTCACGCATTCATCAGAAAGGTTCAAGCGCATAACGAATTATTCACTTGATATTCAACCTTTTCTTTCTGTCTTTTCAGCCTTCCTAACAACATTTGTATTCAATGGCAAAGATAAAGATGGGCGTCCAATCTAACAGTCTCCGCGGAATAATAACGCATGGCTGCGCTTTTGCATCGGGCAACTTTTTGAAGTTGAATACGAAGAATATTACAACAAAACTTTTCTTCTTTTTTTTCTAAATTGAGTAAATGAACTAATGCTTGAGGAATCAAATCATCACACTTGTGCGCCAAGTAAAGACTAAGATCAGTCAGTACATCCGCACAGTCTGATCAGAGTCTTCACTATGCGCACTATAGATGACTAAAAGCCCTTCTAGGCGATTAACCCATTCCCACACAGTAACGCTTTTTACACTCCTACAGTGAAAAGTCTTTGTAGAAACATTGTGGAAAATGAAGAAATTGCTTGTAACAAGCGATTTCTTCATTTTCCACAATGTTTTCTATCCCAAAATATAAGCAATTTTAAAATTCAATCAACCTATCCGGAACTTCTTTCAATTTGGACTAGTCTAACTTTTTGTCGAGAGGGAAAGGGTTAAGGAATATTCCAAATGCCCTAAGTGGCTGTCCGGGCTGCTCAGTGCTTGACTCATTACGCACGTGTAAAATGTTTGGAAACACCACGCACGTGCTCAAATATGGATGTTAAATCTGAAAGGAGAAATTCGAAAAACACGTTCTTAAGATTTAAAAAGTTCATGCTTCCGCATATTATTTCATAAAGCGTCATGGTTAAACGAGAAAAGCGCTTGTAACAATCTCCTTTTACCACGATGTGTTCTATCTATTAATTCAATTAGAATAGTGTTCAACTTTAACACTTTATCATGAGATTATTAATATATATCTCATTTTCAAAAATTTCGCGCAAAATTCCTCAAAAATTATATTGCCACAAAACTTATATTGCCAAAACATTATATTGCCTCAAAATGTCGTGTTCGTAGAAAAATAAAATGCCACAAAATCAAATTGGCGCCAGAAGAACATATATATTGTCGCAAAATCAAGTTGCAAGGAACATTATTTGGAAACAAAAACTATATTTTGTCGCATACTTGAATTCCCATAACATTTATATTGCAGCAAAAAATTCAGGTAAAATGTAATATTGTCACATAATGAAATTGCCTCAAAAATTCTATAGCCGCAATTCTTATTTATAGATTTTCAAGTGGTTTAAACGATAATTCATTTGGTCAAAAAATGTTTGATTCTGTTGGTTCCATTTGTCATTGCTGGCATACGCCATGATCGATAGAAATAACAAAGGCTCATCTTGATTACTCTCATTCCAACTCAACCCTTCCTTTATACGCTCCTCAAGGAAAAAGCTTTGGAAACCATTGTGGAAACTGAAGAAATTGCTTGTATCAAGCAATTTCTTCATTATCCACAATTTTTACTATTCAAAAAGACGAAAGAATCTAAAATTCCATCAATTTAGAATTGTCGTCTGCAGATTTTTTTTAATTTTTTTTAGCTCCATTTGTCATTGCTGGCATTCCCCATGATCGATAAAAATAACAATGGCCCAACTTGATTACTCTCACAATATGAACGTCGAAGACAACCTTTCTTTACTGACCCCAGGGGTGATTAAAATGTGTTGAATTACTGTGAATAGTTTCCATTAAAGGGCAAATCCATAGGGGTAACATAATTCAAATTTTCAAAATTCCATTAATAAACATGTGCATTGATATTCAATGATTTTTCTTGAGATTGTTTCAAAAACACTTTATTGGAGTTTTTATTTTTACCTTTTCATTTTTACGGCATCGCTTATGTCCCTTACCTATTGGTTACATATGCTTAACTCCCCTGAATTGTGACGTCATAGTAGAAGTTTATTAAAAATGGACGTAGAGTATGACAGCGATTTGAGCAATATTCCCGAAGAAGAAATGGATGTTTCTGGTACTTTAAGGCCATATGTGTATGAACCAGTTTGAAGGGCAATTGCTACGGATTCGGAGGATAGTGATGATTATATTCTTCGTCTTCTTTTTGCCCCGATTTTGACGATAATGTTCCTGAGGTGTCAACATGGTGAGTGATCAATATTTGCGGCGAATATTGCCCTTTATAAACATTAGAATCGTAACAAATTTAATTTACTCCCTTTTTGAACGTTTGAATCTGACTTGAACAACGAATTTAAATGAAGATCCCAATGAAGAGACGTTTACGAGTGAGACCCCTTTTGAATTATCCCTGGACTATTAACATTGTAACAAAAACTCCTCTGAATTTTCTTCTACCAAAAATTTACGATCAAACATCTCGTTTGTAAATTTAAGACGAGAATAAGAAATTATGTGCATGACATTCCCAGTCTTATTGTCCAAATAGTGCATTAGATGATTATCTGGCTGTCATAAGAAACTTTCAGTCTGTAGCTATCTACTAGGTGCAAAGTGAAGTCTGATCGGACAGGATTATATGCAAATGTCTAACACTGGCTCAAATGGTTTCGGTTGCTTGAATCAGTACTACATTGTCCAATGTTTGAAAACAGTTCTTGGTATATGGTTTACAATTGTGCCCCCATCAGAAAAGTTACAGTAACGTTTGTTTACTCTCTGTAAATATGGACAGTAAATCATTCTCAAATATGAAAATTATAATAAATAATTCAATTTCACAGGTGCCAGTGCAAGATTTGTGTGAATATGCCAACTGTGACAGAATCCAAGTGCTGCAAGACAACAAACAGTATAGATGGGAAGGATGAAGCAGGATTGACACGCATAACAGATCACATTGCATTCCGGGTGAATTGTCTGAACATTCATGTATTGGGAGTTACCTACTATAACCATTCGTTACAGACAGGCCCACTTGAGGAAAACCAAAGAATTCATAAGTAAGTAAAATATTGTTTTGTTATAGTGCTAAATTATTTTACATAAATGACCTACATTGTTAATAACCCTTTCCTGTTTTCTAAAAATTTAGACCCGTCCAATTTCAAAGGACTTGCAGACGAAAATTCAAAGTGGATTCTAGTTGAAAGTAAGCATTCAGTGGGATTTGAAATATTGTGGAAAAAGAAGAAATTGCTTGATATAAGCAATTTCTTCTTTTTCTACAATGTTTCTTATTCATAAATTTACAGGGATGTAAAATCAGGGATTGAAAAGAAAAGGGTTAAGGCAAGGAAACTTACCCCATTACCACACAATCCAATGTTCTGACATACTGAAGCAATGTAGTTTGCAAAAAAAATAGTGGGAAAAGGAGTAATTGCTTGTAACATGCAATTTGTCCTTATACAAAGTTTACTACCCCATTCAACACTTAAACTCTTAAAATTCAGTGATTTACCATTTGTCAGCTGTCAAAGAATTTTTTTACGATCAATTCATTCATTTAGACCAAAAGTGAACTTTGGACTGCAATTTTGGACATCTTTTAGGCATTTTTCTTGGTTTGTGGACCTTGACATTGTAACTGCAGCTATTTCAGTCTGTAGTTACAATTTAGATCACCATCCAACCATCTTGGAAACACTGTAGAAAAAGAAGAAAATGCTTGTTGCTTGATTCTGTCGTATGTAAGACAAAGCCTGTAAAGATCATCAACTTTATATTGTCATCTGCTACTCTTTGAATTTGGACCATTCCCAACTCTGTTGTCTATCATTAAGTTAAACATCACCAAAAAAAATTTGGTTTAAAAGCTAAGATCTCTTTACATTTTTTTATTCTAGGCTACACAGACACATGGCCTCTAGACGATTGCGAAAGGAGCGAGGAAAGTGATTCCTTCACATGTGGTGACTGCTATCAGAGACATGATTCCCTCTGTGGACTATTGAAAGAAAGAAATTCTGGTTGTCAACCTTTCAATTCTTTAAATCCATTATAAACCATTTTATGATACACCTCAAGAAATGGCTTTGATTAAAATTGTTGAAAATTTGGAAATTTCTTGTTGCAACCAATTTCTATATTTCCCACAATGTTTTCTGCCAAGGAAATGTTTTCTGTCATGTTATAAAAAAATTAAGATTAATTCATACATGACATAAATTATGACCTTTTCCAGTATCGTCTTAGCTTATTTCCAAAGTCATAGTAAGTTGCAATAGAATAATAAGGACTTTAACAAGGAGTTATACAGTCCTTTGAATAAACATAGATCACGGGTGAAAATCAAGGGTGCCATATACATCACTAGTTTGTCTAACATGAAAGGATGGGATATGCATATATTATGTAATCATTTCCTGTAATGTTTAAAACACTAATTAAGACATGACCATGGCCTAAGTTTACCCTTTACCAAGCAATCAGTAGCTTGTCTTTCCGCTACTGACTATTGTGATATTTGAAAAAAAATGAACTTAATGATAGCCACTATTTTCTGTTCAATTATCTGTACCTCCTTTTAACTCATTACAACTAAATCCTCTATTTTTACTCAAAGTAGGAGAAAGTTATGACATATATTGGGGGAAAAGGAGAAATTGCTTGTGACTAGCAATAGCAAAGTTTCTCAAATTTTTGAAGCCTATTTACGATAATTATTCAATTTTGGCACAAATTAAGTTGTCATCTGCAACCTCTTTCAATAAAAAAAAAAAAAAAAAACACTTTTTTTTAATTTGATCCTAAAATTTTTTGCCCAGTAATAACTCATTCATACGCAATCCTGTCCGTCTAAGCCCAACTTTAAAAAAAAAATTCAAAAAAGATTGTGGAAAATGAAAAATCGCTTGGTACAAGCAATTTCTTCATTATCCACAATGTTTTCTACAAAGGCAAGCAAACGAAAAATCAGGAGCATTAGTTGATACCTTAAGATTTATTGTACTGGAGAAATATTGAAGGATCCTAATGGAATCTCTAGCCTGGAATAGCCTTCCAATTTTAAGGGATCCCGGAACACTGTTAGTGCCGACCCCTTAATGTGTCTAAATGGATTTTTTGGTAATAAAAAGAAGGAAATACCTTCTAACAACCATGTAAAAGGAACATTTTGAAAATTTGTTGGAATTCTAGATAAACAGCATGTTTATGAGGGAAATATGTTCATATCAATAATAAACACAGGTCTAAGTAGTTGATAACAGCAATTAAATTCAAAGCACCTCTCAATTTGGACTAGTCTAAATTTATGTCATTTTGGAATGGGATCAATGAAAAATGAGAGTATGACTAGAGGAGAAAATGGTGAGAATAAGGGGAAATGACTTATAATTATTAATTTCTCATTTTGCCACACAGTTTTCGTGAATATGTCAAAATTGACCAATGGCTGGCCCGCCCTTTACTTCATAGTCTCCGCTCATGAACTCCAACAGGAAGTTCCGCTTTGATTTTTAACAGCGTTCTTTTGCAAAATTTATGCCAAGTAGCATGTAACAAAAAAGTAAAATGGTTGGTTGATGACCTAAACGAGGTAACTACAGCTGGAAAAGGCTGTATTTACAATGTTTAAGCCGCCAAATCAAAAATAATAAAAAAATAAAGGTAAACAAAAATGGCAACCAATGTCGGAGTTGATAAGCTCAGGTCAGGGCTGAATGAATTATTTGATAGGTCGGTATACTCCTCTATTTAAAGTCTCGTTTGGTCAATATATTGGAAGGACAATATCCGAGATGAACAAAATGGGAACCCTTTCAGTTCTGCTGTCTCACGAAAAATCGGTCCATAATGTGATTCGTTCATTGTTTTATATAATCCCAACCCCCACAATATATGGCCGAGATATCAATTTGTTCACCAAATTGATCTAACCGCTGTTGCAGCTTCTTCCTCGAAATTGCCCTAGCTGATGGTCGGATGTCGGTTCTTCTTCCCGTCGGTTCTCCGAGATCAAGATTGTTGGCACGGCGTCAGGTTTCAATCGGAGTCGAAAGTTCTTAAAAACAACGTCATTTGCTAGTTTCGGGCTAATCAAAAACTTGAAATTAAAGTGTCTCACACAAAGCTTTGCATGACTCGGTGGCTCAAAATTTGTCACTGCTGTCCGCTATGAATTCACAACTTTTTTCTTTTAAAATCAATCGGAAACGTAAAAATGCTGATCCTCTGAGTCCCCGATTCAACATTACAACCGTAAGCGGCACAGATCGTCATTATTCTCCTTTAAAATCGATTTTTTACGTATTATCGCCTGTATTTAGTACAGCAACCATTGGACATGTAAAATAGATAGCTTCTACTATGACGTCACAAATGCAGGGGAGATAAGCGGTTTGGGGAATGTACAGGGGAAGTAAGCGATGCGCTGTTTTTGGGCAGTATTAAATCTTGACATTTCGAATTGGTTTTTGTACATGTGCACGGTCTGCAATCGCGAAAATATTGCTTGTGTGTTAAATTAACACCATATACTTGAAAAATAATGAATGAAAAGACAATATAAAAATTTCTTTGAATTTGACCTTTAAGTCTTTCCAAGTAACAATATACTTTTTCCATATCTATCCAAATATTATCTTCGATCGCTCGCGTTGGCTCTCACTCTTCAAATTGACCAATCGCCGCTGTTAATCAAAGAAAGAAACAACCCATCAAATCATTCATTTAGAACGGAAGTGAATTTTGAACTCCGACATTGACTGACATTAATGTGAAACATTCATGTTGGTTTAGCGACTGAAACTAGTTACGACGTTTAGGTCGCAAATCAACCATTTCACTTTTTTACATGTCATTAGCCATAAATTCTGTAAAATAACGCCGTTTAATATCGAAGTGGAACGTCCTATCAGTGGGCGTGGCAAGGGCTGAGCGAAAAGTTCATGGCATTTCTGTAAAACTTTTTTCCTTTCGATTGTTTTCACATATATACTGGCTCAAACTGTATGTTTCGTTGGTGAGCGAGCAAAAGGTCGTAAAAGCAGCTTGAATAGAGTGGCCTGATATTTTTGCTTGCCATCGTCTTGTAACTAACTTCCAGACAAGAACTGGCCAATCGCGGCTGTCAATCTAGGAATATATCGACCAATCAAATTATTCATTCAGCCCGGAATTTAGATTTAAACTCCAACATTTGCCGACATTTGTGTGAAAGATTTTTTTGTTTGACGACTAAAACATAGTAACTACAGCTTATTCGAGCTGTAGATACGACGTTTAGGGCGCCAACCAACGACTTCACTTTTTTGTTTCGTGCTACTGACTATAGATTTTGCAAAACAACGGCGTTTAAAATTGAAGCAATAATTCCAGTTGGAGCCAATGGCCGGGGCTTACAAAGTAATTTGGCGGGTCCAGCGATTTGTCAATCGGCTGCATGCATTAACTTTATAATACAATCATTTTCGTGGTAACAAGGACGCTGCTCACCAGGGGGAGATTGTAACAGTACTGTGTGCACGGAGAAGGAAAATGTCATATATCTAAAACACGCTTCTCGAGTCGTCCGAACTTTATCCCAGCGTTAATACAATATTCTGTGCTAATTTTCTATAATGACTTCAGAAGAACAATTTAAGAACGAGATATTTACAATACCATATATGGAAAAACGGGTGGAATGGAATTTTGAGTTTTCGTGATTTCGGTCGTAGTCTTTCTTAACCTAAATAACAATTTTTCAAACTCGTTCAAATTGAAAGAAGTTGCAGACGGCAATTCTAAGTTGGTGGAATTTAGGGGGAAAAAATGCCAAGTATGGTAGGAAACATAATGGACATTGAAGAAACTGCTTATTACAAGCAATGTGAAATCAAAGCACTGAAAGTACTGTAAGCTAGCAAAGCGTAGTTTTGTCAAGTAATCTTCTTTGCTAAAAGTTATCATAATAGATAAACAAGGTTAAAGTAACCCAGGAGTAAACCCATTAGACATGAAAAAAATCTTTGACTGGTTCAAATTGAAAGAATTTGCAGACGACAATTTCATTTAGTTGAACTTAGAAAGTCTTTCCCTTGTTGGGTAGAAAACATTGTGGACAATGAGGAAATTGCTTGTAACAAGCAATTTCTTCATTGTCCGCAATGTTTTCCAAACCTTTTTTCTGGAGATGCTTAATAAGTTTGCAATATTCCTGAAATACTTAAGAGCTACTTTTTGTGGCGTAGGCATTCAATGCATTTAGTGGTTAAGTCTCCAGTGGCAGTTTGCACTCGTTGAACTTTGAGAAGACCTCAAAATTTTGTTTACATTTGTATTAATTTAAGCTATCAAAGCTGACGCTTTGCTAGCTAAAAATGAGAGAACAATGAGGGACATTCCCGTATTATCTTCTCTTTGTAATGTGACCATTAATTCAGAGGTATGCCAAAATGTACATTGGTCCTTTCACTTCATTACCATTGTTTTTATCCTTGTTCAGTATGGGGAAGTTGCGATTTTTTATTTGCCTTTTCTAGTTTTATTATGAATACAAATCTCTTGATGGTGTTAGATTATGGTTCAGAAATATCATAGAAATGTATTTTCAAGATGAAACCAATTTTCCAGCTCTAAAGTTTGCATTATACAGCTGATCTTAAAACCAGACAGTGCAAAGAAACCAAGGATAAAGTCCAAGTAAAACACTGACAGGGACCAATGTATTTCTGGAGAGTATTCAAGAGAGATAACCCAAGAATGTCCCTCATTACATTTTAATCCATTCCCATTTAATCACTCCTTTTACGCCCTTCTAGAAAAAAGTTTAGGAAAACATTGTGGAAAAAAAGAAGAAATTGCTTGTACCAAGCAATTTCTTCATTATTCACAATATCTCCCATACCAAAAGATGAAAACATTTAAAATTCCATCAACTTGAAAATGTCATCTGCAGCTTCTTTGACTTTAGACCAGTCTAAAAAATATGTGGGAATGGGTTACGCAATTACAAGGTTCTTGTAGTGAATGCATTGTATTAAAATGAACGGGCTAGCATTAAAAACGGTGAAAAGAGTGGGGCAATTAGCAATTTTGAAGAGCGTCAGGGACGTTTTCGAGAAGGAATTTTGACAGAAAAAAAAAAGAAATAAAAATAGAGGAAAATGTGTAAGATTCTTGCGTGGAACAAGTAATCTGATACTGCACACAAATCGTTTGTGTGTCGACTGGATGACCCGCATAATGCCAGAATGAGCGGAAAAATAAAGTTGCTTTCTTTGCAATCTGTTGTACACCAAGTCAATTCATGTTGTACACCAAGTCAATTGACCAATCGCTGGCCCCACCTTTGACTCCTTTGGCCCCGCCCGTTGACTCCGACAGGAAGTCCCGCTTCGAATTTTAACGGCGTCGTTGCTAAAGTAGTGATAATAGCTATTTTTGTAACAGATTTGTTTAGTATTATAAAACTCTTTCCTTCTTGAATAGCCCTACTACTGCGGCAATTATCTCTGATCTGAAATTTTGATCTCGGAAAAAAATCAGTCTTCAAGCTTCGTATCAGTGTAGGTAGAGTTTAACGTGCACAAGCAA
The DNA here is from genome assembly GCA_946902895.1 of Fragum fragum. NCBI lineage: Eukaryota > Metazoa > Mollusca > Bivalvia > Cardiida > Cardiidae > Fragum > Fragum fragum. Next base: position 28,834,341 of record OX336379.1, on the reverse strand, counting down.
GTTCATAATAAAAATTGATAATATATTATATCATTTTTCGTTGTCATGTTACGATTATATCGTTGTCATGCTACGATTTCTGTCTTGCAATATCACAAATCATTGTCATGCTACCATTTCTGTGATGCAATATCCTAAATCGTTGTCATGTAACGATTTCTGTCATGCCTTTTACCAAATACAAGACGACACACTTAGTTACAATGCTATTTGAATTTTAATGAACCTGAAAAAGTGAATACAAGAGGTTACCGATCTGATATTCGACGAACCGCGGCTGTCAATCAAAGGATCAATTTACCAATCAAAATTTTCGTTTAGGCCGAAAGGGAACTTTGAACTCCGATATTGGCCGACATTGAGTGAAGCATTTTTGTATATTTTGCGACTTAAACGTCGTACTTACAGCTTCTTCAAGTTTTAGTTTCGACGCTTAGATCACCAACAAACCATCTTTCGTTTTTTGTTACATATTACTGGCTATAAATTTTGCAAAATAAGGCCGTGTAACCCACACAGTTTCGCTTTCTAATAACCCCTACGAAAAACAGATTTGAAAACATTGTGGATAATGAAGAAATTGCTTGTGACAAGCAATTTCTTCATTTTCCAAAATGTTTTCCACCCGGATGGGAAAACAAATCCAAATATCGACTAAAATTTGTCGCCTGCAATATCCTTTAATTTGGTTCAGTCTAAAATCATGTCCTCTGGTAATGGGTTAATATCAAAGTGGAACTTCCTTTTTGAGCTCAGGGGTGTGGTACCAGCGGAGTGACTGGGCCGGGGGCCAGCGATGCGTTAACTATATATGAGATGGTCGTTGAATAAAAAACAAGTTCACTTTTGACGAAGAAAGACATTTTACAGAAAAAAAGGAAAATGCACAAGAAATATACACTTTTGAAGAGAGTAAACCGAGGGTATAAAGATATTACACAAGGAAATTACACCTTTGTGGGAAGTAAAAGGAAAATACGAAATTTCGCTTGTTTTTCTCTTCTTTCCACTCTCTTTTTCCCTTCATAGAAAATTCCAGGATATAGAAAATCAGTGATACTGTGTGTGTCGCAGCTACTGGAAAGTACTAAAGGTCGGTGAGCGACCGAAGCCTTGGAACTACAACTTTTATGAGCTGTAGCTACGAGGGTTTGGTCGTTAATCAACAAAATGATGCCGCTATCTTTTTTACACAAACTGTAATCAATGATCATCGCAAACAAAACTCAGAAGAGGAGTTTCCTGTATCAACTACGGAAATCATCTCAATTTGAAACAAGAAGTAACTTTGATTAATTTGAACAATCAAACCGTTTATTCTAAACAGAAGTAGATTTTGTAATTCGACATTTAAGTTAAACATTCAAGCTGTGGTTACGATACTTAGGTCGCCAACCAACCATTTTGATTTTTTTTCATTGCATGCTTCTGGCTATGAATTCGAAAAGAAGATAATGCTTAATATCCAAGTCGAACTTCCTGTCGGAGTCAGTGAACTTGGCCAGCTATCTGCAAGTCAAATTAAAAAGAGTTGATAAAAACTCTTAATTGACTTGCTGTGATAAGCAAAGCCTGTTGATCTTAAGTGTATGCAATGAGCTGTATCTTCTATCCTGATGTCTAGATTTCGAGCCTCAAAAAGATCAATGTTCCGCCTGACATTTGAAAAAAAGTATGTCGTGATTTGTTTACTGGTTGTGGAAATGACAGGAGTCGTGGTTATGTGCATAAGCCACCGTCGCGATATATAGGGAATATTACAACAGTGTACTTTTCTATTTGCTGTTATTGTGTTCGAGAATCGTGTATAGGTCGAATCCAATAAAAATACCTACACACGATTCGAGAACACGATAACAAGAAATATAGTTGTAATATTCCTTTTATTATATATACCTTTTAGGACATGACATAAAGAAAATTCTCTTAAATAATTAAGAAATAACCAATTTCCCGAAAAAAAACGAACGTCAATACACAAAAGAGTAGTCCATGTTTAACGGTACTCGACGAATGCGGTCTTTTGGTACACGCCGATTTTAAACATTACAACTATTTGTTTAAGACGTGTGGTTTAGAAAGTATGTGCGTTGTATGATGTGTTGCGTGGCCTAGAGTAAATGTCGAGTTTTACCTCGTCGTTGTTCACTAATTCGTGTTGGCTTATCGAATTCCCGTTTTCAATAGGTCGTATATAAGACCAATATGTCTAACTAGATTCTGGAGATTTAATTCGCCCTTATCATTTCCCAAATAGCACAACTGGGCGCACACAATAAAGACAAATTTGTAAACGAACTGTTTCGACCATGGCTACTACATGTATCTGAATTTCTTTGAATATTAATTCTTAGTTTCACCTTAAGCGTATTCGATAAATGGTTGAACAGCCGATGATGAAGAGTAAATAGCAAAATATATGTGCATTTCACAATTTAAGAAATATCGAAAGGGAGTACAGAAAAAAAGGACGGTCACATGATTTAAACAGGCTGCAAAGAACGAATCAAACCTTTCCATTCGTATTGTACGCGTCGATAAGTCATGTTGCCAACCCATTCGCCGAATGAATCGGGTGGTGTAACGAAGCAAGTATAGTGAACGAATCTTCATAATATATGATACTGCCACATTATCATTTTCCAGTCATAAGTTGAAAATACCATCGTTGGGTAAAAGATTATTAAGAAATATTCCAGCCTGTCCTAATCTACCGATTTATCGAAGGATAACTTTAAGTAGATAGGATAGGTTAGAAAGTCTATAAATGTAAACAAATGAGTCTTGTGACGAAAGTGTACTCTCTATGTATGACAAATAAGTCTTATCTTCACCAAAGTCATAACATATGGCCATTTGAAGCAGTGGTAAAACTGCTCGCTTACCATGCGTGAGGACCCTGGATCGAACCATTCTATGCTCCGCTATGTTGCGTATTATTTTTACTCTACCCTTCATTTATTTTCCAGGTCGCCATTAAAATCCGTTGTACTTTTGTATCGCATTAATTGTTTATATATAATTTGTAACCATTTTCAAAGTCAAAACATATGGCCACTTGAAGCAGTGGCAAGACTGCTCGCTTACCAGGCGAGAGGACCCTGGATCGAACCATTCTATGCTCCGTTATGTTTCGTATTTTTACTCTACCCTTCATTTATTTTCCAGGTCGCCATTAAGTCCGTTGTACTTTTATATCGCATTAATGGTTTATATATAATTTATAACCATTTAAATTGTTTTTTTGGTTTTCAGGTGCTGAAAATTTATATAAGCGCAAAAAATAAAATAGATATTGTAGGTATGTATCATCGTGTACCATATTTCCTTCAGTAATCATATTTCCCTAAACCTTCTGCTTAGGCTGTATACTACAGATTGCTGGGATGATCTAAACATAAGATATTTTTAAATAGTTAAAGAATACTTAAAAAAGGAAAACTTTTACTTGATATATAACGCATTAGAATTGCAAAAACCTTGTTTTCAGAAACCGTTACTCATTTCTCGGTACCCATGTTGTTTTTACTAACATAACCCCAGAAATAAAGATCCCTGATACCTCTATATTTCCTACCTTAGCTGGAACTGATCATACCTTAGCTGGAACTTATCATGTGACCTTTTATAAGTTATGTGATATTAGAGGAGTATTTTGGATTTCCGGATATATAGACATTAACGGGCGTTTTAATGATTGGTGAATCTCACCTTTACAAATTTGTTTTCATTTGAAATCTTCACGGGACTTTGACAAAAATCGAATCAAGATCATGTGTTCGTGTTAAAATATTGTCAGTTCTAATTAACATTTACGGAAAAATCATACACAGGAATAGAATTAAAATTTTAAAGTCGAAATGCAACGGTCTGTCCATTTTTTCAGTGATTACCAAATACAATGCTTAAAGCAATTGGATTAGAAAAGACGTCCTGGTGCCATATCTAGTATTTGAACGATCAACTTTTATACTTGTCTCATAATCATATCCTCAATACTTCCATTCCTGTGACAAACAAAGGGATAACCAGATTTTGGTAATATTAAATAAGTGAATCGATATATGGAATGTTCCGTAGGAGTACTTTCAGTGCTTTGATTAGATGCAGTTTGATGGTTAGTAGTAATAATAATAATAATAATAACTTTATTTTAAGAAGGTAAAACATTAAGACAGCATTTTCAATTTACAATGAATAAAACATGTCTTTTTTACAATGTTGCCTTCTCTCTCTCTCATCTCTCTCACATCCTTTCTCTTTCTTTCTCTCCCCCCCTCTCTCTCTCTTCCTATCGTATTCTTCCCCTTCTCTCTCACAGACACACACACACAGAGTCTCACTCTCCCTCCCCCTCTCTCTCTCTCTTTCTCTCTCTCTCTCTCTCTCTCTCACTCTCTCTCTCTCTCTCTCTCTCTCTCTCTCTCTCTCTCTCTCTCTCTCTCTCTCTCTCTCTCTCTCTCTCTCTCTCTCTCTCTCTCTCTCTCTCTCTCTCTCTCTCTCTCTCTCGATCCATTAATAAACGAACGTGAATGATGTAAAACTAAATCGCGAAAATGAAACAAATAATATGATGAGGAGAAAGAATGCTTTGATAAAATTGTCTACGGACAGACACACTGATTTGTAATATGAAGTTAACGCATTTAATTAAGTTATTTTGTTACCTTATGTCTGCAATATAGAGAAAACCAAACATGTTTCGGTTGATATAATGAGTATTTTGTATTTTGGTCAAGATTCGAGACTAATATGCTGACCAAGTTTCATTACATCTGAGCTAAAATTGATGCTCCTCGCTAGAACGCAATAAGCTTTTTTTCTAAAATGTGACCTAATGACCTAGGATCCAGTATCGCTCTTGTTCGGTATATCACAGACAAAGATTTTCTGACTAATTTTACAGGGAAATGACCATAGACATAAATATACGCTATTCTGTATCTCTGAAATAACCAAATTATATCATCTATGCTGCAAATAAATGATGTACGATGCACGCCGTACGCTGCTGGATAATAAAGGTGGGCACTTTATCATTTGAGCTTAAATAAGGTAGAAATGGTGAATTCTAACATAATTACTCTTAAAAATCGACAGTTCAGAGAACGAACAACATCAACAAAAAAAGCTCTTCTCCATAAAGATGGCATTGTATGAGTACAAGTCGTAAGTATATAAACATTGAAAAAAATAACATTATAACAATAAAGGTTTAGAAAGAGGAGAATAAAAGAAAGAAAGAGTAATGGAAGAAGACAAGTTCACTAACTTTTTATTCACTTCTTATACACCGTGTTACTTCACTCAGCAATACCATGTTTGTCTGTCTAAAATTAGTCTATTTATTAGAGAATATCACATTAAAAAAAACTCTAAAAAAATTGATAATTAAACATCATGAATGGTTAGTTCATACATGAAATGATGACATGCCAAGAAAAGTAAGTACCAAAAGTCCACTTTAAGAAACCGCAGCAAAAAGATCCTATCAAGCTATTTGTCCGTTAACATCTCATTAAAAGTCGGCAGCGAATAGCTAGATGCTCCCTCAAAATAATGGATTCAATTTTAATTACCTGCAGGCTCGTAAAGGGGCCGTTAACCCAGGTCTGGTTTTAAGTCAGGTATGTAGCACTCCCGACTAAGATAATTTTTCTACCATAACCCGTCTCAATCCAGATCTAGCGCGATGGATATTATTATAATGGTTGTTACAATATTTGCCTTATTCGTGTATTATTACTATTATTATCATTTTATTTTCATTATCGATGTGGTCTGTCACAAAGCTCAAACAAAAACTATGATAGAGACGGACAGACAGAGATTAGAACTGAGACAAGTTTATTATCAGGCTGCGCTAATTACGAACCTAATTGACCTCTGCTGAATATGATATCTTTTTAATATTCGTTTCATATGGATTTCGGGTGGTCCTTTTGATCACCCTGCACATTCTGTGTCGTACCAAGGGCAGCGAAGGTTCTACTTATCTATATTAGAGAAAAAGTTGGTATCGATATCCCTTCACTCGTAAGAATGATAACCAACCGACAATATTTTTTATTGACCGTTCAGTGGGGCATCCAATATTAGCTCTAATTTCCTAAATCAATTTGTCGTATATAGTTTATGTGAGTCTGCGCGTTGCCATTCCATCCATTTTACATGAACGCCAAGTAAAGGCTCAGATAAGAATGTGCATCCACACCGTCATCCTCATGAGTGAAGGGATCTCAAGATCATCTTTTCCTCTAATATTTTAGATATATTTTAGATAAGTAGAACGTTCGTCGCCATTGGTACGACAAGATTCCGCACCGTCTGATCAGAGCCCTCACTATTCGCTTTGTAGATAGCTACTGACTTAAGTTCCTTTAGAAAACCAGCAATTTTATTCAAGTTACTCAATATTACATCATTGGCCACGAAGAAACTATCTTGTACCATGGGGTGAATTGAGGGCCAGTTTGTATAAATGAACATAGAAAATTCATTTACAGCTACTTTCTTCGGGAAATTTCTGGTTAGGTGTGACCAATATGAAAATAGTCGAACTATTTTCTTTTGACGAGTATACCTAAAAGAAAAACATTTCCCCCTTTTTAATACGATTCAATTTACAAGGGTGGGTTAATGATCGAGAAATAGCCAGAAAACAGGGATTGGTTTTAACTGAACATAGAAAATTCATTTACAGTTACTTTCTTCGGAAAATTTCTGGTTGGAAGTGACTGGTATGAAAATAGCCGAAATATTTTCTTTTAACGAGTATACTTTAAAGAAAAACATTTCCCTTTTTTTATTATTATTATTTATTTATTTATTTATTTTAATACGATTCAATAAACAAAGGTAAGTTAATGAGAAATAACCAGAAAACAGAGTTTGGTCTATCGCATAAATCAGTTTTTGAGAAAATGCATATAGTTTTCGTCATATTGGTCAAAGAGGATATGTGTTAGCTACAATCCTTCATCATCATTTCTATGTATTGACTAATTCCAAAATAAAAGCAAACCGGCTTATAAATCCTATGTTGTCACTTCCTTTTGATAATTACTTAAATGGTAAGACAAAGTATTGTAATTGTCGTTTTATCTTATTTTATTACGCTTTGTTATCTATTACATGTTATTGCACTATTTGTACAGTTGTTAGTCAGCAGATCAATTCTAAAGTGTTTAGAACGCAATTTCGTCCTATAGAAAGCAAAGGTGGATGGCAAGCTTAAGTAATGACATTGAACACTTAAATCCGATTTGCCATGAGTACCCAAATGCGCCATCTGTGACGACACGTCTAAAAAGATTGCTATTTACTTAATTTTATACATATATTACATGTTCAAACAGGGGAAATTTTTGTAGAACTTATGGAAAGAAAGCAACAAAAGAAACATGTTACTCTTCACTATCCAAGTTATTTGTTCCCACGAAAGAGAGAGAGAGAGAGAGAGAGAGAGGGAGAGAGAGAGAGAGAGAGAGAGAGAGAGAGAGAGAGAGAGAGAAGGGGAGAGGGAGAGAGAGTGTGTATTTTAGCATTTATTTAAGTGGTATGTAGTGTTTCTATTAAGAATGTATAATTCAATGGCAAGTATCCTGATTTTTCTGTTAAGACAGATATACATACAGATAAACAGACTGAAAAGGTTAAGATCTTAGAGAAAACGAGAAAATTTAGTTTAGCGATCAAGGAATGTTACCATAGAAACTCATCTTGGACTGGCACTTTGCACTGATATACACAAATATAATGACCATTAATTACCAATTTTCCAGGCAGCTGGAAGTTTTGGCATTCACAGAGAATAACTGGAGTGGAACCTAGAGAAAATGTGTTTGGCTTTCAAGCTCTTATTTCAGTCATGAACGAGTATGACAAATATTGCGAGAAAATGTATCATCCATAAATATAGCATTTCAAACTATAACCATCCGGGGTGCCGTTCTTTTACTAAATAGCTCTCATGATGAGGGGACATATGATAAATCAGAGATAAAGAAGACAACCACCAGCCTTCATAGTTCGCTCAGTCTGATCAGATCGTAAAATTTCGCAACTATTTTTTTTCCATGACGATTCACACATCTCTATATTTTCAAATAATGTTGTCCAAATGTAAAATAAGTTCGTGTAGAAAACAACAACAGCAACAACAATTAAAGAAAACACGACGAAAGTTAAAAGTTTTGACTCCGGTCGGTCTGCGCAGTGTGACCATACACGCCGTAAGTCCTTTAGATCCGCCGCCGGCCAATTCATGTTGGCTTTTTGAAGACAAAAATGGATAAACTCGCAAAAAGTTTCCATCGCATTAAGAGGTACTCTTGGGAGTGCGCAGGCTCACTAGGATAGAGAATTTTCCCTATCACCTAATTACAATTGTAGAATGGTTATTCTACCTCGATATACACTCAGTTTTGAAATACCACCTATGTGATTGGTTTGTGCTGGGTTCGATCTATTTCCTAACCATCTGTATGTCTGTCTTTCTATCTCTGTCTTTGTCTCAGAGCAGCTGTAGTTACGATGTTAATTTGACTGAAGAGGATATATGCTAGTTACGATGTTAAGTTGGTCAAAGAGGATACATGCTAGTTAAAATGTAGATCAAACAGACTCACAGACAGACATGCGGAAAAAGTTATGATTTTACATGGTTAGGAAAAATGTGTAAATATCTTTATTGGTTTGGTAATCAAAGAATGCTACCATAGAGCCCCGTTACTATGGAAACACCTCTAAGACTGTCCCATTGCAATGGTATACGCTAAAATAATGATTGTCTGACCATTGAATACCCATTTTCTAGGCAGCTGGAAGTTGGGGCAATGTACATTGAGAATCAAACCGAGCAAAATTTGAAAAATATGTTTCGTTTTCACGCTCTTATTTACGTGAACGAGTATGACATTAATTACTTCCAATCATAACCATCCGTTTATATAAAGTCCAAGTTACTTTTAGACAAGAGTTCGGCCCGAACATTGAATGTTTATTTGCCATTCGATAGATTTCATGTTATAGTTTAAAATTTTTTAATTAAATTATTAAACTTTTTGATACTTTTTTTTTTATCAAATATTGGGATAAGACGTAAAAATATGAAACATTTTTCAAATTATTCCGTTCGAGCCAAAATGTCAGCGGGGCTTTAAAGATTGAGGGACGGAAAATAAATAAAGGATAAGAAAGACAACTTTATTTCTAAGATAAAACTTACACTGCTTCAAAAATTTCCCGCTGCATTTCTGCATTTATTTCTTTGCTGTTTTCTATTTCAGCCTGTCTACCCCTCTCTTTCCCTCTCTCTATCTCTGATTTGCAGGTGAGCTTCCCTATGATTGTTCAAAGTTAATTTGAACCCGATGCAAACACATACGCTCAGCCTGCTCTCTCTTACACCATATCCTCTTCTTCTTTTGTGACCATGTCCATAGGGGAGTGGTAGCGCGAATGATTCCTAGTCAAGGGGCCCCGGGTTCGATCCCTGGTCGCGACCAATATACTTTCCGACATTAGTCTCCCACCAACGGCTGGATGATCGTGAACCTAAACTGGATGAGCAGCTGGAGGCTCGAAAATGATGTAGTATTAGTACTGGTGTGATAAAAATACCAGGAATCTGTGGTTAGGTGCTTCAGCCGACTCGATATCACTGAAATACTATCAAAAGTGGCGTTAAACCCCATCCGCCCAACAAAAACAATATTAATAACTTTCTTTTGGGCATTTCATCTCTCATGGCCGATATCTATCACTAAATACAGTACTATTCATACAGTGTGATTAGCGGTTCATACCTCTATGAAAACAAAACAAAAAAAAAAATGTTCTCTTCATCTCTTAAATGATTGGACGATTAAATTTCAGAACTAGAGCCAGAAATTGTTTGAAAAAGTTGTGTGTGTTTTTTATTTTTTTATTTTTATATATTTATTTATTTATTTTTCAATTCAAAGGATTTTAGTCTGAGATTAAAATAAGAACCCGAAATGAACGACTTTTGCTAAGTAAAATGCATCAGAACTATCTCTGCACTAGGTGCATACAAAACCAGATGCTTTAGACATTAGAATTTAATGATCTTACAAACATACATCACTATCAAAATGACAGTCGTATTTGAGTTACCATGGGAACCAACTATGATGTCCGAAATAACTAGGTCCCTTCTCAATTCTTTCTCAACGTTTAACATCTTCATATGTCCGCCTGTCTTAGTAGATCTATCGGGATGATTATTCTTACATGATATATTCTTAGTACAAGGCGGGATACAAAGTTGCGGACCGCGTCTGTCAATCAAAAATGGATTACCAATGAAATCGTCCAATTATGCCGGGAGGGAACTTTGCATTTTTGTTGGTTTGACGACCTAAACGTCTTAACTACAGTACATTCAACCTGCAGATACGACATTTAGATCGTCATCCAAAGGATCGTCTGTTCATAATTCATGTCCAAGACAACACATTTTACAAAGTAACTCACTTAAAATAACCATTTTTTCATTATGGCTACGATTTGAATTATATGTAGGCCCTACATGTGCATAAACTACTATTCTTTAGATATTATTTCTCTGTTTTGTCTGATTTTATTTCAATTCGCTCATCTACCAAACTGCGAAGACAATCAAACAATAATGATTTCAGTAAAAAGTAAGGTGATTTAGAATCACAATTATGAAGTAGATGTAGTTAATCTGTTTCACTAGAAAGAAGCATTGACTAGGCATCAAAAATTAAAAATGATTATTGTCGAAATATACATATATAGCTTGTCAATGAACTATATCTAGACTTTGAAACCTTCCACAAGCCAATCATAGTTGTTTCTTTTTCAAAATTGAATGTATATCAATGTAGAATGTCCTTTCTACGACTGAAATATTGAGAAGAGAAAAGTCTGCACTATGGTCAGCCTGCGTACCCAGAATAGTAGGTCAGAAAACGATCGACACTTTTTGCTCTTCCGAGATGATCCGATTTGTGATCCGCCAAACCTACATATCGGGACTTCGAACTTTAAAAATCGTCCATGGTCACACTGCGTGGACTTACGGTATCAAAAATTATAATTTTTACCGAGCATTTCCTCTTTCACGTGCGCAAAACCAAACTTTTTCTACTTATTAGTCTTATCTTTATTTTCAAAATAGAATAAATAAAATAAAGTGTAAAGTGTTCAGTTGCCCCTTGGATATGGAGAAATGTGAATCGTTCAGGAAAAAGATACCAGATATGAGTTGCTAAATGTTCTGATCTGATCAGACTGCGCAAAATATAAAGGTTGACTGTTCTTTTTTCAGTTTCTAGGTTGATCGATAATCCTACCTCTATTCAAGTTTTGGATCTCAGAGCTTATGCATCTCATTTCACCTCCAATGTGTTCTTTTCTTTATGCACAAGTAGTTACTTTTTTGTCAGAGTGAATATGATATTATAAGTATGCGACCAAAATGTAGTAAACATGCACAGGTCGAATAAAGCTGTATTTGCGATATTTTGGTTGCACAACTACGATATTTGATACACTTCTGAACAGATTCAATAAGATCCACCCTTTCTATAAAATAAACAAAGACAAAGACCATGAACTACGATTTGTATTTGACTATTTGAGTGTTACGGGGCACCAGTTAATTAGCAACTCACACTTCTCCATCTCCTTTGGGACTCATTTAAAACATTCTTTTAACCAAAGCCACTATTTACACAGAACTATCGAATTGTCAAATATCCCGCCGACTTTTCAATTACAAACAATAATTAATTTACAATCCATTCAATATAAATAAATATTTTACATTTTTATTTATTCATTTTCCTCATGAATTTCAGACGATATGTTTTTTTATTATAATTATTATTTCACATTGGTTCAAAATCGGTGATTAAGCCATTGGCATATTTTCAGATAGAATAAAACTCGTTTTTATTTAACAGTCATTCCATATCCATTTGGTTGGCTAATGAAACCACGTAACTACAGCTGAGCAGAAATTGGATAAGATTTAAACCTATTTATTTTACATGGATTGGGAAACAAGGTTTTCAAGTCTCGATTCTGCTTCTTTGAGAACATACCAGTACCCGCATCATTTCTGTGGGCCAATGACAAACTCAATATCGATAGATGCTCAAAGGAATCGAACTCTGGATCTATTGATCGTGAAGCCAATGCTCTACATCTTAACCACGCGTTAAAATTCGCTGTAGTTAAACCGTTTCGGAGGCTCATAGACCGTTGGTTTAAATAAATAATTCCTTTTCTGGTCATGTTTATGTTTTATCATTAGCCCGAGTTTGAAAAAAGTATGTTAAGTAATGTCGGAATACATATTCCAATCACTAGCTAAAAATAATTCGGATAAAAAAAGCATAAAATGTGATTTGTGATGTCGTTAATTATTTTGTAAAACAGTCAGAGTTCTGCGAGACTTAAGTCACTCCCATACAATCCCGCCTTTTTTACACACATGAAGAACTACATCAAGGAAAAATTGTGAAAAGGGAGAACTTGCTGTAATCAGGCGATTTCTCCTTCCTTCACAATGTTTTAGGGTGTTTAGCCCTTTCTTTTAAGCTCCAAAGCAATTTGAATATATATCTGCTACTTCTTTCAATTTCTATCAGTCCAAACTTTTGTCGTCTCGTAACCCGGGTCATAACTGTTTTAGAATTACAGACGAATGAAAACGGAATCATTCACCGATTAAAACTACATGCAGACGGCATATTTCTATCCCTGTAGCGAGGTGGCCGTCTACTGACCGTTAATTAAAAATTAATGTGTGTCTGGTTTATTTCACACTGACTGCCAGCTGCAAGAAAGGTGTATCGATAACGCTAAGTCCGTTAGCCAATGCAAACTTAAAGTGGAGGAGATTTCTTGGCATGACAATTGGTTGTACATGTATTCCAAAAATGGACAGCATTCTTTGTTTGTGTCAATATCCCTTTATTCATATGAATAAAATTTCATTTTCAGTGACAACCAAAAATTCGGATAGAAAATTTGAAACGTCATAGTTCCGATCTTTGTCAAGGTATCATTTATATGAAAATTCGTTCACATTTGCTGTCAAAAATGGCGTTATCACTACGGTTCAAAGAATAAAATTGGCGATGTCTTGTGTGTGACATGTATCCATTTCTTTGTGTTGATAGAATGCAATGTTCTCTGGTTGTGTGCAAAGATCATACGGATATTAATATGAGTTAGATAGCCGAACCAAGAGAAAAATAGTTTCTTTGTTTGAATAGGTAAAACGCTACTTTTAGAAGTATTTAGGTTATATCGCGGCAGCAGGAGCACCTAAACATCGATTCCTTGTATTTTTCACACCAGTACTACCACTACATAGGCTTTTCGGACCTACAGTTGCTCATCCCGCTTAGGTTTACGAGTATCCACCCATGTGTAGGAGACAAATATCGGAAATGATAGAGAAGAATTGCTACCACCCCTGATACATCTTGTCTACCAAGAGCGGCGAAGGTTCTACTTGTCTAACCGTATAGAGAAAAGGATTATCTCGATGTCCCTTCACTCGTGAGCTACAACGTGGAATACGCGATAGATACAAAGTTGGCCAGTTATAAGAGTCGAATTAAAGAAAAAGTAGTCCCTTCTAAATTTATGCTAAACTGTTGTACATAAAGACAGGTGAAGTTGCAGTTACAATGTTTTGAATATTTTGACAGCATGATCTTTTGAAACTCATTACGCATATTCCTAAAACAAACGCAGGACAGCAAAATGAAACCTAAACTGACGTGTGATGACATAGAAAACGCAAATGCCCGCCAACATCCCATAATCGAGCTAGATGACAATGAGAATTTGATTCCTTCCGCAAACAGGCGACTCAAAAAATCAAAACCGGATGTCAAATAACATGCGCACGCATCATGGACGAATAAGATCATCTGTCCAGACCATACACAGAAAATAACCTAAAATTACATCGTTTACACCGTTTGAAAGTAATTTATCGCAGAATTTTAAGAGAGTATGCATTATTAAAATTGGTTGTTCAAGTTTTTCTTTACATAGAGGGTCAAAAACTACCTTTTATGCCTTAGGAAATTGCGATGTTCGAAAGCCTTTCTCATGACGATGTTTGTTGTTATTGTGAATGTTGGTTGTCCTTTCTTTCCATTGTCCATGACGTTGTTGTGGAAAATCTGCCATATGAAAATTTCAAAGATATATTTTACATAATTTGTGTATGGCCTGTTAATTTATTTTGCCATTATATTTGGTAGAAACAACTTAAAGGCTGTGTGCCTTATCCTGTCTGCTCTTCCCCGCTACCTTCCGTTTACAATTTTACGTGAATTAACTGATCAATGAATGTTTATTGTTTATTGTAAATCATTTGCAGGTCCTTCTTAATAATGATAAATTATGACCAAGGCTTCTGTTTGACTCCTACACTACAGTCAATTTACCAGTTTCCAACTAGGACCTCTTCCAGTCCACTTTGTAGAATATCTATAATTTATCCTCTGTTGAAATAGATGACATCCATATGGTTTTGTCTTGTATGCCTAACAAATTTTTCTTAATATAATATTAGTCGGTGCCAAAGATTGTTTCAGTCTTTCTAATGCTTAATTTTTTTAATTTGGATCTCAATAATAAATCAGGCAGATGGCAAAATGATAATATACAATGCTGTCTGGTGATCTTGCCCACCTAAGTAAACTGTCATAAAAATAAAATTAAAAACAGTTATACTGGTCTCAAAGTTATTTCACAGTATAAATAATACCTTTATGAATATAGAGCACAATTTTGCGAAAGGAAAATTTATTTTCCTAGTGCAAAAATCGAGCAAGTACACAGTACCCCCGTGATTTTTCTGATGTACAATTTGCTGGTGATCTTGCACACTTGCATAGTATGCTGTAACAGAGATACATTTTCAAATTATTGTGGCTCAAAAAAAAAGCAACACACAATCATTCTTAATTACTATAAACAGTAAAATATTTGTGACAGACAAGCTTTAACTGACCAAAGAACTTAAAATTTGCATTGTGCTCAAGATCATGGGACGTGCAAGATCACTGGACGCAATTGTACTTAATTTTTTTGCTGGAAAAAGTTGGTAACACTGGTGGAAACAATGTAAAATTAATGCATAAATAAGTATTCAATTGAAATCTAGTTATAATATTATTAACCAACTGCCTGTAAGCATGAAAATGTGTATCTTAATGAGAGTTGTGAGTATCTGGTCCACACTTTAAGGGTTGTCTTAAAAATAAGGAATAACTTCAAGTGCATTGTACAAGGACTTATTGAAAACTGTCACTTTTGTTAGCAAGATTGTTCAAAGCTTTTGAGGACAAAAAGTATTACAGGGGTGATGAGATACTGTATTCTTTATTCTATCCATGTATTAAATATTTACTACAAACTCTCATTTCAACCAGCATAAAAATTCTAGTGTTGTCGTTTTCCACAGGAGATTAGATGGCTATGATTTATGAAATGAGCTTTAGACCAAAAATTTATCAGTTACGACAATTACTTAACAAAAAAAAATCCCTATGCCCTCCCCCCAAATGTGTCATAAACATTGGTGGAAAATAAGAAACGAGCTAATTTGACAAACTACATGCATCCTCGAATAATCTTCTGTGGATCAACCATAAAGCCAGGAGGTTTCATATTTTGGATGTTGCATCATCTGATGACCCTCTTCAAGGGTTCAGTTTAAGATCTGCCAAGGCATGCGTACCTTATCACATATCAGATTGAACAAAGAAGCAGGCTTTAAGTAAAATCTTTTTCAATACTTTCTAACCTTCTACATTAGGTGTTAAAATGTTTGTAATGATATCAAAAATATTTTTAATTTCTTATTTTTATGTAACACAATGAACTGTCATTGTCAAATTTTGAATTGGCGTAAATCTCTCCTATAAAGAAATCTGCAAGGAAATTTTTCAAATCTTATTTATATTTTTGCAGGATTAGGTCATTTCTTGTATGAAAAATGCTTTAACGCATTCCAATAAATTTCAACTTCTTTATGCCCCTCAAGAAAAATTTTTTAGAAAATGGTGTGGACAGTGAAGAAATTACTTGTCACAAATAATATCTTCAGTGTCCTCAATGTATCTACCCTAAAGTCAAAGATTTTTTTAATTACACTGATGTGAATTTGTCAAATTCAACCTTTTCAATTCCAACCATCGGACTACATGATGAGGCTTTTTGACATCCCAAGAAAAAGAGTTTGGAATACTTTGTGGAATTATTCCCAAATAAAGATAATTGAGTGCGTGCGTGACATTTCCAACCATTACACATATGCGCCAAGTAAAGACTCAGATCAGTCTGTGCATCCGCACAGTCTGATCAGAGTCTTTACTCTGTACTCTGTAGAAAGATACTGACCCAAAGCTTCTTTAACAATCAGCGAATATTCTAATTGGCCCTAATAGCTGCTCAGGGTGCTCAATGTGTGCAATTGTTGGAAATGTCACGCACAGGCTCAAATATCATTTTTGAGAAATTGGAAGGCAAAATTTTGAATTTATTTCAGCTAATAACCTGGCATGTGCCAGCTGAGGTGTGTTGCCTATGGCCGATCAAGCTGAGTGTCAGACTGGTGGGGGGAAAAAACGACACGCACGCCAGACAGGGGCCAAGAAAAAACAGGTCAAAGAGCAACAAGGGTAAGTTGAAGTGAATTAAATCAAGGTGATTATCTTAACGCATTTCAAAACAACATCTTAGGCAGTCCAAATTTTAAAGAAGTGGCAAAGTATGTTGAAATCAGAAGATAAGTGCCAAATAAGGTAGAATAGCTTTCAAAAAAGGAGAAATTACTTTTTAGCTCACCTGAACACACAGTGCTCTTGGGAGCTATTGTGATCAGTGGTTGTCCATTGTATTTCCATCCATCCTTCTGTGAACAAATCTTTAAAAATCTTATCCTGCTAACCCATCAGTTTTCCATGAAATTTTACAGAAAATGGTCCTTGGTTGATGGCCTTCCAAATGAATTCAAGGAATTGTAATCGGTTGATAACTCTGTTTGCTAAGGCAACCATATGGAATTTCTAAGAAATCCTTTAAAAATCCTCTCCTCCTAAACTGTAAGGCCTAAAGCTTTCAAATTCCGAATGATGCATCACCTCGTCCTCTACCAAAATACCCCAGGTTATGATGTGACATATATAAGCCCTATATTGTGGTTATATGGAATTAATATTGAAATATGGAACTAATTCTTATAAATTAATCTGCTCCTCTACAAACCACCTGATTTCAATGAAATTCAACAGAAATAACCCTCTGGTGATGGCCTTCCAAAAAACTTCAAGGAATCCTAATTGGTTGATAACTCTGGTTGCTAAGGCAACCAAAAGGAATTCTTTAAAAGATCTTCTCTTTCTAAGCTAACCATCTGATTTTAATTGAATTTTACAAAAATGATTCTTGGAGTCTTAAGAGAATAGGAATCCATGAATAATTCTTGCTGCTACGGTAACCAAAAGGGAAATTCTTATGAAATCTAAGAAAAACACTCTGAAACCGTAAGGCCTAGAGCTCTCAAATTTGGATGTAGTATTGCCTCATTGTCATCTACCAAAGAATTTGAGATTATGATGATGTGATTTATATTAGCCCTATCTTGTGAGCAAGGGAATTTCAAGGGAAAAATCTTCAAAGAAAACTGACATAAGTTCTTTAAGAAAGGTTTTTGTCCACTGTGCTCAATTTCACTTGAGAATTTAAGCGAGATCATTGACTATAGAAAGAAGTCAAGTTGAATGAAAAAATAAAATAAATAAAATATTGCAAAAAAAGTCAGGCTTTGCCAATTCATGGACTTTTGCAGAATCTCAGGTGAGCAATCCAGGGTCATTATGTCCCTCTTGTTACAAGGAACTTCTCCATTTCCAACAAAATTTCTCGGAATATAATTTTTTCAATCAGGGAGTTGAAAAATGGTATTGAGTGATAAACAGTTACTAATGGGCCTTCTGTTATAAATGTGGCCGCTGCCTTAGCCCAGTGGCAGAGCGTAGGACTCCTATTCATGGGCTCTGTAATTGGATCCCCAGGCAGAGCTTCAGATTGTTTTTCAGGCCAGTGGGCCACATGACCCATCAAGCATGATTTTGAGGGGTCATTTTCTAAAACAATGGACCACGGTTTAAGTACTATATTATAACAGCTAAACTTGAACCTGGAGAAAAATGGATAATAACTATATAATTATGTTACTGTATAACTAAGTTAATTTCTTTCTGTGCTGTTTATAGGACAATAAAAAAATGACTTAATTTAACTGGCTTTTTTTTTTTTTTTTTTTTTCATTAATTCATTTTCAATGATTATCAATTACAAATAATCAGCTATTTATGTTGTTGAGTTGAAGCTAAAAGATGGCAACTTCAGCTAGAGCACGGACTAAATATATTCACTGAGGGTTTGATGGATGGTGCAAAAAAACTCCTAAATTCAGTTTTAAAAAGCCGACGACACAATATTATAGTACCTAGTCTGTCAAATCAGCTGTGTTGAACGAGCGAGTAAATATTCTGCGACTAAATATTTACGTGATACAAGTTGTCTGCTAGGCTAGCTATTTTTATACGCCCGTCGAAGAAGGGACGTATTATGGGATCATCCGTGGTGTCCGGGTGTAAGGGCGTCTTGTCGTCCGGGCGGTGTCCACTTCTTTGTCCGGAGCATAATTCTGTCACCGTAAGTCCAATTGACTTTAAACTTGGCAGTTATATTTTTCTCATCAATACGGAGTGCAGTGCGCAATAACCATAACTCTACCTGGCCTATTTTTAGCTCACCTGAGCACGTAGTGCTCAAGTGAGCTATTGTGATCGCCTTTCGTCCGGCGTCCGTCCGTCGTGCGTCGTGCGTCGTGCGTCGTGCGTCGTCCGTCAACAATTTCTTTAAACGACATCTCCTCCCAAACCACTGGGCCAATTTGAACCAAATTTGGCAGAAATGTTCCTTAGATGGTCCCCTTCAAAAATAGCTAAAAGAATTGAAATCCGTTGAAAACTCTGGTTGCCATGGCAACAAAAGTGAAATTTTAAAATAATCTTTAAAAATCTTCTTCTCCTGACCCAGAAGGCGTAGAGCCTTGATATTTTGCATGAAGCATCAGTATATTGACCTCTTTCAAAATAGCTAAAATCATGATCCTCGGGTCCCCAGGGGCGGAGCCCCAGGGGGGTGGGGTTTATATAGAAATAAAGAACGATTTTTTAAATGACATCTCCTCCCAAACCATTGGGCCAATTTGAACCAAATTTGGCAGAAATGTTCCTTAGGTGGTCCCCTTCAAAAATAGCTAAAAGAATTGAAATCCGTTAAAAACTCTTGTTGCCATGGCAACAAAAGTGAAATTTTAAAATAATCTTTAAAAATCTTCTCCTCCTGACCCAGAAGGCGTAGAGCCTTGATATTTTGCATGAAGCATCAGTATATTGACCTCTTTCAAAATAGCTAAAATCATGATCCTCGGGTCCCCAGGGGCGGAGCCCCAGGGGGGTGGGGTTTATATAGAAATAAAGAACGATTTTTTAAATGACATCTCCTCCCAAACCACTGGGCCAATTTGAACCAAATTTGGCAGAAATGTTCCTTAGGTGGTCCCCTTCAAAAATAGCTAAAAGAATTGAAATCCATTAAAAACTCTGGTTGCCATGGCAACAAAAGTAAAATTTAAGATAATCTTTAAAAATCTTCTCCTCCTGACCCAGAAGACGTAGAGCCTTGATATTTTGCATGAAGCATCAGTATATTGACCTCTTTCAAAATAGCTAAAATCAGGATCTTCGGGTTCCCAGGGGCAGAGCCCTGGGGGGGGGGGTTATAGGCAATAAGCATCAGTTCACAGACTTCTTTCTTATTTCTTAAATTATAACCCATGGAAAAAGTTTTTTCCTTCTTTCAAATCAGCACTAAAGCCTTGGAATTTGTAATTTAGACTTGGATCCCCAAGTTCATAGTGTTTATATGTAATTGTGGCCCACTTGTTTCATAATCCTAACCTTAACATGAAAATAGACTGTTAAAAGAAAAAGAGCCTTTATCTCAGGTGAGCGCCCCAGGGCCAACGGCCCTCTTGTTTGAGTTATTGCCCTTTGTTGATTTTCATACTTTAATCTTGTCCGGAGTATATCTCTAAAAGTATTATAGCTAGGATCATGAAACTTCATGGGTGTATAGATCTCACCAAGGGGGAGTGCAGTGCACAAGAACCATAACTCTACCTGGCCTATCTTTTGAGTTATCGCCCTTTGTTGTTTTTCATACTTGAATCTTGTCTGGAGTATATTTCTAAAAGTATAATAGATATAATCATGAAATTTCATGGATGGATAGAGCTCAACAAGTAGGAGTGCAGTGTACAAGAACCATAACTCTACCTAGCCTATTTTTTGAGTTATTGCCCTTTGTTGTTTTTCATACTTGAATCTTGTCCGGAGTATATCTCTAAAAGTATTATAGCTAGGATCATGAGACTTCATGGGTGTATAGATCTCACCAAGGGGGAATGCAGTGCACAAGAACCATAACTCTACCTCACCTATTTTTTGAGTTATTGCCCTTTGTTGTTTTTCATACTTGAATCATGTCCAGAGTATATCTCTAAAAGTATAATAGCTAGAATCATGAAATTTCATGGATGGATAGAGCTCACCAAGTGGGAGTGCAGTGTACAAGAACCACAACTCTACCTGGCCTATTTTTTGAGTATTTCCCTTTGTTGTTTTTCATACTTGAATCTTGTCCGGAGTATATCTCTAAAAGTATTATAGCTAGAATCATGAAATGTCATGGATGGATAGAGCTTACCAAGTGGAAGTGCATGGAACAAGAACCATAACTCTACCTAGCCTATTTTTTGAGTTATTGCCCTTTGTTGTTTTTCATACTTTAATCTTGTCTGGAGTATATCTCTAAAAGTATAATAGCTAGAATCATGAAACTTCATGGATGGATAGAGCTCACCAAGGGTTGTCGCCAGTAAAATCGCCAATTCCATTTTTTTGGGGCCAATTTGAGCACTTTGGGGCCAGTGTAGGAGCCAACCATAGAAAAGTAAAGCAATTGTAGGGGTAAATAAGAAGACCAAATTGTCATACAGATAAACTTTAATACCATATAGCACATTGTCATACAGATAAACTATAACATATAGCACATTTTAATAATATGTAACAAGTAATCAACATTACATGAGCACATCAATATGGAAATATTTGTTATATATAGTTATACATAGCTCAAACTTGAGTCACCCTTTTTTACAGGCTTTAGACTTGCTTTCTGCTTTATTGTAAAATACGCCTGTTCCTAGCATGAGCCCATTTTCCAAAAGCTTTGTCGAATGAAAACTCCCTTAACTCTGGACCATCTAAAGATATCCTCATCAACCTATCTAGTGTGCTAACATTCATAGAATTTCTAAGACAACTTTTAATGATGTTCTGCCTACTAAATCCCCTCTCACATTCTACAGTAGATACTGGTGCAACTAAAAACCTCTTAGCTAATTCACTTACTGCAGGATAAAGGTCTACTTTTCTAATGGCCAAACTAGCTGTATCCCTGGAACAAGTAACCGTCTTACTACCACATTTTACTAAAGAATCTACAAAACCCTGAAACAAATCTAACTCATCCCTACAGCCTACAAACCCTAATTTAAACAAATACTCCTCCAGCAAATCTACATCATCCTGCTTACTAACTGATTCAATCCTAGGGTTGAAATAATTACTCATAGCAGTAAGAATAGAAGTATCCCTATTTGCACTAAATCTGTCACCAAGACTTGCTAACAACTTTTCCACAAAAGTGCTACAAACCTTGACTGCCTCCTCACGCTGTGCACTGCTATCTCTTATAGTGTGTCCCTTGAAATTAAAGGTCATGAGCCCATCAGTATCTAACCTTGGTTCATCTGGAACCTCAGACAAAAACGACTGCAAATTTAATCCATTCTTATTAGCCTCAAGCTTTTTTAGACTATCTGATGTGTGCATTAATAATGGAGTGACCTCGGAGTAATCAAAATCTGACCTCTGGTAGGATCTTGACAAATTAGATAAGGGCATCAAGACATCTGCTAAAAAGTGAACTACATACAAAAACTTGTAACATGTAACTGGCTTGTGTTAACTCAAAGCTTTACCAGACCTTTCCTCTAAGAATACCGATACTAGACTACTGAAATTACTTACCATTGCATCGACTGATCCCTGAAAACTAAGCCATCTGGTATGAAAGACCTCCTTAAATTTAGTAAACTTACCACCACTTATAGACTGAGCTGACTCCAACATAGCCATATTCTTAGGAGAATTATGGAAATACTTATAGCTACTATTAAGAATATCTTGAACCTTAACAAGGTACGGAATAGAATCTGCTGCTGAACAACAACTCAATGCCAATCTGTGAGCAATACAATGCGTTGCAAGGAGACCTGGAACATCCTCTCTCAATCTGGTTACTACACCTGACCTAGACCCTACCATTACAGAAGCCCCATCTGTACTTACACTACAAAGACCTGAGATTCTAATACCTTTTTTATCTAACATACCACAAACCTTGTGGTAAATGGACTCTGCATTAGCTCTTGACAAAGTATCGATACTGAGATAATATGTATTAGGCTCAGTAAGGCCCAAAGGACTAGTCTCTAGTATACGTATATAAGTAATTAAATTCTGGTGAACAGAAATGTCAGTACTTTCATCAAACATTAGACTAAATTTACCGCTTTCATTGACTTTTCGTAGTAGGTCTTCTTCTAGAACCGATGATATGGCTTGTTGAAAATCATTTGTAGATGTTGAATGTTGGTAGTTGGTGTGGCCATCACACTTAAGTTCAGCAAGTTGCTCTACACCCTAAAAGATGAGAAAAAATAAGTGTATTACCCACTATCTAGTTAATGATTTACATGCTTATAGTGTTTATGATGGTTGAGTTTCATTAAAGATGACAACATTTTAGACATTTTCACTGCATAACAGTGTAAATAATTATTTACAAATAAATAATGACTTTTACCCACTCTCTGGTTGATGATAAATATACTTAGTGAAGGTTGAGTTTTTTTAAAGTTGACAACATTTAGATATTTTCACTGCATAACAGTGTGAATACCCATATACAAATGATCATAAAATGTAATGCACCAATTGTACATTTTACCTGTTTTCAATGTTATGTAAGAAAATATTTGTGACAAAATATAACTTACCTGGTGTAGCAAAAAGTTGTTCAATGGTTGAATCAGGCTAGTTGGTAAATTCTGTTTGGCAAGGAAGTAAACATTCTTCATTGCAGCAACAACAGCTTTCTCATTCTTTGAAACTGACTTTAGTTGGGCCGACTGCATATTGTCTCTCATCTTGGTGGCTTCTACTGCTTTCTTGTGGTCTGAAAAAATAATCATTGAATTTGAGTTTAGCCTGTGCAGTGTGCATGACAGTCATCAACACTGTCAAATTTGCAAACGGTCAAGAGAGGAATGAAATTTCAAAACCATAAGTAACGAGTGATTTACTATATCTGTTTCCACTTTTTATTACTATTTATTCAATTCAGTGACAAAAAATAGGATACATGTATAAATAGGATAGAAATATGAGTGTAAAGGAGAGATTAGCTTATTGCAAATAATTTCTCCTTTATCTCTGATGTTTTCTAGTAGTTATAAACAGGAAGAGTGTGTGAGATAGATTACCATTTGTTTTGAGGTGCTTCATGATGGATTCTTTCTTCATAACAGTACATCCAGTTGTAAATGAGTTCTTATTCTGACACTTACGACACAGCTCACAAAACATAGATTTCGTTTTTGCACAATATGTTATAAATGGAAAGTCACGTTTCCAACAGTCCTGGAAACACCTCGGAGCACATTTGCTTGATTCCAATTTTGCTTGTTTAGAAGGACGTGAGTCCTGGAAATCTGAAAGCGGACGTTTCTTACACAGCGGCGAAGTCATGGTGAATGTGACCGTGAGGGTGCCAAATTCAGATATTTATACAATTTCATTTAATTAAAGCATTAACTACAAACAATTCAATTAAAAAATCAACTCACCTGTGAAAAATAACCCTCAATCAGTGAACGTCGGCAACGTTTGATTATCCGTTTGTTTAACTTAATTAAAGCATTCCGTTCAATCCATCTTTGATAATTAAAAAAATTAACGATCTAGTCTCAAATCCCAACTCAAATCGATGGTATTAAGGTGTTAAAGCAATTTAGATTAGCTGTAATATACATCGTTATCGACGACCTTCACATTCCGAGATAAACATGACACGCTTATGTCATATACAAAATAAACAGTCGGCCGCTTACACCATTTTATCGGTAAAAATAACTTGTCGCCAGTAAATTCGCCAATTGACGATTTTTGGGGCCAGACTTTTTATTTTGTCACATTTGGCACCTTTGGCGATCGGCAGCAGGAGCCCTGGGAGTGCAGTGTACAAGAACCATAACTCTACCTAGCCTATTTTTTGAGTTATTGCCCTTTGTTGTTTTTCATACTTTAATCTTGTCCGGAGTATATCTCTAAAAGTATTATAGCTAGAATCATGAAACTTCATGGGTGTATAGATCTCACCAAGAGGGAGTGCAGTGCACAAGAACCATAAATCTACCTGGCCTATTTTTTGAGTTATTGCCCTTTGTTGTTTTTTCATACTTGAATCTTGTCCAGAGTATATCTCTAAAAGTATAATAGCTAGAAACATGAAATTTCATGGATGGATAGAGCTCATCAAGTGGGAGTGCAGTGCACAAGAACCATTACTCTACCTAGCCTATTTTTTGAGTTATTGCCCTTTGTTGTTTTTCATACTTGAATCTTGTCAAGAGTATATCTCTAAAAGTATAATAGCTAGAATCATGAAATTTCATGGATTGATAGAGCTCACCAAGTAGGGGTGCAGTGCACAAGAACCATAACTCTACCTAGCCTATTTTTTGAGTTATTGCCCTTTGTTGTTTTCCATACTTTAATCTTGTCCGGAGTATATCTCTAAAAGTATTATAGCTAGAATCATGAAATGTCATGGATGGATAGAGCTCACCAAGTGGGAGTGCAGTCTACAAGAACCATAACTCTACCTAGCATTTATTTTGAGTTATTGCCCTTTGTTGTTTTTCATACTTTGTTTGACAAAAAAAATTCATTCAAAATAACCTCAGTTCTATTCAAACCCCCAGCTAATATTAAGCAGTGTGACGGGCGTATCTTGTGACAATTTGGCACCTTGTTTACACATTAGAAATCGTTTGACCTCTACGATTCTGGACTTAAAATTGTAAGAAAACGTTTATTATCTATTTACCTTCATCATCTTTGACTGCTTTGCATTTAAAAAAACATGTAAGGCTTGTTTGGGCCATTTGTTAATATCAAGCCCGGCGAAGAAACGTCTCCAAAAGGAAACAATCTCTATCTCGACTGTTCACCAACTAGCTTAACAGGAATAGTACAAAGCTGGGTACTGTTACCTGATCTGTTATTTTCGGTCTTACTCGACCTGCGAACTTGCTCGTAGAGCTTCCGAGAATTACCGATCATTTGTTTACTAATTGAATTTCGAATGCGATTGCATGATCGGAGGAACGAAATAACTATCAAAAGAATAGAAACAAGGAAGCGTCTGCCTTTGGAGACAGTGAAAACAAGTACTTTATTCTAGTAATTGGGGTATGTACTTATAAAAATTGTGCGCCCGGATGGCGCATTACTGCTTAAAAGCGTGCGTCATCTTTTGAAAATATGCGGGATTGGCATATCTGAAGCTCTGCCCAGGCTTCGGCAAATCTTCTTTCAACAGTTGTCTACCATGAATTGGTAGATAATTGTAAACCTAAGTGGGATGAGCAGCTTGTAATGCAAGTACTGATGTGAGAAATACCAGGATTCTGGTTAGGTGCTCCAGCCACGGGATATGACTGAAATACTGGCGTTAACCCCAATTCAATCAATCAATCTATTAGAAATGCTATTATAAGTGCTCTGGGTGAGCTATTGTGATCATCGTCTAGCTGATCATCTGTCCGTCAATTCACAATTACTAAAAAATCTCCTCCTAAACTAATCATGGAATTTCAGCCAAACCTCACAGAAATGATCCTTACGTCATGCTGTTTCAAATTACTTCAAAGAATTGAAATCCATGAAGAACTCTGGTTGCCATGGCAACCGAGTGAAAAAACTTAAAAATCTTCTCTTCCCAAACCGTATGGCCCAGAACTTTGATATTTGGCATAAATCATCATCTGTTCACCCTATATCAAAATACTTCAAAGAATTACCATATCTTGAAAATTAGCCCTTTTCTGTGCGATCCATGCTGCATCAGACTCCTAATCTTCAATAATGGGATGCCATGGGTTCAATCTCTGGTGGCGGCACATATTCATTCCGACATTTGTTTCTCATAAACCTTAGTGGTATTGCGGCTGGAGGCTAGGAAAGGATGTAATGGAAGTACCAATGTGAGAAATACCAGGAATCAATTGTAAGATGCATCAGCTGCCACGATCTGACTGAAATAATGTTAAAAGTGGCATCAAACCCCATTTAACAAATCAATCAATCTGTGCGATCCCTGATAAAACAGGAATAAAGAAGGAAAAATTTTGAAAAACATCTTCCCCAAAACCATAAGGCCTAGAGCTTTGATGTTTGGTACAAATCATCATCTATTGACAGTCTGACACTCTACCAAATTACTTCAAAAAATTATCGTATCTTGAAAATTAGCCCTTTTCTGTGCAATCTCATATTTTACATTGGAATAAAGAAGGAAATCTTTGAAAATCTTCTCCCAAACCATAAGGCCTAGAGCTTTGATATTTTGTATAAATAATCATCTATTGACCCTCTACCAAAATACTTCAAAGAATTACCATACTCTTAAAATTATCCCTTTTCTGTGCGATCCCTGATTTTACAAAGGACTAAAGAAGGAAATCTTTGAAAAACTTCTCCCAATTCATTAGGTCTAAGGCTTAAATATTCTGTATGTATCAATGTCTATTGACCCTTTACCAAATACCTTAAAGAATTACCATACTCTGAAAATTAGACTTTTTCTGTGTGATCCCTAATTTTACATAAAATTAGAA
Organism: Fragum fragum; assembly: GCA_946902895.1. NCBI lineage: Eukaryota > Metazoa > Mollusca > Bivalvia > Cardiida > Cardiidae > Fragum > Fragum fragum. Next base: position 28,807,145 of record OX336379.1, on the reverse strand, counting down.
AAGGATATCTTTTTAAAATCTTCTCCAAAACCATAAGGCCTAGAGCTTTTATATTATGTATGTATCAATGTATATTGACCCTATACCAAAATACTTCAAAGAATTACCATACTTTGAAACTAAGCCCTTTTCTGTGTGATGCTTTATTTTACATATGAATAAAGAAGGAAATCTTTGAAAATCTTCTTTCAAACCACAAGGTACCTTAAAAAAAACATTTTCTGTGCAATCCAAGATTTTAGAAAAGAATAAAGAAGGATATCTTTGATATTTAGTATGTAACTATGTCTATTTACCCTCTACCAATATTTTTCAACTAATTACCATACTCATGAAATTAGCTCTAAATGGTGGGATCTTCAATATACCTAGGTTTAAATGAGAAAATCTTTGTAAAATCTTATCCAGAAGAATTAGGTGTAGGGCTTTGATATTTTGCTTATATCATAAAGCCTTGAGCCATCATACTCAGGGGAGCTATATAGGACCATTATGGTCCCCTTGATAAAATATACTAAACTGTCAAAACACAAGTTTATACTTAGAATCACCGCATCCTGGAAAATGCTAGGAAACCCGAAGTATGAGTAAAAATTAAGCTAAAAATTATATTGTAGTTCTATTCTTGCTTATTGAATACTGCCTTATTGTACAAACTTGCTTTAGTAACTACCTTATGAGAATGCTTGCTTTGAGTCAGAGACTGAAAGCTGAATAGGATTCTTTGAGATTCTGCGGTTACAACTTGCTGACTTGTAAGTCAGTTTAAAGAAAAATCAGTTAGAAAATTGGTCTTTTAGGATAGAAACCATTTTGGATAATGAAAAAGTATCTTGCTACAAGCAATTTCTTCATTTTCTTCAATGTTTTCTTAATCTTTGCATGAATTATCTTCAATAAGAGATGGTTTTGGAACAAGTTAAGTAAGGAAAAGTTTCAGTACTACTTATTTGTTGAGTGAGAAATAAAACACTTAGCAAAAATTAGAATTTAACAAATTGTTAAGACTTGTCCAAGTTGAAAGTGAATGTGGACAACAATTCAAATGTGATTGGAAAAAAGTTGCCATATTAGAGGAGAAAACGTCATGAAAGATGGATAACTTGCGTGCTGTAAGCAATTTATCCTTTTCTAAATTATCCTTCCAAAAAAATATGTATTGATCTTTTCAAAATTTTGGAATATGTGGCAATGGGATAATTTTGAATTTCGGATCCTATCCCCACTCTGATTTGAACTATAATATTTCTCAAATATTTCAGGTTTCTATCCAGCCCAGGTATAGAGAAAAGAACAAGAAGTCATTCTTCAGGAAGGAGTGAGTCTGTCGAGCCTGAAGTACCTGTAAAACAACCCAAACTTAGTGCTGGTAGAACTAAAGAAAAGGTAATTCATTGACGTGGTAGAGATATTTTTAGCTAGGCTTGTCATCCTTGTCCTATTATGGTTGTCATGCAGTCACACAAAAAGGTTCCGTTTAGTTATTCTATCAGGTAAATATTTGGAAAAAGGTATTGGATCAACCGATCAAGCAGAGGTCAGTCAGGTTTTATATTTCAATTAACTCTTTCCCGTTTTAAGCTCACCTTAGCAGGAAGTGCTCTGGGGGAGCTATTGTGATCGGTCATCGTCCGGCGTCTGGCTGTCTGTCCGTCCGTTCACAATTACAAAAAAATCTTCTCCTCCTAAACACACAATGGAATTTCAACCAAACTTCACAGAAATGATCCTTAGGTCATGATCTTTCAAAACACTTCAAAGAATTGAAATCCATGAAGAACTTTGGTTGCCATTGCAACCGAGTCAAAAAAAAAAAATCTTCTCACTTCAAACAAAAAGGCCTAGAGCTTTGATTTTTAGCTCTACTGGCTGAAGGCGACTAGAGCTATTGCAAAGGCGTCTGGCGTTAGTCGATTTGTTAACTTTTCCTTTTTGACACTCTAGAGTCCACAGTTTTTATCGGATTATGATTGTAAGGAGTAATGAAGGATATCATAGAAAATATTCTCCTTCTAAACCATTAGGCTTAGAGCTTTAATTTCAGGTATTTGTTAATGCCTATTGACCCTCTACTTAAGTACTTCAAAGAATTACTGTGCTCTTGAAATTGGCTCAATATGGTTGGATCTTCACTATACCTAGGATTAAAGGAGAAAATCTTTAAAAATCTTCTTCTCCAAAATGATTAGATGTAGGGAGTTGATATTTTGTATATTATATCATAAAGCCTTGAGCCATCACAGTCTTGTTTGAAATTTTAGCCTAGTCTAAATTGAAATTGGTTGCAGACAACAATGAATATTGGAAGTAATTTGAAATCAAACCATCTGGTGTGGTAGAAAATATTGTGGGAAAAGAAGAAATTGCTTGGTACAAGCAATTTCTTCTTTTTCTACAATGTTTTTTCAAATATAAAATCATAGCAACGTAAAATCCTGGGTTTGTATAGGAAAGGGTTAAGAATACTTTATAAGGTAAGTTACCATTCATTTCTGTGCAATCCCTGACTTTATTTAGAAGGAAATCTTTGAAAATCATCTTCTCCAAAACCTTTTAAGACAGACAGCCTTGATATTTGGCATACATCATCACCTCATGACCCTCTAACAAATTACCTCAAACCTCAAATTATAGACTGGTCCAAATTGAAAGGATTTGCAGACAATGAATTAAAAATAATGAAATTATAGAATATTTCGACTTTCTAGGTTGACAATATTGTGGGAAATAAAGACATTGCTAGGTTGAAGCAATTTCTTAGTTTTACACAATTTGTCTACAATTGTCTTTCTTGAGAAGCGCCAAAAGGTTTCATAGTGCAGGAATGGTTAAAGAATGACTCTACTCTGGAAATTAGCCCTATGTTATACCATCTTCATTTTACATATGAATAATGAAGGAAATCTTAAGAAAATTGTTTCCCAAACCATGAGGCTTAGAGCCTTCATATGTCATAGCTGAATTTAGGGAGCGGGATTCACGCATTAGAATATTGTAGGCCACGAAAATCGGAAGGCCTTGCGGCACCTGTCACCCATATTTTAACAGGATGGCGCTATGAAGTTATTTAAATCCACCTTTGAAATAATCGATGCTATTTATAGAATCCCCAGCTCTCACATTAAGGTTATGCTTAAATGATGTGTATTTCACATTCCTTATCAACACACGACATTAGATCACAGCTTCCGAAATTATTGTTTAAAATTAACACTTTCTATTGGACCTAAGAATGATTATCATTGGATAATAAATGGATAAGAAGCAGGTACAAAAACAAAAATATTCTGTTGTCTTTGTCTGGCGAATTGATTAACTTCGCGTAAAATAGAATGCAAAAGTTCCTTGTTCTCTCACATTGTTTGCATACCTTTCTTTGTAGGGTAGTCAGAATATAATTTTTTTTAGCTCACCTGAGCAAGAAGTGCTCTGGGTGAGCTAGTGTGATTGGTCATCGTCAGGTATCCGCCGTCAGCCCATCTGTCAGTTCACAATTACAAAAATATCTTCTCATAAACTAACCATGGAATTTCAAACAAACTTTACAGAAATGATCCTTAGGTCATGATCTTTCAAAACACTTCAAAGAATTGAAATCCATGAAGAACTTTGGTTGCCATTGCAACCGAGTCAAAAAAAAAAAATCTTCTCACTTCAAACAAAAAGGCCTAGAGCTTTGATTTTTAGCTCTACTGGCTGAAGGCGACTAGAGCTATTGCAAAGGCGTCTGGCGTTAGTCGATTTGTTAACTTTTCCTTTTTGACACTCTAGAGTCCACAGTTTTTATCGGATTATGATTGTACCATCATAATGATTGTTCCTTTCAAAATTAGGTCAAATCCGTCAAGAAACACGGGAAAAGGCCTAATTAAAATTTAATTAAAAAATCCTCGTTAACACTCTAGAGTCCACTGTTTTCATTGGATTCTCTTCAAACTTTCACAGAATGATTTTACCATCATAAGGATCGTTCCTTTCGAAATTGGGTATGATACGTCAAGAAACACCAGAAAAGGGGCCTTATGAAAATTTAATTAAAAAATCCATTAAAAATCCTCATTAATACTCTAGAGTCCACAGTTTTCATCTGATTCTCTTCAAACTTTCCCAGAATGATAGTGCTATCATAAGGATTGTTCCTTGTGGAATCAGGTATAATCCGTCTAGAAACACGCCAAAAGGGGCCTTATGAAAGTTTGATTAAAAGATCCTTGTTAACACTCGTAGAGTCCAGTTCTCATCTGATTATCTCCAAACTTTCACAGAATAATTGTGCCGTCATAAGGATTGTTCCTTTTGGAATCAGGTATGTTCTGTCAAGAACACAAGAAAAGGGGCCTTATGAAAATTTAATGGAAAAATCTATTAAGAAATCCTTGCTAACACTCTATAGTCCACAGTTTTCATGGGATAATCTTTAAACTTTCACAGAATAATTTTACTATCATAAGGATTTTTTCTTTGAAAATTGGTATGATTTGTCAAGAAACACAGAAAAAGGGGCCTTTTGAAAATATAAAAAAAAATCCTCATTAATACTCTAGAGTAAACAGTTTTCATTGGATTCTCTTCAAACTTTCACAGAATGATTGCACCATCATAAAGATTGTTCCTTTTGAAATTGGGTATGATCCGTCAAGAAACACAGGAAAAGGGGCCTAAATAAAATTTAATTAAAAGATCTTCGTTAACATTCTAGAGTCCACAGTTTTCATCGAATGCCTGTCCGTGCGTCCATGGACATAATTTTGTGTCCTCATCTCCTTCCACATTTCCAGACCAATTTTGCTGAAACTTTACTGAAATCTTCCTTGCAATGGGAACTTGTGCACCTGCAATTTTCATTATGATTAATCAACTGTCTCAGGAGTTATGCCCCTTTGATTTATTTTCTTATATACAATATATAGAGAATAAATCATAACTCCTGAACATGTTGACAGATTAAAAGTATATAAGAGGTTCACAGGTACGAAGTTATGGGGGGTGGGTATTCTGAAATTAGGTTGTCTGTCCGTCTATCTGTCTGTCCGTCCATCTGTCCGTCAATCCGTCTGTGGACATAATTTTGTGTCTTCATCTCCTCCCACATTTCCAGACCAATTTTGCTGAAACTTTACCAAAATCTTCCTTGCAATTGGAACTTGTGCACCTGCAATTTTTATAATGATTAATCAACATGTTGACAGATTAAAAAAATAAAAGTGGTTCACATGTTTATTCCAGAACATAAATGCCACGTTCGCCGTTGCACGAAATCCATAATTTCCATCTTCCATCTTCATTTACTTAAAATTTGTAAAAAAAAAAAGTGTCCACCTGATAAAGCATGAATGGTCAACATTTCAATGGTTACAATTTGGCCTCATTTAAAAAGAGGCGGCAGTGGGGGGTATTAGTCAGCCCTTACGGCGACAGTTCTAGTTTTAACCCTTGTCATGCTGTATAAATTACCTTACTGAATTGCTGTCAAATCAAAGGACTGAGAGCACTGGTGGATCTTTTTGGTCACAAATCAATATTTCCTTTAGAAATCACCCTCATAAACAACTCGGGAAGGAAAAGTGTGAGCAGGAGGTGTAGACTAAGATCAGCCTGCACAAACGTGCAGTCTGATCTTAGTCTATACCTCCTGCCAAAACCGGAATATTCCGGATTCAGCATGACAAGGGTTAAATATACTGGTAAACATAATGAAGTCCCAATATTTCATCGGATTCACTTAAAACTTTCACAGAATGATAAAACCAACAGTAAAATATCACGGGAAAAGGGGCCTTATGAGAACTTGATTTTAATACCTTTGTTAACACAACAAAGTCAACAGTTTTATCGGATTCTCTTCAAAGATGCATGGAATTATTGTGGCATATGAAACACAGGAAAAGGGGCCTTACAGATTATCATTCATAAACATTCCTGTGTATGTAATGAAGATCACAATCATTATCAGATTGTCTTTTAGATTTCAAACGACAATTGTAGGGTTGTAAGGAAAGTCCCTTTTGGAATGAAATTGATCAATCAGATAACACAAGAAAAGGGGCCTTATGGATTTTCAGCTCACTTTAGCACAACTTGCTCTAGGTGAGCTATTGTGATCGGTAATTGTCCTGGGTCGTTCTGTCCGTATGTCTGTCCGTAAACAATTATTAAAAAATCTTCTCCTCCTAAACCATAAGGCCTAGAGCTTCAAGATTTTGGACATATCATCACCTATTGACCCTCTAACAAAATACTTTAAAGAATTACTGTTCTCTTAAAATTAACCCTTTTCAATGAGATTCCTGATTTTACAAAGGAAATCTTTGAAAATCTTCTCCTCCTAAACCATAAGGCTGAGAGCTTGTATATCTGGTTATATCATCACCTATTTACCTTCTACCAATATACTTCAAAGAATTATTATCGTACTCTGAAAATTAGCTCTTGATTTTGCAAAGGAATAAAGAAGGAAATCTTTGAAAATCTTCTTCTCCCAAATGATAAGGCCTAGAGCTTTGATATTTGGAATGTATCATAAGCTATTGGCCCTCTACCAAAATACTTCAAAGAATTACTGTATTCTGAAAATTGGCCTTGTGCGATCCCTTATTTTACAAACGAATGAAGAAGAAAATCTTTAAAAGTTTTTTTCTCCCAAAGAAATAGGCCTAGAGCTTTGATATTTAGTATGTACCGTCAGCTATTGACCGTCTAAAAATATACCTCAAAGAATTACAGTATTCTTAAAATTAGCCATTTTCTGTGTGATCCCTGATTTTTCAAAGGAATAAAGAAGGAAATCTTTGAAAATCTTTTCCTAAACCATAGGGCCTAGAGCTTTGATATTTAGTACATATCATCATCTTTTTACCCTCTAACAAAATACTTCAAAGAATTACTGTATTCTGAATATCAGCCCTTTTCTGTGTAATCCCTGATTTTACGTAGAAATAAAGAAGGAAATCTTTGAAAATCTTCTGTTCCCAAACCATAAGGCCTAGAGTTGTGATATTTGGTACATATCATCATCCTTTGACCTTCTACTAAAATACTTCAAAGTATGACCATATTCTGAAAATTAGCCCTTTTCTGTGTGATCCCTTATTTTACAAAGGAATAAATAAGGAAATCTTTTAAAGTCATCTTCTCCCAAATGAATAGGCCTAGAGCTTTGATATTTGGTACATATCAGCTTTTGACCCTCTACCAAAATACCTCAATGAATTACAATATTCTTAATATTAGCCATTTTCTGTGGGATCACTAATTTTAGATAGGAATAAAGAATGATATCTTTGAAAGCCTTCTTTTCCTAAAACAATAGGTCTAGAGTTTTCATATTTTGTATGTATTGATGTCTATTGACCCTCTTATAAAATACTTCAAAGAATTACCGTATTCAGGAAATTAGCGCTATATGGAGGGATCATCAATATACCTAGGATTAAACGAGAGAATCCTTAAGCATTTCCAAAATAATACATCATAAGGCCATGAACCATCATACTCAGGGAAATGATTTAGGACCATCATGGTCCTCTTGCTCAAATTAAATCCACTTCTAATTTTTGGCTGCAAAACCAGCCTAAAATGTTGTAAAAACAGTAAAGGGTTAAATCATAAATTCTACAGTAAACCTTTCTTTATATGCTGCCAATAGTGGATACAAATTATTAGTATCTTCTTCTCCACCTGTGCATCCATCAGCTCACATCTTGTTGACACATCTCCTACATTCACAGACAAATTTGAATGAATTTTTCACAGAATATTCTTAGTCACCTGACCTTGGGCATGTTGTCGGTTTCCATTTTAGGCTGCATTACAGAAAAAGGAGGCTTAGTGCTTGCTTAATTTCTTGTCTTGGCTAGCTGTTCTCCATAGTGTATCCAAGAGTTACCCTTACCCTTATACCCCTATAGCTACCTTCTTTAAAGAGTTATGTCACTGGCACTCTTGTTGTTTGAACTCAGAATCTTTCCTTAGGGTACAACTTCAGGAAGTTATCAAAACATTGATTGACCTATCAATTCATTCATCTAGACCACAAGTGAATGATAACCTCCAACATTTATTTGGTGGTTCTATGATTTAAAATTCATAACTGCAGCTTTTTTATAGTGTACACAATTTTTTTTCACCAAACAACGATGTATCCTTGGTTTTATGCCCCTGACTATATTTTTGCAAACTAGTATTGTCAAATGGCTCAGTCAAATTGTCTTGTTAGAGGTCAGTCGGCGTGGCTATCTGACAATTTGGATTTAGTATAGAAAAATACTTTCATTTGTGAAAACATGATCATTTCATTTATCTGAAATAAAGAGGTTATTTTTGTCTTGTCGGTAATGGAGTATAACACAAACTCAGAAAAAGGAATTTTAGAAAACATTTTCTATGAGTTAATTCAAAAATATTTCTTTGTCCAAAAATTTTCTTCACTTTGAAAGAGTAATGGTAACTGCTTGTACACTGCTCTTTTTCATAGATAAATGAAATTTATAACTGGCATGTCAATTGCCTATTTTAACCTTTTCGTAGAAATTTAAGTTTCTTGAAATAAGCCTTATAAATGTATTATTCTTCATTTTCAGCCAAGTTTAAAGGCAAACAAGCTAACTTCAGTTCAAAACAAGAACAATAACTCATCACAGAGTAACTCAGAGGAAAGTGTACGCAGGCGTAGGTCAAGCTCAGGTGGTTCTAAGTCTAAACATCCATTGACTTTATCAGATACTTGTGTAGTTAGTAAAGACAAAGGTCAGACTGACAACTTTGCGTCTCATAGTGAGGAAGTGACTGCGTTTAAAAAGAAACTTTCTGGAGAAAAAATTGACGAGCTTCAAACTGTACTGCCAGTTCCAGCTCTAATAAAAACAAAGTGTACAGCTAAAAAGTCTATAAAGAAAGCTAGATCTGGTTCAGTGACTTCATCAACAGGTAGACAAAGCTCTACTGAATCTATAGCACAAGAGTCTGTTACTTATTCAGTAAAATCCAGCAAAAGTAGCTCATCTAGCAGTACCTCTGTAACTAGTGTTTTTCTGGGTTGTGCAAAATTAAAATCGAAAAAGGGTAAAGGAGCAGCTAAGAAGAAAGTTAATTCTACAGCTGATTGGTCTGTTGCAAGTTTGAAAGGTAGCAAGACAGACTTGAAAGCTTCGGAGAGTAAGTCTGGAACAACTCTTTCTAACAAGTCAAGCACAAGTGTAACATCATCCTGTTCAAAATCTAGTATCAAACTTAATTTACGCCCAAGCACACAGGCCCAATCGCACGCAGAAGTCGGTATCTATAGAGTTTCTAGGAAAAGAAAGGAAAAACAGAGTTCTGTTTCTCTAACAAACTCTGTTGTAACAGGGCTCAAGGTGGAACCCACAAAAGAATCTGTACTCAAATCAGATAAGAAGCTAAGTTCTACTGCAGTGAGACAGGGTATTGAAGAGGAGACCCCGCATACTTCCCAACTGCCCAATAAAAGTGGGGTAATACATTTCCATTCTCCACCAAAGAAAACGAAAATTGAGGGTGAAGGAAAGAAAAAGGAGAAGGAAAAGAAGCAGTCGAAGGTGAAGACGTCGAAAGAGTCGACTAGTACTTCAGCCAACAGCTCACCGCCCGGGCTAAATAGCTTGAGGCGGAACAGCCGATACAAGAAAACGGGATCTTGCGCAAGTAGCAGGTAAATTTTGTTGACCTATTGACAAGGTGGTGGGTTGTAATGCAAGAGATGAAGTGAATAGTTTTTATTGTCATCGAACTAAAAGCTTAAAGTCATTATGAAGCTGCAGAGTGGGTTTCAAACAGAAATGTGAAAACCAGCAGGCTATTGTGTGGGCATTGTCAACTTCACTTCAATTACCATGCATGTAAGGAAGCTTGAGTTCAAATGAGTCAAAAATTCAGCTGTCTGGTAATGTGTTAACTGCTACAAGAAATTTATCTTGAAAGCTACCTTGCTGGCCCTCAAGATATTTTGGATTGCTACTGCAGTTATCATGCATCTTACAAAAAAAAGTGTCTATGACAACAAAAAAGAAGCTAAATTGTATTTTCAATTTTTTCGTCAACCATCTTTACTTAAAACAACTACCATCGTATATAAATTTGATGTAAAGTCCAGTTCAGAGTTTTGGAATTTTAAGCTAGATCTATATCATGGCTCCCAATTTTATGAAATGTTTTCTCTAGGGGTTAATTTTGCATCTTGTAGGGTTGTAGTAAAATGTGCTATATGAAATAGGCGGTTTGCACAGCACCGGAACGGGGTGCTGAAAGCAAACATTCTTTGAAAAAATAGGCCACTGAAGCTCATTGAGGCTCCTTAAGGGGGTCACGCACGATAACATAGGTAGGCACGTTAATTGAGATTAGTCAATACTTGGTGCATCCGTCTGTAATCTTTTACTTTAAAATCTTCCCGGAAAATAATGAACAGATCTAAACAAATGTCAAGGAAATGATCCTTAGTTGACACTTTATCAGATTCTTTCATAGAAATTTGATCTAATTGAAAAAATAAACATTGCTTTAATGGATGTGGCTAATTTCCATATTAGGTGTGAAGTGAAATTTTTGAAAATCTTCTCAGAAACAAATGGATGGATTTCAACCAAATTTCAGAGGAGCGATCTTAGGATAACCTTTTAAGCTCACCTGAGCATGAAGTGCTCTGGATGAGCTTTAGTGATTGGTCATCATCTGGCGTCCATCTGTCCACCAGCCATTCATAATTAAAAAAATCTCCTAAACTAACCAAACTAACTAAACGCTGAAAATTAGCCCTTTTCTGTATTATCCCTGATTTTACAATTTTCTTCTCTTAAACCATAAGGGCAAGAGCTTTTATATTTGGTATAAATCATCACCTATTTACCCTCTACCTTCAAAGAATCAACCTATTCTGAAAATTAGGGCTATATTGTTGGGTCTTTGATATACCTAGGATTAAAGTAGAAATTCTTTAAAAATCTTCTCCAAAATAATTAGACATAGGGCCCTGATATTTTGTATAAATCAATAAAGCCTTTAGCCATCGTACTCTGGACCATCATGGTCCTCTTGTTTCATATTCCTTAAAAGAATTTTGATCGGTTTAAAACTTGGCTCCTATGGGCAGGAATAATTTCTGGGTATGGAATATAGTGAAATCTTTGAAAGTCTTTTTCTCAGAAAGTAGTTGATGGAATCAATCAAAATTTTAGAAACCAGCTAATTGATTTTTAGCTAAATTTCATAGGAATGATAGTTTGGTGACCCTTTATCAGATTGCTTTATTTTCACTTTACAGCTAAGTAGCAAGTTACTTTTATTGCAAAAATTCAATGTGAACCTTTGAAGTTTTTCTCTTGAAGTCGACCATGTATCTTTTTAAAAGACTTAAACTACATTTTTATCTTGGCCTTTTTGGAGAACTCGAAATAATTCTGTAGTTGTTGTCCTAAAACTTTGACATTGTCCTATATTTCTACTTTCATCGTACTTAGAGTCCTCATATTTCACATGTCTATCACTTGTGACAAGACCTTTGCGCTGTTATAAAGTTGCAAGATCTTGGTCAAGATCTTGGTCAAGGTTGTTTTCTTAGGGCATAAGTTATAAATTGCCTTCAGTCGAGTGTTGGCATCCTAATGAGGTGATCTTGTTAATGACATTGAATTAAAGTGATAATTTCAGAGTTAAAAACTTGATTGTTTTACACTTCTTCATGTGTTTAACCCATTCCCACACAAAGACAATTTATGATGCCCCTCAGAAAAACGATTGGGAAAACATTGTGGAGTATGAAGAAATTGCTTATAACAATCAATTTCTTCATTTTCCACAATGTTTTCTACCAAGAAAGTTAAAAAAAAACTAAATTTCTAATTGTCCTCTGCAACTCCTTTCACTTTAGACCAGTCTAGAATTTTGCAGCCTGGTATGGGTTAACATAAGATTAAATGTACTGCTTAGTCTAGATTTTCAGTATTGGCATGAATGTCAGTACAGTTTAGCCAACTGCGACTAACAGTGACAAAAACTTGTGTTTACAAACCAACCAATAACGTAGAACATCCTTTTAGGTAAACAATGTATGCACATGACTTTCAGTCTGGAATCATTCTTTTGCATCTTGTGTTGTTGATGGTCCTTATTTCCATTCTTTTTTTTTCCAGTGGTAGGCGGTCCTCATCACTTTCCAAGCGTCAGCAAGGAGGTCCTAGTCAGCCCCTCCCTCAGGGGGTTGGGCCAGTTGGTTCATCAAGTAACGCTGCAAGTAGTGGAGGAACCAAGCCACTCCTACCAACTATGTCAGACAGTGATAACTCCGTCCCCAGCGGTGGAGCATCCAAAAACCCATCCGAAGAAAATGCATCACAGGCTTTAGGACCTGGTATAGAAAAAATATTTAACCCTTTCCCGTTCAAATACGGGATTTTACGTTCCTGTGATTTTTTACTCAAGAAAATATTGTGGAAAAAGAAGAAATTGCTTGTAACAAGCAATTTCTCCTTTTTCCACAATATTTTCTACCACATAGGATGGTTTCATTTAAAATGGCATCCAGTTTTCATTGTCGTCTGCAACCTCATTCAATTTGGACTACTCTAAAATTTCCAAAAATGGGAAAGGGTTAACTCTACTAATAACAATGTATTCTTATCCTCTTGTGGTGTCAGTGGTCAAGAGGTAGAGTATCCACTTCCCAATCAAGAGGTCCTGAGTTGGATTCCCATGAGCAGCTATTGATCTTGGTTCTGTCATTGGCCCTCATAATCAGTGCAAGTACTGGTGTTTTTTCCAGGAAGCAGAATCAAGAGGGGTTAATCAAAGTTGTAAGAACTTTTTCCCAATCGATGTAAAATTAATGGGTTTAAAACAATATTCTACCTTACCCATCACCACACTTTGAAATTTTTAGACTGATCCAAAACATTGTGATAACGAATTCTTAAATATACGAAATATTTTCCAAAGCTTTTTTATCATGAGTGTTATGATAAAGTTGGTCAAAATATGTTTTTTTCGTTTATGGATGTTAAACTATCCCATCAATGTTTTACACTAAATCATGTTACTGTCAAAAGTATAATTTTTGTAATATTACTTTGTTACATCAACATACACTGCTGTCCTGCTCCCTTGATGACTATGAGGTGTTGGAATTATATCATAGCAGGAAAAGGAAAAAATGATATTTGTTGCAAGTTTGTTTTTTTTAGGCCATTTGTTATTTGATGAATAAAAAACTTGCAACATGATTGCATTGTAAGTTTGAAATTTTTAGCCTCAAGTACTGGTGGAGCCACAGCAATGACATCTGAGAGTGAATCAGAAGAGGCAGACATGGGGAGATTGCAAGGTAATTGTGAGACTGTCTTTAAATCAACTTTGACTCTTGGGGTTGCAAGTTTGATGATCAGATATGACCGACTTTTTTTTTTTGAGACATGAATGTTTCTAGCTCATTTGCAATTGATCAGATGTTAACCTATGATTTAAGGTCATAATTTTGTACTTTCTCTTGTAATTACTGATGAGTTGAATAAAATCATTTTAGGTTATTTGCACAAGCTTAAACAATTTACCTGAAATCATGTTCAAATAGCATTAATTCCAGTACTACCCAGCTGTATTTTTAGCTCACCTGAGCACGAAGTGCTCTGGGTGAGCTATTGTGATCGGTCATCGTCTGGCGTCTGTACGTCTGAAACGATCCTTAGGTCATGTTCTTTCAAAATACTTCAAGGAATTGAAATCAATGAAGAACTCTTGTTGCCATGGCAAAGGAGTGAAAAAACTTAAAAAATCTTCTCCTCTCAAGCCATAATGCCAAGAGCTTTGATATTTGGTACAAATCAACATCTATTAACCCTTTACCAAAATACTTTCAAGAATTGCCATATTCTGAAAATTAGCCCTTTTCTTTGTGATCCCTGATTTTACATAGAAATAAAGCAGGAAAACTTTAAAATCTTCTTCTCCCAAACCATAAGGCCTAGAGCTTTGATATTTGGTACAAATCAAAATCAATTGATTTTCTATATAAATACTTCAAAGAAATACCGTATTCTGAAAATTAGCCTTTCCTGTGCCATCCCTGATTTTACATAGAAATAAAAAAGGAAAACTTTAAAAATTTCTTCTCCCAAACCATGAGGCCTAGAGCTTTGATATTTTGTATAAATCTATTGACCATCTACCAAAATACTTCATAGAATTACTGTACTCTGAAAATTGGCCCTTTTCTTTGTGATCCCTGATTTTACATAGAAATAAAAAAGGAAAACTTAAAAAAAAATCTTCTTCTCCCAAACCATAAGGCCAAGGGCTTTAATATTTGGTGTTAAATGATACCTTTTGACCCTGTACTTATAAAACTGTATGTATAGAATTACTGTATTTTCTGCGCAATCCCAGAGAGGAATAAAGAAGGATATCATAGAAAATGTTCTCCTTCTAAACCATTAGGCCTAGAGCTTTGATATTTGGTATGTATTAATGCCTATTGGCCCTGTACTTAAGTACTTCAAAGAATTACCATACTCTTGAAATTAGCTCTATATGGTTGGATCTTCCCTATACCTATGATTAAAGGAGAAAATCTTTAAAATTCTTTTTCTCCAAAATGATTAGGTGTAGGGCTTTGATATTTTGTATATTATATCATAAAGCCTTGAGCCATCATACTCAAGGGAGCGATAATGGACCATCATGGTCCTCTTGTTTTAAATCATTTGTAGGTGTCCCGTTGTGTATCGCTGTGCATGTATAAAGTTAGCAATGTATACTAAAGTGAATGCAGCTTTATAAATCATTCACACGGATAAGAATAGCTTTAGAAATCAAGAAATTCCAACAATGATTTCTATCCTGAAAGAGAAATATCAGATTTAAATTTTGTCGGCAACTTTTTTGAAATAGGAACCCTTTTACATTTTGACTGGGTCAAATCATATACTGTATTGTATAATGACTTCCCAAACAATGATGCCTTTGGACCCCCCTCCTTCTCCTCTAGAAAATACATCATGGAAGATAAAGAAATTGCTTGGAACACGCAATTTTTTCATTTACTAAAATAATTTCTACTCAGGAAGTTGAAAAAAAGACTAAAATTGCATAACCTTTAAATTATTGTCAGCAATTTCTTTCAATTTGGACCAGTCAAAAATTTTGCTGTCTGGTAATGGGTTAATGATGGGTCAAGTCTATATTATCTATCCATAAAATAATTAAATCTCTCTTGTCGTACAGCACTTTTGGAAGCACGTGGATTGCCATCCCAGCTGTTTGGAGCTCTAGGTCCTAGAATGCATCAACTTTTACATCGGACCATGGGCAGTGGAGGTTCAAGTAAGAAATTGTGCTTCTTGATCTGAGTCTTTTGTCTTGTAAAACTTAACATTGAAAGCTGTGCAATTGACTTAATTGACTTTTCAGAAAACTGGACAATCTTTACATAGCATAACTTAAGAATGACAGATTTTGTTGTGATTAAATGTACACACACAGCAGGAATGTAACCTTTTGTTTCAACACTATCCAATTACTATATGACTACATTTAAGGCTGGCCCAAATTAAAACAAGATGCTAATGTCAAGTTCAAATTACTTAAATCTTTTGTCTTTCTGGTTAGAAAGATTTCCATATGAATTGGCTTGTATTAGTTCTCCACCATAAGATGTTCTATTTGAAGCATTTGTATGGGTAAGTCTAAGGTCAAGGTCATGCTTAAAAGTCAAAGTTTTTAGAAGCTGAAAAAATTTTGTCCATGGAAACATATGTAAGTAATCTCTGAGAGTGCTCTGCTAACTTTCATTTTTATGCAGGGTCATTGTTGGTTATTACAGTTTCTAGTTTGTTTTAGAATACAGTTAAATAATAGTTTGATTTAAAGAATAAGATGTTTATGTTTAAATATACATCATATGAATTTTTTATTTAAAGCTTTATTAACTTACAGGGAATAAAATGTGCATGATTGATAATTTCAGTGAACAAAGCCCAACAATTGCTACAGGACTTACAAGCTACAGGTAATGAGGGCCAGCAGTTGACAGCTGTTGTTGAAATGTGTCAGGTACGTTGTTTTCAAACAAACTCAAATACCTATCAACAGATTTTGCAAAACAATGTACCCTTTACTAAATGACAAGATTTTAAATTTCGCCAACCTGGAAGAAGTTGAAGAGAAAAGTTCAAAGAGAACTGAAACGAAAAATAAGTGCCAAATAAGAAAGTAAAAAACATTTTGAGAAAAAAAAGTTACGCTTATTACAAGCAATTTCTCGGGTTGCCACAATTTTTTCTTAACTTAATTTTCTAAAGCATGTCAATATGCCAAATGTTAACACAATTAGCAAAAAGATGTCTTCAAACGAATTATTTAGGGCTAAAGGACACTTTGTCAGTATTTCAACAAGTAAACTTATTGTATACAGTTATTGCACTAAACTCATTGATTGTTAATGTAACACATAAGATCACCAAAGGCTTACTAATGGAATATCAAGATTTTATTTCTTGATGGGGTATCATTTTATAATTACACTGACAAACCAGTGTAATAATCAAAAAGATTAGAATGTTGTTTTGACAGATTAAGGCCGACTAAAGTTGGTGCTACTGAATTTGGACTCAGCTGGAGGATGACATTATCATGTTGCAAAAAAAGCAAAAAGATACCATCTTTAGAGATTCTGTCATAAAAAATTCAATTGGAAATTAAGGATAATTGTTTGTGTTACATTGAAGCTTGATAGATCTTTCTTTTTGTGAAGGTAAAAAGCTTTTTTTCCATAGTGGCTCTGCCAGGCCTAAAAATAATAAAAAAATTTACACACAATGAAAAATGAATCAATCATACATTGATACAAACAATTATCTTCTTTATTTTTCCTTGATAAATTATTGAGCAGTTAGCCCGTTTCCAACAATCTTGTATTTAACATTAATTACCCTTAAGAAAAAAAGTTTATGAAAGCATTGTATAAACAGAAGAAATTACCTAGAAAAAAAATCTCGATTTCCCACATTGTTTTCTTACTGAAAAGAGAAAGATTAATACATTTCTATCAACTTGAAATTATCAATTTGTTCTAGTCTACAATTGTTGTTTGGTAATGAAATAAATTACCTATTTACTTACAGATGCTTGTTATGGGTAATGAAGACACACTGGCAGGTTTTCCTGTCAAACAAGTTGTGCCTGCCCTGATTACCCTACTACAGATGGAGCATAATTTTGACATGATGAACCATGCCTGTAGGGCCCTTACTTACATGATGGAGGCCCTTCCAAGGTCATCGGCTGTAGTGGTGGATGCTGTCCCAGTTTTCTTGGAGAAGGTTTGTTTTAATCTTGAACCAAATAAAATGTCACCTTTGTAAATGATGCTTGGGTTCAAGTCATAATTGAAATTATTACTAAAATTATGCAATGTGTCATGGCATCAGATGAAACTTACGAAGACAAAATTGTCAGTTTAAGTAGTACTGATTGTACTAAAAATGTCTTAACCCATTCCCACACAAGAAAATTTTCGACTGGTCCAAATTGAAAGGAGTTGCAGATGAGAATGTAAAATTTACAAAATTCTAAATTTTTCAACTTTCTGGGTGAAGAAATTGCCTTGTCACAAGCAATTTCTTCAATTTCCACTATGTTTTCCAAAGCATTTTTCTTGAGGGGCATCTAAAAACGTTATTGAGTGGGAGTGGGTATGAATTATACATAGCAAAAATAGAATGGAGCAGATTTGAATTGATAAAGTTTCTTCTTTTATGGGCTGAGGTTAACTTATTCTTTTTGTTTTCTTTTTCATCAAGCTTTCTTTCCCTTTCTGCAAATCTATTGATTGTTTAAAAATGACTCTGAAAGAAAATTGTTGAAAGGATAAAAAGAAAAGAATTTTGTTGACACTTCAAAACGTTCAAGCAAAGTCAATAAAAGCAAGTGGTTTCCATATTTGTGAAAGATTGAATACTAATTATGACAGACTTAATATTCATACAGCTTCAAGTGATACAGTGTATGGATGTTGCAGAGCAGGCACTCACAGCCCTAGAAAGTCTGTCTAGAAAACACAGCAAATCTATCCTACATGCAGTAAGTATATTGAGACATAAATGTCATTTGGTTTGATTCAAACCATTACCAAACAACAAAAACTTAGACCAGTAGAAATTTTAAAAGTTGCACATAGCTTATTGAATTTGGTCAAATCTTTGAATTTTGTATTGTAGGGTAGAAAATATTGTGGAAAAAATGAAATTGCTGGTTATAAGCTTTTTTCCACAATATTTTCTTTGTTAATTTTCATTCATTCATTGTGTGAAGATGCAGGATTGTGTTATTAAGGGTTAATAAATTCTCTTTAAACTAACTAGACGCCTGAAGGGAATAAGAAGAGAAAATTAGTTCTATTGCAAGGACATTTTACAATGAATAAAAAATTTAATAAGACACAAGTTATTCTGTAACTTCTGAAACAAAAAAAATAACTAATGTAACAACATCTAACATATATCAAATTGTAGAATGAATGTGAATCAGGAAGTACAAGATAGCTGTACACTAAGCATGTTTCCTTTTGTCTATGAATATATGTTTTTTTGCTGTTTTTGTAATTCTCATCTAAAATTATGTTTTCTTTCTCTTCTATAGGGTGGTATAGCAGCATGTTTGATGTTCTTGGATTTCTTTAGTATAAATGCTCAGAGATGTGCATTAGCTATCACAGCCAATTGTGTTCTCAATATCACTAGTGAAGAGTTCCACTATATTAGAGACTCTGTCCCCTTACTTAGTGCGAGGCTATCTCACCAGGTTAGTGTACTCCGTTTCACCTTTGTCCTGCTGAATATTTATCATCTTTTCACTATATTCTAAACTTCTACATAAATTTATCAATATTGCATTCAAAGATTTATTCAAGACAACAAGAACAAGCAGGCAGTGTAGGCTAAGATCAGACTGAACATCTGTGCAGGATGATCTTAGTCTATACGCCTGCCAAGGCCACTGTCAGGAATATTCTGGGATGAGCATGGCATGGGTTAAGATGAGTTTTTGAAACTTTTGAAATCTCAATCACATGTGTACAAAACATTTTATGTCTTCACTTGGATATTCTTGGTACTCTTGACATCATTGTTGGCCATAAATGTTGTGTAACAACAATACTAGATTATATATTATGCCATTGAGTGGATTGTGGCTGTCAAAGAATCAATGGCTCAGATTGAATGTTATGATGTTACTGGTGTGAGGAATAAATGGAATCCATGGTTAGGTGGACTAGCCGCCTCTAGATAACTGAATTACTGTTGACAGTGGTATTAAACCCCATTTATTATATCAATCAATTAACATGTATACCTTTAAAAAGGAATCCAACCTCTAACTTTAAACTACAGGACTACAAATACATAAATTTACGTTTTTTTTTTCAGGATAAGAAGTCAGTCGAAAGCGTGTGCCTTTGTTTTTCCCGATTGGTGGACAACTTTCAGAATGATCGAAGAGTATTAAAGGAGATAGCTGTTCAAGGATTATTAACTAATATACAACAATTGGTATATAAATATAAATTACCACAAATATTTCTACAATTAATTAATCTGGCTTGATTTATTAATACGTTTTACGCCGTGATTTTTTGCCCACTACTCAGATTTGGAATTTTGAATTACAAAAGTGACACTAGAAATATTGTGAAAATATAGAAGGCAAACATTATTTTCTTTCCCTTGTCTACTATGTTTTGAAAAGAAAGGTTTGGGCGAACAAGATATATTTGTCACAATTACAAGTCAGTGTCAGAGGAATTGCTTTACTAGAATTTTCTCACGTTGCAACATTTTTTAAAGGTATATTCCATTATTATATCAAAATACAGGGTTGTTTTTTGATGGTGTTGATGAAGATATATCTATTTCTTACAGCTTGTTGTTAGTCCACCACTGGTGAGCACCAATACATTTGTTATGGTGATAAGAATGCTGGCCATAATGTGCGGAAGCTGTCCTGATTTAGCTGTTGTTTTACTAAGACAGAGTGAGTCTTATCTTGGATAGTACTTATTTTAAGTACACAAAATTTAGTGTCTGTATAAACATATAATAGTTATTACAACATGCAAGTAAGCAAGTGATGAAAATCTTAATCTATTTCATTCCCTTCTGAAGAAAGATAAAGATTTATTAAAATTTCATTGACTGAAAATGACATCTGCAGAATTTGGACAAGTCTAAGATTTACTTGCCTAGTAATGGGCTAAATGACTCTCAGTATGAGAAGTTTTGAACTTTTATTTTTGTACAGAGGTTGCAGATACTTTGTGTTACTTGCTGGTAGGAACCTCAGAACATGCTACAAAGAATGTTGAACTTGTGTCGAGAACACCACAGGAGTTATATGAAATTGTTTGTCTAATAGGGTAAGTAATTTCTGAATACTCTCATTTCTTGCCTAAATTACATATTGCCCTACTATCAAACAACTCAAAAGTAATAAGTGTATCTTTTCTAACATACAGAAAATACAATCCATCTATCCTGTGATCTAAGAACAAAAAGTTTAGACTGGTCTGATTTGCAAGAAGTTGTAGACAACAATTTAAAGTTGGTGATGTTTAACAAAAAAATTATGATTATTAGAAGGAATCATTGTGGATAATGAAGAAATTACCTGTTATATGATTTTCAGTAGTACATTAGATGCATCATAGAAAATTTGAGGAATCAAATTTTGTTTTAACCTTTAGAAATCTCCCTCAAGGGTATCAAAACAGTGTATTTTCAGCTTGTGAGGGTCAAAACCCTGGTTTAGAAGTCAAACATAAGCCCCTGAGACTATACTGATTATAAAAATATTTGATGTGTCTATTTCAGTGAGTTACTACCAGTACTGCCAACTGATGGTATCTTTTCTATTGACTCCTTGATGAGAAAGGGGTCATTTACTAACACAGATGCTGTAGTATGGCAATGGAGAGATGACAGAAATGTCTGGCATTCATATGCACCCATTGACAGTAAGATTGTAGAGGTAACTTGATAAATTCCTTCCTGTAATAACTCCTTTGTTGGGCAAAAATTGTGATAGATCTGGTATATGTAGTGTTTACAATCATAGTGTTGTCCTCAACATAAACATTGGTGAAATATTTGGATTGGTAAATACATTGGCTTTTGTATTTCACTTATGTATAGTGTTTCATATTCCTAGAAAGGTCAAGGTCATTTGTCAAGGTTAAACTATTAAGGTAAAATTTCTGAAAAGATTGTTATGGGGCATGGTGTTTCACTAAGGCATCTTGTTCATTTGACAACATTTGTCAACACCAAAGAAATTGACCATTTACAAACACATCTTTATTGCCCTGTTCTCTCATAAATGGGTAGATTATCATAAACTTAAGTGGGATGAGCAGCTGAAGGCTCAGAAATGATGTAGCATGTATTCACTGGTGTGAAAATACCAGGAATCTTTAGTTAGGTGCTCCAGCTCCAGCAATTTGACTGAAATACTGTTAAAAGTTGTGTTAAACCCTCTAGAGAGAGGAACTTACGTTCAGAGAGCGACATGATAGCGAGAATTGACAGCCAAAGCAAGTTTCCATCCATTTGAAAGACCTCATGAAATCAGTTTCCTAAATGTGTAAACAACCTGTAATGCTCAATTTCATTTTATTTTAAGAGACCCGACAACTTAAAAAATTCTGTATCCTTTAATCAATAATCAACACATAAATAGCTCAAATAGATATTAATGGCTAATTACAAGTCAATTAATCAACTACACAGGATTATGTACATCTTGTACATTACGATAAGGCGACTTCGGCAGTTACTGTAGTAGTGATTGTCAATTCTTCAAACATAATTAATTAAGTCATGTGTTTTGTAAGATGACTGTTGTTTAGGGGTGATATACTGTTGGCACTAGACCAATTAAGGTGAACGCTGGCCGTATTTCAGAATATCAGGCTATTCACAGTGCAATTAAAGAAGGAATTTGCAGGGGGGGAACTCGAGTGGCCACTGTCAGCAGATTGGCTTTGTACTTTTTGGACTAAAACATTGTGGATAATGAAGAAATTGCTGGTAACAGGTAATTCCTTTATTTTCCACAATGTTTTCCAAAGCCTTATTACCTTGGCTGTTTTCTGAGCAGACTTGAGGTATTGCTATGCCAAGGTTGTTGAGGGAGTCATCATCATCATGCAATTTCTTCATTACATACAATATTTTCATAAAGCTTTTTTCTTGGGGCATCAGAAAGCGACATTGTGTGGGAATGGGTTAAAATGCAAGCTGCATAAAACACTAAATGAGCGAATGCGTGACATTTCCAACCATTACATATTTGCGCCATGTAAAGACTGAATCAGAATCTTCACTCTGCGCTCTGTGGATAGATACTGACCCTAAACAAACAGCGAATATTCTAATTGCCCTGAAGGGCTGTCCAGGGTGCTGAATGGGTGCGAGTCACGCACATGCAAAATGGTTTGGAATGTCACGCATAGGCTCAAATAATTAATATATGATTCTTTTTGTACCATTAGGCTGCTCACCAGTCTGGTGAAGATGAGGTCAGTCTTTCTACTATGGGTCGAGCCTACACAATAGATTTCAACTCCATGCAACAGATCAACGAAGATACAGGTACAACAAGGCCGGTACAGAGAAAAACTAACCCATTTGCGGCATTAAACTCACAACATTCAGGTGAGAGAATTTTCTTTTTTCTTAATAAATTATGTGTCATGTAATGTTGGGCTTCAATATGTATGCATAATACTTTAAATTGGGGGGGGGGTATCATTACTTTAGCAGTTGTCTACCAAGGATGTGTTTCTGCACCATTGTCTCCCCCCAAAAATCATCAATGACCCTTGTCAGCCTTCATTATCCTTTTACGAAGTTTTATTCTTTTATGCTTTCAAAGTGGGCCCTTTTAGATTTGAACAAAAGCAGCCGTCAATCAAAGAAAAAAAAAACAAGTCAATCAAATCATGCATTTTGACCACAAATGAAATTTGAGCTCTTGTATTTGCCAACATTTTTGGGAAGCATTCTAGGTGGTTTGGTGACTTTAACTTTGAACTACAGCTTATTCAAGCTATAGTTACAACGTTTAGGTCACCAAATAATTTACTTTTTGTTTGTTGCTACTTGGCATAAATTCTGTAAAATGATGACATTAAATATCAAAGCGAGACTTCCGCTTGGAGTGGTTGGGTGTGGCTATCAGAGTCAGTGGGAGGGGCCAGCGAATTGTTAATTATAGGTCATATGTACTTCTTTTTGAAGGTTCTGAGACAGATTTAGAACGCTGTGATTCCAGAGCTGAAGTTCTAAAAGAAGACAATGAGCTTGCATCTGCCTTTATACAGACTTTGTTTTCTGTTCTTTATGAAGTCTATAGCTCATCAGTAAGTATATTAAACTCTATTTTAATCAGGCATTTCAAACTCTATTATAATCAGACATTTCAACTCTTGGTTTTTTTAATGGCAAAATTTGAGATATTCTGAAAAGCATAAATTCTGTATTTTTAAATCTCTCAGAGAAGCCAGCCCCTTTCCAATATTTATTTTATAATGAAATGGGACTTCTGTTAATAAACTCAGTAGTCAAATAAGAGTGGCGGTGTATTCCCTTTTTCAGAGTAATTGGCCATAATTTTTGTTGAGCCCACTTGCAACAATTGCTTTTACATTTATCGATGGATTTCAAAATAAATTGGCACAATTACTCTCCATCATGAGAAGATGTGCCAGTTGAAATGATTTTTTGGATAGTTCTAATGTTAAGGTCACAGCTCAAGGTCAAACACTGAAATATTGTTTGTCCGGACAATTGCTCCTTTCATTATTGATGGATTCAAAAATAACTTGGCACAATTATTCTCCATCATGAGAAGATGTGCCATTTGAAATAAATTGTTGGGATAGTTGTAATGTCAAGGTCACAACTCAAGGTCAAACTCTAAAATATTGTTTGTTTGAACAATTACTCCTACAATTATGGATGGATTTCAAAATAACTTGGCACAATTATTCTCCATCATGAGAAGATGTGCCATTTGAAATAAATTGTTGGGTAGTTTCATGTTCAAGGTCACAGCTCAAGGTCAAACACTAAAATTGTGTTTGTCCGGACAATTGTTCCTACAATTATGGATTGATTTCAAATAACTTGCCACAATTATTCTCCATCATGAGAAGATGTGCCATTTGAAATAATTTTTTGGATAGTTCTAATGTCAAGGTCACAGTTCAAGGTCAAAAACTACAATTTTGTTAGTCTGGACAATTACTCCTACAATTATGGACGGATTTCAAAATAACTTGGCACAATTATTCTCCATCATGAGTAGATGTGCCATTTGAAATAATTTTTTGGGTAGCTTCATGTTCAAGGTCAAAGCTCAAGGTCTAACACTAAAATTGTGCATGATACCTACAAAACTTTGTGGGCTCGACAGCAGTTGTCCTGGGATTACCATCTAGTTGAATTCAGCTTATAGGTTTAGATAGATGGGCTTAAGCCATTCCAAATTCATTACTCCTCAATAAAATCCTATGTTGTTGATACTTATTAAAATTTTTTGAGATTATTCAAATGATACCAAGCAAACTGGATTTGTGTAATACTGAAGTGATTGAATGAAAAATCAAAAACATCAAATTACCAACTCTATCTGTGGCTCTCGTGGATATATTCCTTTACATGGTTTTCAAAACTGGAGTTAACCAATAATGACCTGACAATTTCTTTGACTGGTATGAATAGAAAGAAGTTGCAAATAATTATTAGTTGATGCAATATAGAAACCTTTTGTCTTTCACTGGCAATTTCTTCATTTACCACAATGCTTATTGAGTTTTTTCTTGAGGGTTGTAAAAAAGTGGGATTGAACAGGTGAGGTAGGCATCGGTCTGACTCGAAAGATGTTTATGAGCTTTCAAATGATGAAACTGTAAGGCATTTAATCAAAGGCCTATATGATGGTTCCTTACAACGAGCACATTAAACCATTCCAACACAATGGAATTTTAGACCAGTCCAAATTGAAAGGAGCTGCAGATGACAATTTCAGGTTGATGTAATATTGAATTTTTTCGTCTTTTTGGATAGAATATTGTGGATAATGAAGAAATTGCTTGATACAAGCAATTTCTTCATTTTCCACAATGTTTTCCAAAGCTTTTTTCTTGAAGGGCGTAAAAGGAGGGATTGAGTTTGAATGGGTTAAAGAATCAGACTGGGTCTTGCAGTCGTTTCATCCTTTATTATTCCAGTATTCCATTTGACAGGAAGCTGTCTTCTAGGGGTGTTTCTCATATGGGCAAATGCAATTGTAGAAATGAGGAATAACCGAAAATGCATATGAATCTAGACAGCATAATACTGAAGTAAAGCTCAAGCTTGAAGTTTATTCATGAAAAAATCCATTTGAATTACTGTTGAAAATATGTTGCAAAACTATGACGAGACTAATTGATCCATTCCTTTTGAGCTAAAGCATCTTTAAAGTGTGATCTTTTCAGAAAGTTTATCTTTGTTTCCAGGCAGGGCCCACAGTTCGCCATAAGTGTTTACAGACCTTGTTAAGAATGATATATTATAGTACCAGTGATCTCTTGAAGGAAGTACTCAAATCTCAACCTGTCTCTAGGTAATGTTTGGTTACATTCCCATCTTGATGTATGTCTGATATCAGTGTAATATAATATGCTTCTCATCTTGAGGAGCTGCCGCCATAGCGCAGACGGTAGCGCGTCAGACTCCTAATCTTCAATAATGGGTTGTCTTTGGTTTGATCCCTGGCGGCGGCACATATCCTTTCCAACATTTGTCTCTCACCAATGGGTGGATAATCGTAGACCAAAGTGGGATAGCACCTGGAAGCTAGGAAAGGATGTAGAGGAAGTACTGGTGTGAGAAATACCAGGAATCCATTGTTAGGTGCTCCAGCTGCCACGATATGACTGAAATATTGTTAAAGGTGGCATTAAACCCAAATCAATCAATCAATCATTTTGAGGAAAACATTGTATAGACATTTAGTACCGTATTAAGTAGATTTGAATTCAAAACACTTTACTGTTGAGGTGGCTATGTCAATTGGCAAGACATTTTTGAGCCTCGTGAAGCACACAAATAAGTAAACTTTGCTGTGGTAATACGAAAAGGTTATTCAAAGCCAGCAAAGCAATTACTGTTTTGTACTATACCCATTATATGCAAGAATATTTGTTGCAGCTGGATATTTTGGGCAGCAGATGAGAAAATCTTTATCATTTTCCTCTTTCCAAGTCTCAAAAACTTGAACAAGTGGTACTTTCATTAACCCTTGTGATGCTGAACTGGGAATATTCCTGTTTTGGCAATTGTAGACAAAGATCAGCCTGCACATATGTGCAGTCTGATCTTAGTCTACACCACTTCCTTGTCCCTTTCAAGCCAGAATAATTTTAAAATCAGCTTTAAATCGAAATATTGACCTGCAAGTAGCGCTTTCAGTAATTTTATTCCCTTGAATTTGATGCAATTCTAAACAGGATTTTTATTCAGCATGACAAGGGTAAAACACTGATTTAGCAGCAAGGGAAATTTCTAATTTTCTTTGAATTTTTCTTTTACAAATGCTTATTTAAAAGCATTCCTAGAGGGGGAGTCTTTCAGGTGCTAATATCCTGATGAGGGTTTTGTTTTGAATGTATCTAACATAACTATTTCAGTCATATAGCAGCCATGATGTCCTCACAGGATTTGAAGGTGGTTGTTGGGGGCATCCAGATGGCTGAAATATTGATGCAGAAACTCCCAGATATATTCAGTGTCTATTTTAGAAGAGAGGGTATGTACCTATCATTGTTTCTATACAAAGACAAAAAAATACAAAAAATCATTTTGAGATGCAGTTATGATTACTCAATTTTGAATTGAAAGCTTGGCTGTTTTCGGAGAAAATCTGAGGTATTGCGATAAACACATCGTCATCAGCGGCTTGTTTTTCCAAAAGCTTTGAAATTTTGTAATATCCCTGGTACAATGTATTGCTGAACGCATTCACTTGAAATTCAAAATATATGTTTACTACTAAAAGAGCAATATATACCAACTAGGTGAACAACTCTAAATGCATCATGAATGAATTTTGTCCCTTTTCGACATGAGAATTTTACCTGCTATCAAGATTTGAACAGCCAATGTTGTTATCTGCATTTTGTTATATCTCTGGTATTACTGAACGCATTCACTTGAAACTCGGAATATTTATCAACTTCTAAAGGGTAAATATTTAATGCTAAAAGGGCAATTCATACCAACAAGATGTACAACTCTAAATTCATCTTGAATGAATTATGCCCCTTTTCAACAAAAAAATTTTACCCACTATCACGCGTTGGTATCTGCATACTGTGCTTGTGTTGTTGTCATTGAGTATTTGTTTATATATTTGTTTACCTGTGTTAGTGTATTTTGCCCGGAAAAAAAAGGATGTAGTGGCAGTGCTGATTTGAGAAATACCACAAATTCATAGTTAGTTGCTCCAGCTGCTGCATTGTAACTAAAATACTGTTCAAAAGTTTCAAACAAAACATACAAATTTTTGTTTTCATGTTTTAACTCCAGAACCAAATGACCTACAACCATGAAACTTCTACAATTGTCGTCATAATCCAAGGAAGTGCCAGTGGGACATATCCTTTCCAACATTTGTTTCTCACCAATGGGTGGATAATCGTAAACCTAAGTGGAATAGCAGCTGGAGGCTAGGAAAGGATGTAGTGGTAGTACTGGTGTGAGAAATACCAGGAATCCATTGTTAGGTGCTCCAGCCCCTGCAATATTACTGAAATACTGTTAAAAGGAGTGTTAAACCCCATTCAATCAATCAATTAAGGTAGTGCCTTGTTGTTTTAGGGTCATGTAGGTCAAGGTCACAGTTGAACTGTGATCGAAAACAGGTTCTATGGTCAAACTTTTAAGATCTTAGAAGCTTGAAACTTTAATAAATGTTATCCTTCACCAAGGATATGCCCTATTGTTATTTGGTTACATAGGTCAAAGGTGAACTGTGACACTTGTATTGCAAAATGCTGATTGGGGAATAAGTATGCTTTGTGACAATACTAGTTCATATGGCTTTAACCCATTACCAGACAGCAAATTGTTAGACTGAATCAAATTGAAAGGTGTTGCAGACGATAATTTCAAGTTGATGAAATTTTAGATTTTTCTCAAATTTCTCTATAGAAAACATTGTTGAAAATGAAGAAATCCAAGCAATTTCTTCATTTTACACAATAATTTCCAAATTATTTTTCTTGAGGGGCATCAAAAAGTGTCACTGTGTGGGTTAAAAAATTGTTCATAAACGGAAGATCTATGTGACAAGGTCAAATTCACATATGCTCAACACAAGTTGACTTTGGACAACCATTCTAGTGTTGTTTTAGCTCACCTGAGCAGGAAACGTTTGTCCATTAGGACAATATATCTTCTGTAGTGATTAAGATCATTTTGCTTTGTGAGAAATACTATTTAACTTGTTGTGGATTTCTTACAGTAATGGAGGAACTCAAAGTTTTGTATGGGGAAATATTGTATAAATTTTGAAATGAAAAAGTTAATTTGGAAGTGTGTTGACATTAGAAAACATTGTGAGGAGAAGGAGAAAGGAGAAGAGGATTGTTATATGTAATTTCTCTTTGTATCTCATAGTTTCTGTAAGAAAATTTATTGAATGGGGTTTAACGCCGCTTTTAACAGCATTTCAGTCATACATGGCGGCTGGAGCACCTAACAATGGATTCCTGGTACTTCCTACACCAGTACTACCACTACATCCTTTCCTAGCCTCCAGCTGCTATCCCACTTAGGATTAACCACCCATTGGTGAGAGACAAATGTCTGAAAGGATATTTGCTGCCCCCAGGGATCAAACCCAGGACTCTCATGTTTGAAGATTAGGAGTCTGATGCGCTACCGACTGCGCTATGACAGTGGCTTTTCCATAAGAAAAAGAAATTAGATTGATGTTATGTGCCTTCTGTGATAAACTTAAAAACATTTTTTCATTTAATATTTGCAGGAGTTATGCATCAAATGAAGAAATTAAGTGAGATAGATCCAAATGCTATCACCCCAGTCAAACCATCACAGGCCATACCATTAGCTTTGCAGTCTGGTTCCCTCACTAGCATCAGTAGTAGTGGTACCAGCTGTAGTTCAAGGTCAACAGAAAGTGAGAGAAAGGAGACTGACTCCTCCTCATTAAGTATGGCCGAAGGAGGGTCAAATACTTCATCCACAGAAGATCATGGAACAAATTCTGCTCAAATGTAAGTTGAAAGAAGCCCAAATCCAGGGGTCGACACTAACTTTGATTCAGTGGGAATCCCTACCTATTACTTCAGGGTTTCCTCCAGATAATCAGGGATTCCTCCTTGATATACATTAACTCATTCACACACAATCCTGCCCTTTTAAGCCCAACGTGATAAAAAAAAGCTTCGGAAAACATTTTGGAAAATGAAGAAATTGCTTGTTATAAGCAATTTCTTCATTATCCACAATGTTTTCTACAAAAACAAGCAAACAAAAAAATAAGGAACATTAGTTGATACATTAAGATCTTTTGTACTGGAGAAATATGGAAGGATCCAGACGGAATCCCTAGCCTGAGATTGCTGGGGTCACTTCCAATTTTTAGGGATCCTCGGGATCCCGGGACACTGTTACTGTCGACTGCTCAAATCAGTACCTATTGGACAATGATTATACAAATTAATAGTTTAGATATTTAAATCGTGTCTTTAATCCTCTCCTTTTTTTCAAAATTTTAGACTTGTCCATACTCAAAGAAGTAGCAAGCAACAATTGAAAGTGAATGCAATTCGGAAAGATTGGGTCCTTCTTCACACAAACAATGGCTAGGGCATTTAGAAACAGAACTGACATTTTAATTGAGCTTGTGTATAACATTTAAAACAATTTCACTAGTATGCCAAGTAAAGACTTTTTATACCACTGCTTCAAAAGAGAGGGATATAATGGTTTACCATTGTCCCTCTATCCGTCCATCTGTAACTTGTATTTTTGTCGCATTTTTCTTGGCAACTATTCATAGCATTAATTTGAAATTTGTTGTGGAGGTTCATCTCTGGTTCCTTTATGGTGCTTACCAAATTTACGACCATGACTTATTTACTTCCTGTTTGAAGACTTTGTTTATATAAGGACATGAACTAGTATAGTGATATAATTTCGTTGCACTTTTCTCAGCAATTATTCATAGTATCAACTTGAAACTTGATATGCAGGTTTATCTTGGAGTCCTACATGGTGCTTATGGAATTTAGGTCAGCAAGTTAACTACTCCCTGTTTTATGACTTCATTGTCTATTGATATATATCAATGTCTATTAATCTTTTACCAAAATAC
The DNA here is from genome assembly GCA_946902895.1 of Fragum fragum. Classification (NCBI taxonomy): domain Eukaryota; kingdom Metazoa; phylum Mollusca; class Bivalvia; order Cardiida; family Cardiidae; genus Fragum; species Fragum fragum. The sequence goes on along the minus strand of OX336379.1, from coordinate 28,776,701 downwards.
TTCAAAGAATTACGATACTCTGAAAATTAGCCCTTTTCTATATGATCCCTGATTTTACAAAGAATTAAAGAAGGAAAGTTTTCAAAATCTTCTTGTCCCAAACCATAAGGCCTACAGCTTTAATATTTTGTATGTATCAATGTCTATTGACCCTTTACCAAAATACTTCAAAGAATTATCCTACTCTGAAAATTAGCCCTTTCCTGTGTGATCCCTGATTTTACATAGAATTAAAGGATATCTTTGAAAATTTTCTTCTCCCAAACCATAGGCCTAGAGCTTTAATATTTTGTATGTATCAATGTATATTGACCCTTTACTAAAATTCTTCATAGAATTACCATACTTTGAAAATAATCCCTTTTCTGTGTGATGCCTTATTTTACATATGAATAAAGAAAGAAATCTTTGAAAATCTTCTTCCAAACCGTAAGGTCTAGAGCTTTAACCCTTGTTATGCTGTATAAATTACCTTATTGAATTGCTGTCAAATCAAAGTGCTGAAAGCACTGATAGAACTTGTTGTTCAAAAATAAATATATTTTTTTAGAAATCAACTTCATAAACAACTCTGACAGGAAAAGTACAAGCAGGAGGTATAGACTAAGATCAGCCTGCACATAAGTGCAGTCTGATCTTAGCCTATACCTCCTGCCAAAACCGGAATATTCCGGGTTCAGCATGACAAGGGTTAAGATTCGGTGTGTATCAATGCCTATTGACCATTTGACGAAATACTCTGTAGAATTAGCATATTTTGAAAATGATCCCTTTTCTGTGAAATCTGAGATTTTAGAAAATTAAAGAAGGATATCTTTGAAAATCTTCTCTTCCTAAACCATAAGGCCCAGAGCTTTGATATTCAGTATGTACCAATGCCCATTGACTCTCTACCAATATACTTCAAAGAATTACCTTACTCTGGAAATTAACTGTAAATAGGATTAAAGGAGAAAATCTTTAAAAAATCTTCCCCAAAATGATAAGGTTTAGGGGTTTGCTATTTTGTTTAGATCATCAAGCCTTGAGTCATCATACTCAGGGGAGCAATATAGGACCATCATGGTCCTCTTGTTTAATACCTTCATGAAAACAAAAAATGTCTTCTTTTTATGATTTAAAGGCACCAAGCAAAGACAGCCATATTTTTTACAAATTTTGATACATTTTTATCGAACCAATATATATAGGAAATGGGGGTTCTACGATATATAATCTATTTTTCAAGCTCAAACGGTGTTTAGACCGCAAAAAATGAATATCCCCCGACAATACTACAATAAAAGTATATCGCAGTATCTAGGTTTGTTTATAACGTAGAAAAAAAATAACTATTCAATGATTATTTTATTCAATCTTGCAATCTCTTGCCTCCAGTGAGGTGTTTATTAGTATGAAACGATATCATAGAAACCTAGTTTCAAGTATAAACATTTCACAGGGTTCAATATGATAATCGAACAGCTATGTACACACTCTGATTAGAGATAAAGTCTTGTCCAGTACCACTCAATGTCTTGCTTCACCTAGATAACACTTGTCACTACCACCTATCATTTTTCATCACTTTTGATAAAACTCATTCATACATCATGTGAGTGTTATGGTATTTAGTACATTAATCCTTTGTTTTTCTGTTACATCTTTGTATTCGTATCTTCGATACTGCAATTCCTCCTGAAAAAAAAGAGCAAATCATTAATGCTTATGATGTGTGTATCGTATATCACAATAAATAAAAATAAGACTTTAGAAAGATCAGTAGGTTTTGTACATTATTTATCAATGATCGTCAAGTATTAAATTGAGTGCCCCCCCCCTTCATCTAAGGTATTACTGAAAAAAAAACAAGTATGAATTAAGATTTACTTACATTAGTTCATCCTCCATTGAAACTATTGACATAGCTCCTTCAGTTTGGACTGGTTTGATCTGTGATAGGTCGACATCTTCATATTGATCCAGTATCTTCCCATCCACTGTAAACGACAGGCCTTTTATGTGAGGAACATCAGACTCCAAGTATTCTATCAAAATTTTTGATGTTCCAAATTGAAACTCAACAGAGTCAGAAAGTTGATGCGATAGCTTACTGTTTTCCTCCATCTTCATAAAGGACAAAATTCGCTCTTTATGTTTGACGACCTGACTAAAGTTCAAGTCACACAAGATAAGTCTCGGAAAGCGCATAATAAGCGTTGTATACGCTATGTATTTGTACACGGTGCTTTTGTTAACTTGGCAGTTTTTCATCCATTTCGTAAAGGCCTCCATCTCACACCTGTTGTGGACTGCCGTGTAAACCAAGCCTTTGTAATACTTAAAGAAATTATCCATTGTTTGTAAACTCTTTTCGATTGAAGTGATTCTCTTATGTAACCCAGCAAGATCATCCAAAGACATCGCTTCTAAGTTTGTCCTCAATCCATCGCAGCTCACATCTAATATTTCGATTTTTCCGCAATTATCTAACATTTCCAATTTTCTTACACCATCTTTTATAATTGGTATAATGTGTTTTTCAAAAACTTCCGATGCAGATGGTAACTTTCTTTTTTCACTACTTAACTTCTCAGGTTTGTCACCTAAAAATGATTCTAATGTACCGAGAGTTTGATTAAATTTGTCTTGTTCTTCCTTCGGTAGCTTATTCAATGCCCACAAAACAGCACTTTCTGGATAACCAGAAATTTTCTTAAGTGAAGACATTTTGTAACTACAAGGTGTTTAGCTGAACGTTGAATAACAAATAATGTTATACATTATGGATGATACCTTATCTAACTTCTTATCAAACTTATTTGTATTCATATATGCAAAGGGAAGTAACTCACACATTGCTTTCAAATACGAGTTGTCTTCTCCAATCTCAGTATATAGAATGTAGCAAAAATACATTCCATTGTCGGTATATGTCGACAAAGGAATGTCAAGAATGTTGGCTAGCTAAGACAAGGGTTAATCTTTTAAGCTGAAATACCTGTTTACATTGATAAATTTCGAGTTGATAAAACTTATCAGTGAGACACAAATGGTTTGACTAGTGAAATTGTGATTACCGTATTTATTGTAATAAACGCACCCTGCGCAAAATTAATGATACTTTGGAGGCGGATCGTTTATAAAAATAAACTTATTAAACAACATTATGCATCTCTTATCTTTTTTTGAATGACACTTAATGCCTGTGCCTTTCCCTCTTCTATCAGCTGTTTTCTTTCTACTTCACTCACATCTGACTGTTTTGAGCGAGTTTTATCTTTGAGATTATTATATCTTTCAAGTTCATCAAGAACTGTCTTAAATTCTTGATCTGATATTTGTCCATCATTCAATGCTTTTGAAATCAAATCTTTAACACTGTTTAACTTACCATCAGCTAAAGTCTTAATTTCATAATGTTTTTGAGCTTTCAAATGCAGTCGCCTTCTAATAAACTTTACACATACACCTGCTACACCACACACTACTGCCACAATTTCTAATGGCAACATTAAAGGCATCGCAATTCCAATGCCACCCATAATCACACTCCCAGAAATTAGAGTTGTATCAATTCCATCTGTTGCATTTATACCCCTTTTATATTTCTTATACAATGACTGCCTATTATCCCTTTCCTTAATTAATGTTTGCTCAATTTCTGATATTTTTTGTAATCTATAATTCTGCCCATCTTGCAACTCTGGGTACAAACTTGGGGCTGTCGGTTGTTTCATATTTTATTATTACAGACAAAAAAAATTAAAACAATTCAATTAACAACGAAGCAACTGTATTTTCTGTTGTTGCGTTTCCCTTCTTACATACAAAATTAATTACACTTCCAGCATCAATAATAAAAGGTTTATCAAAATTGTCATGCTTTCTTGATGTAGTGTTAAGTGTTATTTCACAACCTGGTAATATTTTTTCATTTACAGAAATACCCACCGACACTTCGCCACTCCTTTTTTTACATGAAATAGCTATACCTAAAATTTGACCACGACGCATCATCACATAACCAGCACCGTCTTCTCTACCACCATTCCCAAAAGAAAACACTTCATTCTCTACAAGAGCCCCTTTACTTTCTGCAAATATTGAAATTACTAGCTTGTCTTTGATATTGTTAATGCTATTTCGTAATAAACTATTGTTAATGGCCATTTCCTTTACATTTTCTCGAAGTTCATTATGCCTATCTACCTGTGTATTTATTTCTTGAAACAAAATGCTTCTACTATCATGAACACTTTGCTGAAATTCTGAAATCCTCTTCTCTAAATCTGTAATTGGTCTCACTCGCTTATGCAAATCATGAATATGCTGCTTAAGGACTTCAAAGTCGTCGTTTATTCTATGTGATTTGATACCAAAGATACTCATTTTTTATAGTGTGAAAATTAAATAATTTCTAAAACAGCACTCATTGGCAAGCCATGGTTATCTATTTTTTTGTTGTATTTATCTCTAAAAGATATTTCAAATTCTGTAATTGCCCCGTTGGACAAATATTTATATTCTGGATGCTCAAATCGTACAGACACAATATCACCATACGCTTTATTTTCAATTGGTACAACTGCTAATATTGTGCTTGGCATCCCATTGAAATAGTTCTGTGATGTGTTTAATTGCTCTAGATGGATGTATAGAGACTTTACTGTTGCAAAATCAAGACATTTATTTTCAAAATGAGTAGTATTTGCTTCAAATATTCTTTTACCAAACCCCAGCATCAACTTGAGTCCTTTACTTATCTTTATTTCATTATCAGTAATTAATGATGTAATACCATTAGTTTCATTCACAGACAATGAAATGTTTAAATTGTGAAAAAAATCTACAATGTGTTGAAAGCTGTAATAACCATCCTGAATGCGATGAGGTCTCTCTTTACCCTTTTGCACATATTCATTAACAACATTATACCAACCCAGGGTATATGTGAAACTTTTCAATCCAACCCGTTTGTTCCCATCTTTGTTATCAATATACTGTTTCAAATTGATAGTGCTATCAATGTTTGAAATTGTGTGATACATTTTTTTTTATAAATCATAAAATAAAAAAAATGTCAGTACAAAAAGAATTCAAATATAGCGATGCAGCTCACTATCAACACGCTGGTGTTTTTAACAACAAATCAATAAATATAATAAAACAAACAATAATAATATCATCTGATGCAAAGAAAAGTTTTCAAGTAGATTTTCCAAACATATTTGAAAACTACCTACTACCACAAGTAGTAACAGAAGAAATAGTAGATAGATGGAATACAAAATGGTTATTATTCTGGCAAAATCAACTAAACTTTGCAATATGGTGTGCAACTACAGGTTGTGGTGTAGATTGTAACAACCATTTAAAAGCAGGTGGGTTGACTGGGTCACTATTTTTATTTCATGTTTTCTATCAAACAAGACGAATATTATTTGAATTAGGCATTGCATTACCACAAGATAAAAGTTGGAATGCCTTCAACAACAGTTATGACCGTGGTGCTTATGAACGTATATGCAAAGAGTTTAATGTAGACCCTAATGCAGACTGGAGAAAAAATTATACCCAAGTGGTGATGGTCTTGGAGTAATCTACACAACAAGCCATACTGCTTGGAAACGAACAGATTTCAGACATGACAATTCTTCTCAACACATTGCAAGTAGCACATCATCAAATTTAGATTTATCAAAAATGACATTTGGACCTGAAGTTTCAGGAGGAAGGAAATGTGGTATTTCATCATGTGAATATCTTCCACCTGCTAAAGTTCACATTGATTATCTTCAACAAGAAGATGCCGTTATGAATGTATGGACAACATTTATCCTTGATTCTTCACTAGGTTTTACAAGAGCGGGTGTTGAACGTATTAACGAATCTATAAGAACTTTTTGTTGGGCTATCCTTGGTTCACAATCTCAAACAAGAACGGATATAATCGGAACAGGAACAGCGTTTGATGCTCAGAAACAATTTCTCGCAAACGTTGAGGATGCTATCAATAGCCCTGTAGATTTACCAAGTCAAATTTCGAGATATCAAAACACACTCAAATATGCTCGTAGTAAAGTTGACTTTGTTTACGGAATCGGGTTGTATATGTCTCCAAGCAATATGGAATTACGAATCGGAACAATCCAAGATTATAACAATAAGATTATTGTGGCTACTGAAAATCAAGAACTTGGTTTAAATAATGGTGTAAACGTTGAACCCATCCCACCAAAACAAAACGTAAAAGTAAAAGGAACACCAACAAAGCAAACACAACCAGTACAAGTCAGCCCTGAAGATTATAAGAAAATTACAACCTATGCAAAAGAGCATTATTTACCAAAAGATTGGGTTACAAAAGCTGCTAATACACCAGGATTTTTTAATTCATATGTGAAACAACACGCATATCTACTTGATGCTGTTGCTATGCAACCTCATATCACAGTTAATACAAAACCATCTAGCACCATTGTACACCATACTGCTGCTCCTATTCCTAAAATTACCCCTGTTGCATCACCAGAAAAAAAAATAGCAATTCAACATGAAGATAACAAAACAGCATTAATCGTTGGTAGCATAGCAGTTGGTATTGTCACTTTATTTATTTATGAAAATACTCTTTAGCAGCAGCATACAACAATCCAACAACAAGAACAACCAATGCCCATAAATGTTCACCAAACCAGTTGACAACCTTTCCAGTTGTTGATAACAACCACGACACAATAGAACCAATAACACCTGGCAAAGCAGTTGCAGCTTTTCCAGCAAGATTAGCTAATATTTTTCCAAGATTGGAAAGTTGTTTTTTTATCCAGTCTTTTGCATTTGATGTTGGCTGTTTGCTTGGAGGAGTTGTTGCACCACCAGAAGGAAGAACGGCTTCAACAATAACCCCAATAATCATACCAATAGCAGTCAAAATACTGACAATTGTTATACCTTGTTCTCTGAATAATGTTCTCAACCTCTGACCAAGTGTTGTGTCTTCTTTCAAAATCTTATTTATGGTCTCCTTAATCCTATTAACCTGACTCCTCAGTTTTTCTTTGTTAACATTAATCACTTCCAACCTTGCACTTCTTTCTGATTCTAAATCAGATATTCTTGATTGAATCTGTTTCTTTGTATTTTCATCTTCTGTATTAGCAAGTTTTTCCTTTTCCTGTGCTATTTCTTTATTTGTTTCATTAAGTTTTGCCAACTCATTAGCGATTTCCTCTTTCACTGTAGTCATTGCTTTCATAATGCCATCCATTTCTCGCCCTTCTATAGATGTTTGAGTTTTAACACTACTGCGTTCCTCTACATCCCAGAACTCTGTTTCCAGAGTTTTAACTGTGGTTTCAATTTCGTCAACTGTGTTTGTTAAATCTTGTATTTCTTGTGATGAAGAAAGATCTTGCATAGGGATGTTCTCTGCTTCAATTTTGTTTTTTGTTTCAAGTAATTGTGCTAACTCCTTTCTGCCTTGATTCACCCTAGTTGCAAGGGATTGATAATCAGTTATTCCTGAATTTTCTCTAACAAAATTAACACCATATTTTTTTTGAAGAGTGTCAATTGAATAAAATTGCAATTTGTTTGACTTGTAATACGAAAGAATGTAATCTTCATTCAAGTCAAATACACTTTCCACACCAAACAAAGGTCTGCCTTGTTTATCTTTTTTTAAAATCCAAATAAAATCATTAACATCATCAGGTAATGTTTCTTGATTTCTATCATAAAATCTTTTTGTCATCTGTTTCAGTAAAGAATTTTCTGCATTTTTTCTATCATCTCCTGTAAGAGTATATAATGCTTTATATTTAGTATTCAATGTACTTTGAAACTGTTCTTCATCTGTAAAAGATGTTTCTGCTTCGTCTATATCGTCTCTGTCATATTCAGGGTTGTGAAATTCCATTCCACCTTCAGCCATTATTTATTTATTTGTGAAAAAAAAATATTTTTGCCTAAAAGAAAAAAATGTCATCATACGGAGATAAACTCAACCCTTACAGAAAACTAAGAGAACCACGAGGAGTAAAAGGAATTCGTCAGAGTGTAGTAATAACAAATAACCCCAGCACTATAGATCAGAACCAACAATTACTAGTCAGATTTCCCAATCTCAGTAATAACGATGTTATCGTACCAAGGTCTGCACGTCTTGCTTTTGAAATTGAATTAAAAAGCACAGATGATAATGCAACTGTGTATCAAAACATTGGAAGAGCCATCATTAAAAAAACAACAATACGAATATCAGGTAATGAAGTGATGTCAATCGATGATAGTGATATTTACCATTGCTATGTTGATTTGTGGAAGTCCCCTTCTGAACGTATTAATATGGCATATCAAGGTATTGGTAACGATAACATGTTAAAACACAGAGTTGGTGCTGGTAATGCTACCTCAGACAAAGAAGACCAAGCCATAGCAAATGCATATAAAAACAGATTCTGCATACCACTTGATTTTGAACTATTAGAAACACATATGCCATTCTATCAAGCAGGTCTAGGTGATAGACTTGAATATGAACTCACTTTCAATGATTATGATAAAGTGATAAAATCAACAGACGCAGCATCAACTTATAATATTAAGAATATATGTTTGGAATTTGATATGGTGTCTGATACAGAACTTGTCAGACAAATAAGACAACATTATGATGGGAAAATGACTTTCTTGTACGACCGTATTCTACGACACAGAAAAATAGCAAAGAATAAATCTGATACACTGTGGAACATCAACCTGAATGTTCCTGCAAGAAGTATGAAAGGCATCCTCATGATATTTGAAGACCCAGAAAGAACAAGCACTGAAACGTATTACAATCCGAAAATAGAAAAAGTGGAAATGACAATAGAAGGTGTTCCAAATCAACTGTACAGTCAAGGAATGAGAGCATATCAACAATGGGATGAGATTAACAAATTCTTTGCTTTGACTTCAAAGAGAAACAAGGAAACAGATAAGATTGCAAAAGATTTATATTTCACTAATACAACATTAGAAAAGTATCTGACTAACAACTACGCATTGTGGCTTGATTTACGAACGGTAGATGATAATACACTCCATGGTTCCGGAGGAAGGGTAGAGAATGCATCAGAAGGCATCACGATTCAAATAACAAAGGAACAAGGGTCAGATGAAGCAATCAATGTGTATTTGTTTGTTATACAAGATGCACAGATTAATTTTGAAGATGGTAGATTTAAAGAAGTTTTATATTAATTTTTTTATCATATATAAATGGAACTACCAAAATATCCTCATTGTGCAATCATTTGTGGTCAAACTGGGTGTGGAAATAAATATCAATAAAATTAGCAATGCTGTTAGCAAAATTAGCAATGCTATCAGCAAAAATTAGCAATGCTATTAGCAATGCTTATAAAAATTTAATAATGCTTATAGAAAAACATGTTAATTGAACTATTATCAATTATATCCGCATGTGTAAACATATCAGTTGGATGTTTGATATTCTTTTATTATTTTAAATTAAAAAAAATATTCCATTTTATAAAAATGAACGCTGAAGAATTATTGAACACTGAAGAATTAAATGATGTAGAACAAGACACTAAACGAGAAAGATTATCTGCAATTGTTACTGGAGGTTGCAGCAAGCAATATTTAGGTCATGAATTACAACTCTCAGATATAGATGATATGTCTGCTGAGCAAATCAATAAACTCTATTGTAGGTATAAAGCACGATTAGGTGCAAGTATGACAAAGACATTGGGAAATTCTTTCATCAGTTTGTATGTGATGGGTGTATCAAAGTACTTTAATGTAATTAACCCACCAAAGTTAATAGAAGATTTAGAGGAAGACCCTTTTATCAACCATGCTTTAACTAATGTTTGTTGTGAGATGTATTATAAATATGGTATGTATTTGGCTCCTTTTACTGCAATGCTGACAACAGCAAGACATATTGATTTTAATAAAAAAGAAAATTTTGACAATATTATAAAAGATGATGAGTGAAATTGATAAATCAGAAGACATTCAATCTGAAACACCAATTAAAACAAAAAAACCCAAACGTGTTGAAGCAGGAAAAAAAGGTGCAGAAGCAAGAAGGTTGAAAAGAATGAAGCAACCTGTCATGGAAATAACAAAACCTGAAAATACACAACCAGAAAAAATAGTAGAAAATACGATTAATGCTTACAAAGCATATTTACCAGCTTGTGCAGTCATAATAGGTATTGCAGTACTATATATGTATAGAAACAAACCTGTTCAACAGGTCAATGAACCAATCAATGAACCTATAGAAACTGATACAAAACAGTATGACCCTTTTGAATTTTAAAAAAAAATATTTTTTATTAATACATAATAAAAATGACATCAATAGACGGAAAACAAATTGCTAACATGCTATATCATGCTGGAGTGGAAACAATGTTAACTGTTGGTTATTCAGAACTTGGTAGAAAGGTATTTAAAAGACCAGCACCTAAAGTTGATTTTAATATGGGGGATATTGGAATGTTGTCATTAGATATTTTACTTGCAATGGCAACACGAGATATGTTAATCAAGCAGGGTATTATTCCTGCAGATATTATGAAGTAATTATTTTTTTTTGTCTTCTTAAAAAAAATGGCAAGTGCAGTTGCAATGATGATAGGTGGTGCATTAGTAAATGCATTAGCATTCTCGGGAAGCAATTATTTATTCTCCAAGATGGGGAGTCATAGCGATGAAGAACGAGAAAGACATGATAAAGCAGTTGAACAGTTAGAAGCAGCACAAGTTGCATGGAATAAAAAAAGAACAGAGAGGTTGGATTTCATAAATGAACAGATGCAAAAAGAGCATCATGCAGAACAGACATTTGATGATGTTGACCAAGCAATGAAGCAGTATTATTATGTGACTGGAAAACAGTTAGACCCTATTCCACCTGAGCCAAAGTTGAGTGATTTTTATACACCCTCACCAGACCAACAAAATAGAGAAATTGCATTTGTTGTACTCCGAATGGGTGCTACAGCTTTTATAGCATACAAATTGATTTAATTTTTCTTTACGAACTTACAAATGAATATTTCAAAAAAAAAATAAGAAGTTAATTAAATTATCATTTTTTAACATAATCTTTATGCATATTCTTTGGAAATACCAAATCATATGCGTGATACTTATTTTTTTGGTTATTCTTGCACGGTTTAAGACCAAGAGGTCTAATGTAAAAAGGTGGTTCTTTACCCTCAATCTTTTTAGAGAGGTGATCAGGACACCATACTTCACCATTGTCCTTGAGTGTTAAAATTAAACTTTCACCATTGCTCGTGTCGACTGTTCTGTATTCAGTGATTGTATAAATTTTCCTGATTTCTAAATCTGTCCATTTCTTTGTATCATATTGACTCTGCGCTTCAAGTAGTTCATCGAATTCGGCTTCTGAGATTGTATCATATTTTGCTTGTTGTGACATTGTTGTTTTTTTTTTATGATTTAAAATATTCTTAAATATAAAGAATGGAGAAGATATACTACAGTCCAAAAGGTTTCTGGAGAGGACACTCGGCTGTTAATAAGTTGGCAAAGGAAGCAAAAGTTAGTAAGAAACAGGCATTAGAATTTTTAAAGAAACAAGCAGTGTGGCAAATTTACTTGCCTGCACCAAAGAAGATTATTAGACCGAGATTCGATGTCACTGCAAAGAATGAAGTACATCAAGCAGATTTGCTGTTTCTACCACATGACAGAGTTGGAAACAAAACATATAAATATGCTCTGACTTTAGTTGATGTTGGGTCTAGGTATAAAGAAGCAGAACCATTAACATCTAAAGATAGTCAAGAAGTAGCTAAAGCATTTGAGAAGATTTACAGGAGACATTTGAAATATCCAAAGCTATTACAAGTAGACCCGGGGAGAGAATTCATGGGTGCAGTCACACAGTTGTTGGAGAAACATAAAGTGCGAATAAGGAGAGGTAGAAGGGATATACACAGAGATCAAGCTGTGGTTGAAAGGTTCAATAGAACTTTAGCAGAAAGGCTGTTTGGTTATCAGTATGCAAAAGAGATTGATACACAAAAAAGAAATAGAGAATGGGTAAAGAGGTTACCAGATGTTGTTAAGGCGTTAAATAAGGAGACGAAAAAACCTCCCCCTGTTAAAACAAGAAAAGTTGATGCTCCAATTTGTGCTAGTGTGAGATATTTGTATCAACCGGGTGAACAAGAAGGTGGTAGTAGGAGACGAGCGACAGACCCGATATGGAGTGTTGATATACACACGATTGATTACCATATAATTACACAAGGCATAAGAGTATATTATTTGAAACCACCTGCACCACAGAGAGGGTTTGTCAAAGAGGAATTGCTTATTGTTCCGGCTGATACCCATACGCGTATGTCGTAATTCCATTTGGTGTTATATATCTTTTTGTGTCAAGTGGGGAGAGTGTTGTTTTGTTTATTTTTAATCCATAGATGTTGTGTTGCATGGAACGTAGCATGTTCATTGAATGTGTGTACTTTTTTTTGTTGAATAGTGAGTGTTTATAGTTTTCAATGTTGATTTGCTTCTTGATTATGTATTTTTTACACCCATGCGTACAAATTACCCGTGTACAAATAAGCCAGTAAAGAATTATATTTACTGAAAAGTTCATGACTACATCATGAAACATAACAAAAGCAAAACAGTCCCATGTCAAAGATGTTGTAAAGGCACATCATCAAAACATCAAATCTGCATTCAATGTGGTGGACAAGAATTTAGGTTGAAACATGATTATATAAACTTGATTAAACCGTGGAGGCAAGAGATTGCGAGATTGAATAAAATACAAATAAAATAGTTATTTTTTTTCTACGTTATAAACAAACCTAGATACTGCGATATACTTTTATTGTAGTATTGTCGGGGGATATTCATTTTTTGCGGTCTAAACACCGTTTGAGCTTGAAAAATAGATTATATATCGTAGAACCCCCATTTCCTATATATATATAACCATGTTTTGCTCAAGCATACAAAATAGCTGTTTGCTCAAAATATTGTTCATTGAGGTATCTTCAACTTTTTTCTGCCAATCAGAAAGCTCAGTTTTGATAGACAAAGCAAATAATTAAAATAAAAGCCTGTGAATCGGCACAAACTGATAGAATTAACACTGTGCTCTGTAGATAGCTACTGATACTATAGACAATATTTTAAATGCACTGTTTATTTCTCCGGGCTGCTCATTGTCTGCTTTATGTGTGAAATTGTTTGACTAACTCATTTGTAAGTATGGATTTTTGCAGGAGACTAAGTGATGTGTTAAAAAGAAAGAAACCTCCAAAGAGGCCTGCCAGGAAAGGCAACAAAAATGAAGAGAGTCAGGAAGTGGGACTCAAGGCTGGGTCTGGCATTGGTCGCTCAAGTCGCAGCAAAATCTCATCCAAGGAGAAATCAAGTAGTGGGTCCTCATCGAAGATGTCTTTCTTGCCTAGTTTAAATCCTAGGAGCTGGGGAAAGCTTGGGAATAGTTCATCACCAGACAGACCTCTTCTTTCAAAGGTAAACTGATATTCTTCATCAATCAACAAATGGTGCTTATCAATCAACAATTCAATTAGAGCAATATAATCATTCATTTAGACCAGGACTGAACTTTAAACTCCACTGACTGAAAGCCAGTGAGCTTTTGTCATGACATTGTGTCCGTTGTGCGTCCTTCAGTAAACTTTTTTTTCCCCTTAGAAAGAACTGAACAGAAGTCAACCAATTTCACAGAAATGATCCTTGGGTGACCCTTTATTAGATTCCTTCAAAGAATTTTGATGGGATGAAAAACAGAGCTTTAATGGGCAGGGCTAATTTCCATATAAACCTTTAACCATTAAAAACCTTCTCAGAAACGAGTGGATGTATTTCAACCATATTTTACAGGAATGATCATTTGGTGACCCTTTATCAGTTTCCTTCAAAGAATTTTGATTGGATGATAATCACGGCTTAAATGGGCGGAGCTTATTTCCAAATATGGTGAAACTTTTAAAAATCTTATTCTCAGAAACCAGAGGATGGATTTTAACCAAATTGTACAGGAGTGATAATTGGGTGACCCTAAATCAGATTCCTTCAAAGAATTTTGATTGGATGTTAAACATGGCTTAAATAGGCAGGGCAAATTTCCATTTATGGTGAATCTTAAAAAATCTCCTCAGAAACCAATGAATGGATTTCAACCAAATTTTACAGGAGTGGTCCTCAGATGACCCTTTATCAGATTCCTTTAAAGAATTTTGATCGGATGAAAAGCATGGCTTAAATTGGGCTGTGCTAATTTCCATCTATGGTGAAAGCTTTGAAAATCTTTTTCTCAGAAACTAGTCGATGGATTTCAACCAAATTTCAATGGAATGATCATCTGGTGATTTTTTTCAGAGTCCATCAATTAATTTTTGATTTGTAGGAAACATGCTTGAAAACACCACTTGCTTATTCTGAACTATCAGGCCTGTGGAGCAATTCAGGCGCTTAAGCGTCTCTAGTTGGTTTAGACAGGATCATGTTCAAGATCACACATGAAGGTACAATTTTTATGCCCCCACATCGATAAGATCGGAGGCACATTTTTTTACCGATTAACCAATATTTCTTAAAGAAATCAACTTCATAAACAACTCTGACAGGAAAAGTACACGCAGGAGGTGTAGACTAAGATCAGCCTGCACTTAAGTGCAGTCTGATCTTAGTCTACACCTCCTGCCAAAACCGGAATATTCTGGGTTCAGCATGACAAGGGTTTATATACATTTGAACAGCATTATGAGTAGCAGGGACCTTTGAAGCAATTGTTAAAAGAAGCCAAAGGTCAAGGTCACCCTTGAAAGTTGTGTCATCAGGCCATAATTCTAGTATATTTCATTCTCATGGATAACTTATTAGATAAGCTGTGACTTTTTTCAGATTTTATTAAAACTATGTTGTTCCAGTAGATTCTGTAATAAAAAGGGTGTTTTTATCAACAAGATAGCTTTTGCTGATAATTAAATCTTTTATTGCCTATTATATCCAGGACTCCAGTCTAAAGCCTGTTCATCCACCTGTACCTAATAATAAAGATAAAATCAAAACATGGATTAAAGAACAAGGTATGTAAAGATATTTTATCTAAAACAGAAAAATAGCATGCAATTTACGTATCATGCATTATCTTATTGTAATTGAAGTATCATGCAGTTGATAAAGATGCAGAAGCTGGAATAAGGTTATAAAAGGTTCCAGAGTTATGCCCTATAATAAATTAAGGCTTAGAAAGGATCCAGAGTTATATGCCTTATGAAATAAACCTATGACAGGATCAAGAGTTATGCCCCAAATGGAATATGGAATATGAATGAATCCAGTGTTAGGTCCCATGTGAAATACGGCTATGAAGTATAGAGGGTTATACCCCATATGACATTAAATTAGGCTTTGAAAGGATCCAGAGCTAAGCACCATATAAGATAAGTTTATGAGAGTATCTAGATAGTTTCCTTATAATATGTGTAATTTAGAAATATTTTGCAAACATCACGAATCTTCAAATATGTAGTTCTCTTTTTAATAGACTGTATAATCCACCTATTTTGATTGAAATCCAAGGATGGTGATTTTCATTTGCTCATAGACTATATTCTAATTCTCTAATCTAATTACAATTCTCTAACCCATTCCTATACAACAGAGCTTTTGAAAAATTGTTGACAAGCAATTCCTTCATATCCACACGTTTTCTATCTCAAAAGAGAAAGATATGAAAAATAATATTAAAAAATGGTGTCAGCAACGTCTTTGAATATGGTCTAGTCTAAAAAGAATTGCCTGGTAATGAGTAAATAGGATTTGATGTAATAAAAGACAAACTATTGATTTAAATTTGAGAATAATGTTTTCTTTCGCAGCTACCAGGTTTATAGAGCAATATTTTGCATTAGAAAGCCAATCCAACAGCCATCCAGCTCTCAATACATTAAACAGGTTGTGCAATGCTATTGGCAATCTTACTCTAGAGGTATGTACTTCAATCAGGCTTACTGGTATTTGTGCCAACCACTTCATGTTTTTTTAGCCTGTCAGTCTGTCCGTCCACATTTTAATATCTGACAAGATTTGTTAACCCTTTCCTGTTTAAACTCCAAATTTTATGTGGCTGTGATTTTGTACTTGAGAAAATATTCCGATAAAAAGGATTTTGTACTTGAGAAAATATTCCGATAAAAAGGAGAAATTGCTTGTTTCTGTTGAGAAAAAATGAAAAGGATCAAAAAAGCAACATTTTATTTTAGGGCTTGATAGAAAAGTTATTAAAAAGGAGAAATTGCTTGTTTCTGTTGAGAAAAAATGAAAAGGATCAAAAAAGCAACATTTTATTTTAGGGCTTGATAGAAAAGTTATTAAAATCATTTCCCTTTCCAGCTATTCCTATGCAACTTCTAATGTGATAACATGTATAGGATTCATTGATTGATTGAATAGGGTTTACCACTATTTTTAACGCTACTTTTAACAGTATTTCAGTCATATTGTGGCGGCTGGAGCATCTAACCATTGGTTCCTGATATTTCTCACCTCAGCACTACCACTACACCTTTCCCTCCAGCTGCTCATCCCACTTAGGTTTACAATTTTCCACCCATTGATGGGAGACAAATGTCGAAAAGGATATTGTCAGCAGCGGATGACCAAACCAGAGACCCATGGTTAGGAGTCTGAGCTGCTACCACGTGCATTATAGCTGTAACCTATATTTCAGGATGACTGTGGTTTGGAGGCATTACAAGAAGTATCTGTGATAATGAAGGATAGTGATGTGTCCCCGTTTGAAGTGATACACAGTGGCCTTGTGAAGAAGCTTATACAATATCTCACCACCATGGATGGGGCTGTACCACGTGATGTCAGGATACGGAGATTTCTACATGTCTTTCTCAACTGCCCAGTTAGTATTTATACGATATATTCTTGCTGAATATGTGTCACTATCATAAAAATTTATTTCAATGCTGAGTAAAGCACCCGATTTAGACTAACTATATGTCAAGTATTGAAAAATGTAACTGTCATGCAACCCATTCCCACTCTGTTATGCTAATCTATGCCCTTTAAGATATGTGAAAAATGAAGAAGTTGCTTCAAACAAAAAGTTTCTTCATCATCCCCAATGTTTACTACCCCAAAAGACAAAAGATTTAAATATTCCCATCACCTAAAATTGTCGTCTGCTACATCTTTGAATTTGGGCCCGTCTGAAACTTTGTTGTATGATAATGGGTTAAGTATTTTAGCCTAAGAAGTCATGATAGCATGTTTTACTTTAAGCTTGTTGCATATGAAATCAACTTATGTATTCTTCTCCTCGAATAGTGATGTACTACTTTGAATAGCCATTTTTGGAATCCAGGAGCAAATTTCACAAAATTATGAGTTCAGATGACATCATGAAGACGTCATGCAGAGTGATTTAACCCTTTCCTGTACAAACATGGGATTTTACATTGCTGTAATTTTATACTTCAGAAAACATTGTGGAAAAAGAATAAATTTCTAGTAACAAGCAATTTCTTCTTTTCCCACATTTTCTACCACATAAGATGGTTTCATTTGAAATTGTATCCTATATTCTTTCTCGTCTGCAACCTCTGTCAGTTTAAAATTTCGAAAAACAGGAAAGGGTTAATTAGTGTGTTAGACAAGGTTACTTGTGATAGCTTTTCACTGTAAAAAACTACAGCAAAAAGCAATAAAAAGTGACCTTGTCTAACACATGTTTTGAATCACTCATGATGTGATCTGACTGCATAATTTTGAGAAATAACTATCTGACTGCATAATTTTGTGAAATAACTATCTCACTGCATAACTTTGTGAAATAACTATGTGAAAGAAGTAGTGTTATTGACAGGCTTATGGTTATTAGTGTTGTGCATCTATGCACCATTTCTCTTAACCTTTTTGTCTTTAATCTAAAATTATTTGGTAGTTCTTTTGTCCATCACAAGCGCATGTGCTATTTGGAAACATTTTGAATGTATATCCAATACATAAATCACACTTTAACCCATTCCCACACAGTGATGCTTTTGGTTTAAAAATATTTTATTCATATCAAAATTTCAACAAATACAATGAGACTATATAATATATAAAGATATGTGATATAAAATTGATTAGAACGGAAGCTTTAGCTTATAAAGTCCCTTTCCATTTGTTCTAGATGGTAATACCTTGAGTCTTCTTTGATGATTATATTAAAGAAGCTTTTGGATGCTTTTGGACACCCTTCAGAAAATATATGGGAAAATATTGTTTAACCCTTTCCTGTTCAAATACGGGATTTTACGTTCCTGTGATTTTATACTCGAGAAAACATTGTGGAAAAAGACGAAATTGCTTGTTACAAGCAATTTCTCCTTTTTCCACAATATTTTCTACCACATAGGATGGTTTCATTTCAAATAGCATCCAGTTTTCATTGTCGTCTGCAACCTCTTTCAATTTGGACTAGTCTGAAATTTCCAAAAACGGGAAAGGGTTAAAATGAAGAAATTGCTTGTAACAAGCAATTTCTTCACTTAACACAATGTTTACTATCCAGAAAGTTGAAAAAATTAAAATTTACATCTTAAAATGTGGTCTGCAACTCCTTTGAATTTGGAACATTCTAAAATTTTGCTGTTTGGTAATGGGTTAATGTCAAACTTTTTCCAGGACCTTACCTCTTGCATTTGTGAATAGATTTCAATGCAAATTTGTGCAATTCTTCTCAATTATGGGAAGAAGTGACCTTGATACAATCGTTCAGAACAATTTCAAGGTTACTCTTGAAGGTCAATTATTTTGTGAGCTGAAACCAAGTCACTTTTGGACAACCATTCCTATTTTTGACAAGATTAGTTTGATTAGCTTGACTAGTTTTGGAGAAAGCCTGAGGGTTTGTTATAACCTTGTTATTGTAGAGGTTTTCATGTAAAAACTCTGGATTTTGTGACTTGTTTGTAGTTACTTAAGAAATACTCGAAGGCATTAGTTTATTTGAGAAGAGAAATGCATTTTTACACAAATCATGCCCTCTTTTGGCTTATATTCACTATCCAATAGCTGAGTATCAGGCATCTTTATGCAATGATTTTGTTTCCATTTATGTTGAATAAACAAATCTTGCGTTTATTTTCAGTCTCCAGATATAGTTTACCTGAAGGATATCCATGTGAACGAGGAAGAACAGGCCCCATCCATGTTGGCACTAGTACAGAAATTAATGGCCTGTTTGCATCAGTTAGAACAGTTCCAGGTCAAAGTTCATGACCTCCCTGGCGGAACCTCATCAACTGGGCGAGGCTCAAATGCCCTTAAATTCTTTAACACACATCAATTAAAAGTAAATTAAACCAATTAACTTTACATTTATAGGTTGAAGGTTCTGAATCTAAATGAAGAGATGAGTCCATTTGAAAAAAACAAAAATTGCAGGCAACATAAAAAGAGTGCTACTTGATGACAATGCATCTTTGCAAGACAGAAAAATAGTAGAAAAAGAAAAAAATCACAAATTCGTTTTTCCTACATCAATTTCAAAAGTAGATGGCATTAGGTTTGTTAATACCAGAGATTGTAAGGAAAATCCTGATGTTTATATCAAAATTAAAAAGTTAAAGATTTCAAAGTTCCTTATATGGGTAATTATTTTAATTTCTCAATGTAAAATATTATTTGCTGTCAAACTATCTTGTGGGTAGTGATTTGAATACATCCATAGCCACAGAAGCTTTTTTAACCCTGAAGATAGAAACTTTAAAACATTGTTGACAATGAAGAAATTGCTAGTTTCAAGCAATTTCTCCATTATCCACGATGTTTCCTCCTTGAAAAATTAGAAATATTTGATAGATTTTTATAAAAAAGGTTGTCTACATCTTCTTGGAATATGGATCAGTTTAAATTATTGTCATCTTGCAATGGGTTAAGATTCCAATGAATACCCAAGGCCATGGGCATAGTTCAGTGGTATCACATAGGACTCATAATCATGGGGTCCCGGGCTCAGTCTCCGGCAGCAGCTTATATTCTTTTGATGTTTGTCTCCCACCAATGGTTGGAAATCGTAACCCATTTGCAGGATGGTCAGCTGAAGGTCTCTGAAAAATTGCTTTTGTAGTACTTGTGTGAGAAATACCAGGATTCTACGGTTTGGTGCTACATCTGTAGCATTATGACTGAAATACCGTTAAAAGGGGTGTTAAAACGTATTTAAAAAACAGATTCGCCGCCGTCATAGCGCAGTTGGTAGCACGTTGGGCTGTCAATCTAGAGGTCCCGGGTTCGATTCCCGACGGCGGCACTTATCCTTTCCGAATATTAGTCTCTCACCAATGGGTCGATAATCGTAGACCTATGTGGGATAGCAGCTGGAGGCTAGGAAAGGATATAATGGTAGTACTAGTGTGAGAAATACCAGGAATGCATTGTTAGGTGCTCCAGCTGCCGCAATGTAACTGAAAGATTGTTGAAAGCGGCGTAAAATCCCATCAAACAAAACAAACAAATAAAAAACAGATTCAATTAGTATAAAGGGTTTTGAAAGGGAGGTTACAGATGAGGAATTGTGTAACACTGTTATCCTGAGTTCTGAATGTGTTTTATTTTTGGTTTCAGTGCTTGCTACAAAAACATCCATCCTGTAACAATTTAAAGCAGTGGAAAGGAGGTCCGGTAAAGATAGATCCATTAGCTCTAGTACAGGCTATAGAGAGATACCTCATCATGAGAGGATATGGCAGATTGAAACATGTAAATACTGTATTTCCCTTTTTGCAAAGCTCCATTATAAGTCATAAAGGTCACCAATCACACGCCGCCATCATAGCGCAGTTGGTAGCGCATCAGACTCGTAATCTTCAATCATGGGGTGTCATGCGTTTGACCCCGGCGGTAGCACATATCCTTTCGGAAATTTGTCTCACACCAATGGGTTGATAATTGTAAATCTAAGTGGGATAGCAGCTGGAGGCTAGGAAAGGATGTAGTGGTAATACTGGTGTGAGAAATACCAGGAATCCATTGTTAGGTGCTCCAGCCTTGGATATGACTGAAATACTGTTAAAAGGGGCGTTAAATCCCATTCAATCAAACAATCACCCATCACACAAAAAGGTCCTTTGATTCACAAAATAGACACCCAGCAGACTGTGTGAAACAAGTATTTTAAAGACATTTGGATTCGTCACAGGTCAATTGATGGTATGCCACATTCATGACCTCCAACTGGAAGTTCGACTTAAATAGCAAATGGCATCATTTTGATTGTTCAGTTTTCATTAATCTGTAATAAAAATAAAAGTGGTTAGTTGGCAACTTAACATGCATAACTGCACCTGGAAGAAGCTCTAGCTACAACTATTCAGTCGCAAAACAAAAAGCAAGGATTTACTGTCAAAGTTGGCTTCCGGACTTTGATTTGATTGGTCAAGTGGCAATCCCTTAATTAGAAAGAGTACTTTGAATGTGATAGTATAGTAAGGTAGAGTAACAATTCCAGATTCAGGAAATTTACAAATAAAGAAAAGTTCCAAACATGCACTGGTGGGTTTGCGCAGTCTGAATAGGGTAAATATATTTATCACTTTCCAAGAGGGCCTTTGAAGGTCTTATCTACAGTTCACAAATATGAGAGATGGGTCCCTTTTGACACTCTGGTTAGTTTGGTTGACATGTTGAAGGCAACTGAAACTCCAGTTTACCAATGGCAGCTGTCAATCAAACAATCAGTCAACCAATGAATTAATTTATAGAGACAAGAAGATAACCTTGAACTCCAACATTGGCCTCCGTTCATGTTAGGCACTTTTGGTGGTTTGGCAACTTTGTCATAACTACAGCTTATTCAAGCTGTAGTTGCAACGCTTAGGTTGCCAGCCCTACATTTTACTTGTTTATTACATGCTACTGGCCATAATTTTTGCAAAGTAACGCTGTAAGATATCGAAGCGAAACCTCTTGTTTGAGTCAATGGGTAGGACGAACAGAGTCAGTAGGTTGGGCCAGCAATTGGTCAATTGCCCAAAGAGCAAGAAATTTCAGAGCCTCAGGCTGGCACGCTGGGAATACCATGTAAAATTTAAAAAAAGCCTAATACCCTTCAAGATTTATAATTTTTGTCATGCCTACTTGTGGTGGGCAAGATATTTTGTCGAGGCCGCTTGCGATGAGTGAGACATAGTTGTCACTATGACAAGTTAGTGTATGTGCGTTGTCTGTTTGTCTGTCAGAATTTGTCCGGACAATTACTCCTACATTTATGGATTAACTTCAAAATAACTTGGCACAATAATTCTCCATCATGAGTAGATGTGCCATTTGAAAGAAATTTTTGGGGTAGTTCTAATGTCAAGGTCACAGTTTCTCCATCAAGGGTAGATGTGCCATTTGAAAGAATTTTGGGATATCTCTAATGTCAAGGTCACAGCTCAAGGTCAAACACTAAAATTGTGATTGTCCAGAGCATTTTTCTACTATTATTGATGCATTTAAAAATAAATTGGCACAATTATTTTCTGTTATGAGAGATTGATGGTCAAGGTCAAGTTGATGGTCAAAACTTTGCGGACTCGACAGCAGTAGTCCTGGGACAACCATCTAGTTTGTCACTATGACAATAGGGTGTAAGTGCATTAGTTGTGATTGTTTGTGTGTTTGCTCATTGTCCAGACAATAATTTCCACAACAGTTTATAGATTTCAAAATCATTTGGCACAATTGTTCTCCATCAAAAGTAGATACCATTTGATGTAGTCAAGGTCACAGCTCTAGGCCTAAGTTTTCTGGATTGTAACTCATTTTATTAATGGATAGATTTGAAAATAATTTGCACAATAGTTATCCATTTTGAGTAGAAGTAACCTTTGAAATATATGTTCTTAAAGCTAAAAGGTCAAGGTCATACTTGGAGATCAATTGTCAGGGTCAACACAATTTGTCCTTGGATAAATCTTGCTATTCTCATCATCAAATGTTCTAGCTTTATTATTTTTTGAGAAAACCTGAGGTCTACTTTAGGGTCAGTATCATCTTGTCCAAAATTTTAAACATTTTGTAATATCACTTGTATTATTTAACACATTTATTGCAGCACAAGTCATGTTTCTCATGCATGGGCAAATGGTAAGTAGTATACCTTTGTGGGATGAGCTAGTTGTGGATCAGAGAGAAAGCTGTATTTTGTACTGATCTGAATAAAGATCAAAGTCCATGGTTATTTTTACCAGCTTCAACAACATAACTCAAATATCGTTGAATGAGGCACCAAGTCAATCAACTGATTTGACGAACTGTAATTGCACTTTCATATAATTCAGTTTAACCCATTCCTACAAAAAAATTTAAGACTGGTCCAATTTGATAGAAGCTGCAGACGACAATATGAGGTTATTGGAATTTTAACTTTTTTTCGTCTTTTTGGATTGGAAACTTTGTAGAAAATGAAGAAATTGCTTGATACAAGCAATTTCTTCATTTTCCACAATGTTTTTCAAGGTCTTTTGCTTGGAGGCGTCTAAAAGCGTCATTGTGTGGGAATGGGTTAATTCAATGTCTTTGTACATTCTGTGTTTGCTCCAAATCTTCTGTGTGTGAATTTGATGATAAATTTTCTCAATTTCAGGAAGGTGATGATGACGGTAGTGATGATGACAACTCTGATGAAGAAGTTGACGATACTATGGTAAGATCATTTATGAGGCAAAGAGAATATTTTTTGTTTTCATGGAGGTATGAACCGAAAAAGCTAAACGAAGCAGATTCATACATAAGTTCGATTAGGTTTTTTGGTTCATACCTCCATGAAAACAAAAAACGTTCCCTTCATTTCTTATAATTTAATAGCATCGAGCGAAAAAAGGAAAACTTTACAAATTTTGATACTTTTTTGTATAGAACTATTTTGTGCGGAAGCATACAAAATGGCTGCATGCTCAAAATTTTGTTCATGGAGGTATGAATTAAATTTTTCCACCAACCAGAACGCTCGTTTTTGATAGACGAAACAAACAATTAAATTATTCTCAAATACATGTCAGAGGAAAACTTTGTCCTACACAATCCTTTGCTTGAGGTCCTGGATTGCTTAGTGGTGAAGATTTTTGGATTTTGACCTCAGAGGAGTTTATGGGCAGAGTTTGAAACCTATTCATTTTTGCCAAAGACCTGAAGAACATGATTTTGGTTCAGATACTTACAGATTCTCCATGTTCATACGTCTCTCTGTAAAAAGCTACACCTTTAAACCCTTTTTATTTTACATTGATTGGGAAAATGTTTTTGTCCAATAATGGCATACAGTTTTATGACGAAGCCTTATTCGGGGAGCATAATCCGTCTCAGACAGCTCTTGTTATTAGGTATAACTCACAGATTATTCACAGCAGATTGGAACCCCTTAAAATCTTACAAACTGAAACTCCTTTCACTTTGAACATCTCTACAAAAATGTTCAACACATTTATTATGAGAGATTATTGTTTGAGACCGGTCAAATTTGAAATACTAAATGAATAAGACATAGGGGACAATCAAAAGAAAGTACATATTCAAATTATAATATGAGTATAACTTTGCTATAAACTTTTCAAAAGCTTTTGTTTTCCTTACATCTGGCCTGGATTGTTTTCAGTTATATGACGATTAAATTTCATTCTTTAAGGCTGCTGTTTTCATCAGTCAAGGTCAAGCTCGTCACAGGTTAGAGTTTCTTGTTGGGGACCGTGTATTACCCTACAATATGACTGTATACCAGGCAATAAAACAGTACAGTAACTGTACAGACAGGGAGGGAAGTGAGACAGACACAGACTCCGAAAACCCGGTTGGCCATGCCAGTATCTGGGTACAGACCCACACTATCTGGTTAGTTTCTATTTTTAACAACATGTTCATTAATCTTGGATCTTTTTCAATGAATATTTTCATACTTGGATCAAATTCAAATGCAATCGAAAGAAAAAAGAAAAAACAGGAAAAGAAAAAACATACAGGTTTAAAATCTTTATTTTGGTATCTAGGCTTAATCTCAGATCTTTGAAAAGGCAGCGAACATCGGCTTTGCTGTCTAGTCTTTGTAATATACAATGAAAATGCATCAATCGGAATTTGTTTTATTTATTCATTAAAATGAATGTGTTAACACATTACCATACCACAACACCTTTTGACTCCCTGAAGAAATATAATCATGGAAAACTTCCTGAGAAAAGGAGAATTTGCATTTTACAAGCAATTTTCCTTTTTTCTCACTATTTTACACTTGTTCCCCACATTCAGTGTAATTTGAAATTTTGTCTGACTCCTTTCAGCTTGGATCAGTCTAAAATTTTGTTGTCTGGTAATGTGATAAATAGTTTGAATATTATGGGATAATGAATGACCACTTTACTGCAAAAAATTGTAAGAGTAGCCCCTGTGTTAATGGATCTGAAAACAACAACAACAAAAAGTCTTGCATAAGAAAATTCGGTAGATATCTAAAAGTCACAAATCTGAAGATAAGATTCACGGAATCTTTGTTTCAATCATAGGAACATTAAAATTTTCCTACTACACTGTAATTATAACCACGCTGCAGAAAGCTTACGAACACCTGGGTCATTGCTTTGTGCATATGCAAATGATCTATTATTTTTAGGTGCATTAAATGACATTTCTCTGAAGCAACCACATTTTTGCGGTTCTTTGAGTGATTAACTAATGCAAGTTTAAAATGTTTTAATCCAGGTACAGACCAGCATCAGATAATGATGAGGTGATAGCTACAAGTCCCAAGAAAACAAAGCCTGAGGCTAAACCAATCAAATCTAGTAGAAAGAAAACAGATGAACTTTGGGCAGGTAATGCCTAAATTTGGCCCAATATTTGATTGTATTTTGTCTAAGGATCTGCTGACACTTGATGTTTAATCCATTACCAGACAGCCAAATTTTAGACTGGTCCAAATTAATAGAAGTTGCAGACAACAATATCCCGTTTATGAAATTTTAAATTTTTTCAACTTTCTTGGTAGAAAACATTGTGGAAAATAAAGAAATTGCTTGTTACAAGCAATTTCCTCATTTTACCCTTCTGTTTTTCTTGAGAGGCATTTAAAAGCGTCGCTGTGTGGGAATGGGTTAAAGAATTAAGTCATCATAACTGTTAATCGGCTGTAAGAGAAATGGATTGATTGTCACTGCATTGTTAATATCGGGGGCATTTTGGTTCACCCATGTCTGTCTGCCTGCAGGCAGTAAACTTAATGCAAAGACTTAACATTTTGCTGTAATTCAAACACCAATCTTAGTTAGGATATTTATGGTTCATGCATTGAAAGGCATCAGTTGGTTGTAAGTTCAAGGTCAAGGGATTAAATCAAAGTCAACTTAATGCAAAAGGAGCATCTTGTTTTATTTTTGCTTTTAGCTCCACTGGTTGAAAGCCATAGAGCTATTGTCATGGCATTCTGTCTGTCTTGCATAAGTAAACTTTTACTGTAAAAATCTTCTCTTCAGAATGAACTGAACAGAATTCAGCCATATTTCACATAAATGATCTTTGGATGAACCTTTATCAGATTCCTTCAGAGAATTTTGATCGGATTTAAAACATGGCTTAAATGGGCGGAGCTTACATTTATTTGGTGAAAACTGAAAATCTTCTCAGAAACCAGTTGATTGAATTCAACCAAATTTCACAAGAATGATCTATGAGTGACCCATTATCAGATTCCTTTTAGGAATTTTGATCGTTTGAAAAAACAGACTTTTAATGGGTGGAGCTAATTTCAATATATATATTTCAAGACTTTGAAAATCTTCTTCTCAGAAACCAGTTGATTGATTTCTACCAAATTTCCGCATAATGACTCTTCAATGACGATTAATCAATTTCCTTCAAATTATTTAGAATTGGATGAAAAAACAATGCTTTAATGAGCAGGGCTTATTTCCTTATATGGTTTATTGTGACAACATTTAAAATCCTTTTTATCAGTCTGCAGTAGATAGATTTCAACCAAATTTCACAGGAATAGTCTATTGGTTATCCTTAGTCTGATTTCTTGAAGAAAATTTATTTGTCTTAATAATAAACCTTTTTGAAGATTGGCCAAATTACAGGTATGCAGGTGCCGCCGTCATAGTGCAGTTGGTAGCGCGTCGGACTGTCATTCTAGAGGTCCCGGGTTCAATCCCCGACGGCGGCATTCATCCTTTCCGACTATTTGTCTCCCAACAATGGGTCGTTAATCGTAGACCTATGTGAGACAGCAGCTGGAGGCTAGGAAAGGATGTGATGGTGGTACTGGTGTGAGAAATACCAGGAATCCATTGTTAGGTGCTCCAGCCGCCGCGATATAACTGAAAGATTGTTGAAAGCGGCGTAAAACCCCATTCAAACAAACAAACAAAAAAAGGTATGCAGGTGATGGCAAGGGATATAATTGATATTGCTTGACTGAGAAATTTGTTACATAAAAGAAAGTTGCCTCCCTTTAATTCAGTGACAATAAGGTCATTCTGTTAATCGAATGAGATGCTCCTATGATAAAGAACACTGAAGTACTTTCATGATAAATAGATATAGGCTGGTGGAGCAAATCAGGCATTCTAATCTCTCTAGTTGAAATTTTAAAGTCTTGTTGTCTTTTTGGGTAGAAAACATTATGGGAAATTAAGGTTTTCCTTGATACAACCAATTTCTCCATTTTCCAAAATGTTTTCTTTAGGACTTCCTAAAGTGGGATTGTTTGGGAATGGGTTAAGAAATTTACACTAATCTCAGAGCCAATTCCACATAATTCTGCTTTTGTTTTCGGACATTAAAGAATATTGTTTTGGAATGCAATGTGGAACATGAAGAAATTGGCAAGCAATTTCTTTATTTTCCTGATAGTTGTTTTTACCTAGTAATAAGGAATATTCACAATTCTCTCAAAGTGAAGTTGTCTTCAACTTCTTTGAATTTGGATAGGCCTGAAATATTGATGACTTATTGGGCTTTAAATCAATTTCAGATGGAAGTTGTCCTGTGATAGTACCAGCTTTAAATGCCTATTTAACTGACAAACTGCCAGCATTTGTGTCTGTCCAGGACCCATCTCTAGATGTTATAGCACTGCTTAGAATCCTTCATGCATTTAACAGATACTGGTACACTGTTTATGAGGTAAAATCTTGACTGATTTGTTCGGGAAACTTAATTCATTTAGATATAGAATTAAATGACACATGGTGATCTTAAAAAAGTTGCATCTGTAAATAGACCTCTGGCGTTTACTTCAATTTAAGTGCCCTTTCCAACATAGCATAAAACTTCTTACCATACATTGTAAGCAATCATTTTCATCATCTTTGTCCCGTGTTGTTGGTAGTCACTAGAATTATCCCATGGCAATGATTCTAATGAATATCAACAACATAGACTAAAGTATTTATAGTGCAACTGACTTCTGACACTACAGTCTGTATTAACAGCCAAACAGGAAACTGATATTAACGTTGGATGTCAATATTGCACTTCTGATCTAAATGAAGGATTCAATAGGTCATTCGATTTTTTAACAGCAACAATCCATCAATTATACAAAGAACATATTCTATTTAGCAACGATTTTCTTCTTTAGAAAAAATTTAAGCTTTTACTTTTCCACAAGTTGAATACAATATTTAAAACCCTAATGTTGTCAAGACTTTTCAAGATTGATTATTTGATAACTTTATAATGTTAGAAAAATTGAATGATGTACTATATAACTTTCAGATGCCATCGAATTATGCAAAGCCAGTGTTATCCAAATCAGAGTTTATAAGTACAAAGCTAACTGCCAAAGCTAACAGACAACTACAAGATCCTCTCGTTATAATGACTGGAAACCTACCTGCATGGTTGGCTGAAATTGCTGCAGCTGCGTGAGTAAATTACATCATTATCTACTTGGCATTGGCAGTGGTACTATTTAACACATTCCCACACAATGAAACTTTTTGACTCTCCCCTCAAGAAAAAGATAATTGCAACAAGCAATTTCTTCATTTTCCACAATGTTTCCAACCAGGTGTGTTGAAAAAAAATAAAATTTCATAAACTTTAAATTGTCTGCAACTCCTTTTAATGTAGACCAGTCTAAAGTTTTGCTATGTGGTAATGGGTTAAATGACTCATATCTCACATAGCTAAAATCCTAGTTTCCTACAGCCAATAGACATTACAAATATCCTAGTCTTGTACATGTTCAGTATTGCCTTTTACGAGACTATCTAAGGATATAATGGGCAGCATTTTTTTTTTAGCTCCTAGAATGGTTTTAAAGTACAAAACTGTTCATATGTGAGAAAAAGAACCTGTTACTTGATTAAGCCATTCCCACTCTGATGCTTTTAGATGCACCTAAGGAAAAAGCTTGGTAAACATTGTGGATAATGAAGAAATTGCTTGATACAAGCAATTGCTTCATTATCCACAGTGTTTTCTATCCAAAAAGACGAAAAAAAAATAAAATAACATCAACTTGAAACTGTCATCTACAGCTTCTTTCAATTTGAACCAGTCTAAAATTCTGTTGTGTGGGAATGGGTAAACTTTGAAAAAAGCCGATCTTAACCTCATCTAGAATCGAACAGTTATTAACCCATTACCAGAAAGCAATATTTTAGACTGATCCAAACTGAAAGAAGTTGGGGACTGTAATTTTCGTTTAATACAATTTTAACTCTTGTCATGCTGAATAAATCCATTTTCCAAAATATAGGACAGATGTCACTTTAGGTCTGGTTGTCAGGGTCAATATTTAGTTTGAAATTGATCTTATGGACAGTACTGACTTCAAAAGGACAAACAGGTGATGTAGACTAAGATCAGACTTCACATATGTGCAGGTTGATCTTTGTCTATGCCTCCTGCCAGAGCAGGAAGATTCTGGGTTCAGCATGACAAGGGTTAAGATTCTTTGTCATTTGGAGTAGAAAACATTGTGGATAATTAAGAAGTTGCTTCTTGCAAGCAGTTTCTTCATTTTCTACAATCTTTTCCTAAGGTTTTTCTTTGAGTGTGTATAAAAAGCATCATTGTGTGTGAATGGGTTAAGCTTGCAAGATGGGTTAGAAAAGCTCATGACAGATGCTTTATATCTCTGATATTACTGTAATACTGACATAAAATACAGTATATATTGTAACTGGCAAAAGAGCAACTCAATATATTAACTCATTATCAGACGGCATAATTTTAGACTTGTCAAAATTGAGAAGATTTGTAGAAGACAAGTAAGAGTTGATGAAATTTTAGTTTCATCAACTTTCTTTTTAGAAAATATTGTGAAATATGAAGAATTTGCTTGTTGCAAGCAAAGCAGTTTCTTCATTTCACACAATGTTTTCTGAATTGTTTTTTAGGGGCATCAAAAAGCATCATTATGTAGGAATTGGTTTAGGGCAGTAAGTTTTAATTCCTATTTGTGGAAACCACAAAATGAGTAAATACAAATACAGGTTTATAAATAAAAAGCAACAGAGATGCTTTGTTTTATATCTTTACATAATATGCTGTCATTATAGATCAGTTTGAATATTTTTCACCTGGTAATGAGTAACTTGTTGAAAAATTATCTTTCCTTTCTTTGTTACAGACCCTTTTTGTTTCCTTTTGACACCAGACAATTGCTATTTTATGCTACAACGTTTGACAGAGACCGGGCGCTCATGAGATTACAAGATAATTCTGTAGATACAAGTAACAACGACTCGAGCGAACGTGTCGCTCCACGATTGGATAAGAGGAGGGTCAGTATTGGACTTTATCATATACCATTGAACTTTCCTGCACAACACCTGGTTTCTTAGTGTTGGTGATTATATACTTGAGAAAACATCATTCGAAAAAGAAGAAATTGCTTCAAACAAGCAGTTTCTTCTTATTACACAATATTTTCTTCCCTGAAGATGGGTTAATTTCAAATTGCTCTCCCTTTGAATTGTCGTCTGCAACTTCTTTTAAATTGGATAATACTTAAATTTTGAAATACAGGGAAGGGTTGGAAAATAAATGCATTGAATGCAAGTAAAATCATAAATGTAAGCAATTTCTGCATCAGAAAAAGATCTATAAAGGTCTCTGTTCGATAAGTGTAGTGTTAGTGAGCATATATTAGTGATATGTACTAGAATGTAAAAAGACAATTCAAGAAGTGTAAAACTCGATAAAAACTCATTAAATTTGCATAGAGCGGGAGAAGATGATTATGACACACTTTTCTTTGTTTATAGAGGATGATTAGTAGAACAGATTTGCTCAAACAAGCGGAGAAAGTGATGGAAGACTTGGGTAATTCTAGAGCCCTGTTAGAGATTCAATATGAAAATGAGGTCGGTACAGGGCTTGGACCGACCCTTGAGTTTTACGCTCTTGTGTCAAAGGAGCTACAAAAGTCAGAGTTTGAACTATGGAGAGGAGATGTTGTGGAGGAAAAAGATTTCTCAGGTTTGTAATCTAACTTTTGTTTTTAGCTTGGCTAACCTTGTTGGTGTCATGATTTTCTGAAAAACTATGTCTATATTATGATTTAAGTTATTAATTTGAAACTTGGCATATGTGTTAACTATCAAGAGCAATTAATACTATCAAAGGGGGGTTGCTCTAGGACCTTTTTATCCCCTGTATTAAAAGATCTGTGAATATTGTTTTACCATTGTCCGTCTGTCTTCAAATTACTTTACAAATACTTTATGCCTATTCAAGGCATTATGCTCATATTTGGCAAGAAAATTGATCTCATCAATAAGCATCTGCAGATACCAAGGTTGAGGTAAAGTGACAAAGTCTAGGTTATTAACAAGGTCAAACTTGTAAAAAAATCTTGAACAAAAAACTTGATGTTTGCAATTAAATTAATGCTATTCAAGATACAATGCTCATATTTGGCTTGATGATAGCCATCATTGAAACACATCTGCAGACACCAAGATTGAGGTCATGTGACAAGGTTTAGGTCTTTTGTCAAGGTCAAACTTGTGAAAAAAAAACAAAAAAACTCTACATTCACAATTTACCTTTAGCCTATTCAAGAGACATCTCTCATACTTGTGTGATGATTGATCTCCTTGATAAGCTTCTGCAGATACTCTGAGGTCATGCAACTAGGTAAATGTCACTTATCAAGGTTTCATAAAAAAAAAGACTATAACAGGGGCGTGGTATTCCACAAACACATCTTGTAAGAATTTTGCCCCTTGTCTGACTTGGATGTTTTTACTATCCAGCACCTACATCTGGGCATTGGAATCTGCATGTCAAGCTGTTGTTCAATTAAGAAATGAAGAGAATATTTTTTGTTTTCATGGAGGTATGAACCAAAAAAGTTAAGCACACTGTATGAATACGCAAAGCGGATTCCTACATAGTGTGATAAGGTTTTTAGCTCACCTGAGCACGTAGTGCTCAAGTGAGCTATTGTGATCCCCTTTTGTCTGGCGTCCGTCCGGCGTGTGTGGTGAGTCTTGCGTCGTCCGTCAACAATTTCTTTAAACGACATCTCCTCCCAAACCACTGGGCGAATTTGAACCAAATTTTTGATAGACGAAACTAACAATTAAATTATTCTAAAATACTTACAAAAATCGTAACATTCTACAACAAAATTTGCTTGAAATTAGGGATATATTTTCCCACGATTTACTAGCCTGTTTTAAAGTGTTGGGGTTGTTAAAAGTTGTGAAAGTCTCCATACTAGGGATTGGTCTAAAAAAACAAAAATAAAATCATATGTAAAGGGTACTTTGATCCGATTGAATTTAACCCATTACTAAACAATATCATTATACCCCCCACAACGAAGTTATGGGGGGGTATACTGGAATCAGGTCTGTCCGTCCGTCCGTCCGTGGACATAATTTTGTGTCCTCTTCTCCTCCCACATTTTTTGACCAATTTTGCTGAAATTTTATCAGGTTGTTTCCTATCATATGAAGTTGTGCACCTGCAATTTTCATCTTGATCCAGTCGTTAGTTTCAGAGTTATGCAATTTTGAACTTTATAATGGGGGGGTGGTGGACATAATTTTGTGTCCTCTTCTCCTCCCACATTTTTTGAACAATTTTGCTGAAATTTTATCAAGTTGTTTCCTATCATATGAAGTTGTGCACCTGCAATTTTCATCTTGATCCAGTCGTTAGTTTCAGAATTATGCTATTTTGAACTTTTTAAGGGGGGGGGGGGGGGAGTAGTCAAAATTTAAAATTGCAAAACTCAGTAACCATAAGGGGAGTTACCAAATTTAGTAAGTAACATCATCTTGTTGACCTTTACAAAATATCGAATGGTTTATTTCCTGAGGTCAAATTTGACCCCGCCCCCCAGGGGTCAAAAATTTAACATAGGCTCATATTGACTTTTCGTGGATATAATTTTGTGTCATCATCTCCTCACACAGTTTTCTTTAACATAGGCTCATATTGACCAACCTTTCCTAATCAGTCAACTCTAGCAACAAACACAAAATCAGAAAGAGGTGGAGGGTTGGCAATGTTCATCCACCATGACATGCATGTGATTAAACAGCTTCCAATTCCACTCCTTCATAGAAAAGCCTTTTTAGCGGTGTGGGGGGTATTCTCGTCAGCCCTTGAGGGCGACAGCTCTAGTTTTAGACTGGTCCAAATTCAAAGAAGTTACAAGTGTTAGTCAATAGATAAAAAATAATATATCTTCCATCTTTCTGGTTGGAAAACAATATGAAAAATGAAGAAATTGCATGAAACAAGCAATGTTTTCATTTTTCATTGTTTTCTGAATTTTTTATTGAGGGTCGTGAAAAAATGAGATTTAATGGGTACGGGTTGAATAATTTTTTGGATGATATCTTATTTCAGGGAATGAAACTGGTAATAGATTTGTATTTTCATCGTGTGGGCTGTTCCCAATTCCACTTGGGCGTAATTCTAAAGCAGCAGTTGTCAACAAGATGAAAACCAAGACTAAATTTTTAGGAAAGTTTATGGCAAAGTCTCTTATGGATTCCAGGATGGTATGTTTTACAAATCTGTATCCAAATCATTTCACCTTTTCCTGTACAAATCTAGGATTTTACGTCATTGTGATTTTATACTTGAGAAAATAAAATGGAAAAAGGAGAAATTGCTTGTAACAAGCAATTTCTCCTTTTTCCACAATATTTTCTACCACATAGGATGGTTTTATTTCCAATTTTCATTGTCTTCTACAATCTCTTTCAATTCAGACCAGTCATTGTTGTCGTCGTCATCGTGCGAAAACTTTGACATTTTGTAATATCTCTGGTTCTACTGAAGGCATTCATTTGAAACTTGGCACACATTTTCACTATCAAAAGAGGAACCTATGCTATCAAGGAGTATAACTCTTGATGCATTTTGTGTGAATTATGCCCCTTTTTCGACCTTGATTTTCTATCCACTATCCAGCACCCAACAGCCGAGCGTAGGCACCCGTAGGCGGTGCTCTTGTTAAATTCAATACATTCAACCTTGAAAATTTAGTGTGCTCAAATAACGCATTCCAACACAATGATACCCTTCAAGATAAACATTTGGGAAAACATGTGTACAATGAAGAAATTGCTTGTCACAAACAATTTCCTCAGATGGGATAAGCAGCTGGAGGCTCAGAAATGATGTAGTGGTAGTCCTGGTGTGAGAAGTACCAGGAATCTACAGTTCAAAAAGACTGAATACTGTTAAACGTGGCGTTACACCCCATTCAAACAAACAAACTTACTTAAATTATCTGTGTTGTAAGTGCCTTTATTCATATAAAAAATTACCAGTGTTACCCCTGAACTGACCTATTTATGTAGCACTAACAGTCCATTCAAGTGATCCATTTACTATTTCAAACTTACATCAAACGTCGACACCTCCCATTGTCTCTCATTCCAGATTAGATCTTATCTGTCTTGTTTATTTTTTCACAGTTGGACATTCCATTCAGTTTGATATTTTTCAAGTGGTTATTAGGCCAGGAGCACAGTCTTACATCCAGTGATCTACAACATGTAGACAGAGTCATGTCAAACTCAATAGCTCAATTAGAAGACGTGTTGAGACAAAAACAGAGAATATTAGCTGATAAATCACATGTAAGTCTGTGAATAAGTGTTTCTTCATTCATCCATCTGTCCACCTATCTGTCTGTAAACTATTATTTCATGCTCTAACTCTAAAAGTAAGTGACC
Organism: Fragum fragum; assembly: GCA_946902895.1. Taxonomy (NCBI): domain Eukaryota; kingdom Metazoa; phylum Mollusca; class Bivalvia; order Cardiida; family Cardiidae; genus Fragum; species Fragum fragum. The sequence continues at coordinate 28,741,464 of OX336379.1, read as the reverse complement.
TACAACCATGTAACTTCATACAAACGTTTTCAACAATCCAAGGAAGCACCCTATTGTCAAAGTCACAATTGAACCTGGAAAACTTTCCATGCTCTAGCTATGAAATATTACAAGCAATTTCTTCATTGTCTGCAATTTTTTCTGCCCAAAAAGAAAAAAAAAATCCAAAATTTCATAAACTTTGCATTTTTGTCTTTAACTCCTTTCAATTTTGAGTCTGAAATTTTGTAGTGTGGGAATGGGTTAAATATTTTTCTAAACACTTTTTAAATTTTGACTAGTCTAATATTTTGTTGTTTTCAAAACAGAGATAAGTTTCTCTAATATCAGAGTCTTGTACTGTGCAGATAGCTGATAATACAAACTATTTTAGTAAAATACATGTATAAGATTTGTGCTTATTCCTTCTTTTGCATGTGTTTAATGAAATATTTTACACTTCATAGTTTAATCCATTACCGTACAGTGAAATTTTAGACTGGTCCAAATTGAAAGGAGTTGCAGAAAACAATTTAAAGTTTATGAAATTTTAGATTTTTAGCTCACCTGAGCACAAAGTGCTCATGGTGAGATTTTGTGATTGTTAAATGTCTGTCGTCCGTCGTGCAGCGTCAACAATTGAAGTGTTTACGCTCTAGAGGCCACAGTTTTGACCCAATCTTCATCAGGGATTGAAAAATCCACAACTTCATATCGGAAACAATAATATTTGCTGTAAAATTAGACCGTTCCCCGTTTATGTTGATCAATCTTCATAGACGCTTGATTTGTAGACTGGAGACGATGTCGAAATACACAATAATGTATAGACAAGGTCTCCAGTTTAGCCTGCATAGTATTCCGTATCTTTAAACGCTTGAATGATCACTGTAATGTGTATTACAAAGCGAAAATACGTTGATCTAGATAAAAATTCGTCTGTTTTTAAACCCATGGCTGGAACATCAGACATCTGATCGTTTTTTGGGTAGTAATTTTCTTCATCTTTAACTGCGAGCTGGGTTGCCTTAAGGGCAAGTAGAAATTCAGAGCTACTAGTCCTACAGGACTAATAGGTTTGAAGAAATTTTTCAACCCCTGTTCATTAAACTTGGTCGGGATAATTGTTAGGTCATGAGGATGAATCCTATTGATTATGGAAAGGTTCTATTAGAAAACACAGGAATAGGGGCCATAATGACAATTTCTTTGTTAACACTCAAGAGGCCACAAATATGGCTCTATCTTCATGAAACTTTGCCAGAATAATTATTAGGTCATAGAGATGAACCCGATTGATTATGGGAACGGTCCTTAAAGACAATTTCTTTGTTTACACTGTAGAGGCCACAATTTTAGCTTAATCTTCATGAAAATTGGTCAGAATGATTGTTAGGTCATAAGGATGAACCCTATTGATTATGGAAAGGTTCTATTGGAAAACACAGGAAAAGGGGCCTTAAAGACAATTTCTTTGTCTACAGTCTAGAGGCCACAATTTAGGCTCAATCTTCATGAAACTAGGCCCGAATAATTATTAGGTCATAGAGATGAACCCGATTGATTATGGGAAGGGTCCTTAATGACAATTTCTTTGTTTACACTCTAGTGGCCACAATTTTGGCTTAATCTTCATGAAACTTGGTCAGAATAATTGTTAGGTCATAAGGATGAAGCCTATAGATTATGGGATTGTTCTTTTGGAAAACACAGGAAAAGGGGCCTTAATGACAATTTCTTGTTTTCACTCTAGAGACCACAATTTTGGCTCAATTTTCATGAAAATTGGCCAGAATAATTGTTTAGTCACAAGGATGAAGCCTATAGATTATAGGAAGGTACTTTTGGAAAACACAGGAAAAGGGGCCTTAATGAAAATTTCTTTGTTAATGCTCTAGAGGTCATCATTTTGGCTCAATCGTCATGTAACTTGGTCAGGATACTTGTTAGGACATAAAGATGAACCTTATAGATTATTGGAAGGTTCTATAGGATCACACAGGGAAAGGGGCCATAATGACAATTTCTTTGTTTATAATCTAGAAGTGACAGTTTTGCCTCAATCTTCATGAAACTGATTTTAGTTATTCGTCTGTAGTTTCATTTTAACAGCAGACAGTTCAGGTGAGTGATCTAGGACCATCATGGTCCTCTTGTTTCAACTTTCTGGGTAGAAAACATCATGGAAAATGAAGAAATTGCTTGGTTCAAGAAATTTCTTAATTTTCCACAATGTTTTCTCAAATGTTGCTTTTGAGAGGCGTCAAATTGCTTTATTGTGTGGGAATGGGTTAAACTATGTCTTGTATTATTATACCTGAAAAACTGTTTTAGAAGTAAGCTTGTTGGTTGGTTTTATGGTTGGTTGATTTGTAACTTTTTTGGCTGTCCATTTTCTCTCAAACTATTTGACGTATTTGATTCAATTTTTACACATGCACTCCGTATCAAGCAAAGTTGTGCACATATTTTGGTTAGTTCCATATATTTCCTCGAGTAATGGCCCCTTGTTAAAAAAATCTTGCCTTCTCCTTTTCTCTTCAACTACCAAATGGATTTTAAACAAAATTTCATATGTTTAATCAGTATTAAGAAACGATTTGCCTATCTTATAATGGTCTCTATCAATTTAATTTCTCAAGAGTTAAACCCCTCTGTTGAAAAAAAAAGAAAATAAGACTTTATTCCAGTGACATTTTTTTCTCTGACATTGAGCAATAGGGAGTATTACCCCTTGTCATGCTGTATAAATTATCTTACTGAATTGCTGTCAAATCAAACAACCATCTTGCACAAAATTGAAAAACTTCAAGATATTTGCCTGAAACTTCAGAATATTTTTGCTATCAAAAGAATAATCTCTGCTATCAAGGAAGTATTTTTGTGGAATGATCTTGTTTTATTTGTAGACTGAGGAGAGTAGACAATTAGCCTTAGACAATCTAACTATAGATGGTTGTAGTATAGAAGACATGGATCTAGACTTCACACTGCCAGGCTATCCAAGCATTGAGTTGAAGAAAGGGGGAAAGGATAAACAAGTCACTCTCATGAACTTGGAGGAATATTTACAGGTAAGGATAGATCACCACATGAATTTTTTTTCTTGATGAGACCTTTTGTTTAGGGTACTACCGTTTTAATTTTCTTAACCCATTCCCACACAACAAAATATTTGACTAGTTCAAATTGAAAGAAGTTGCAGACGACATCGTTTAGTTGATGAAATTTTTAAAATCTTGGTATTTTTGGATAGAAAATATTGTGGATAATGAAGAAATTGCTTGTGACAAGCAATTTTTTCATTTTCCACAATATTTTCAAAGCTTTTATATTGAGAGGCATTTAAAACATCATTGTGTTGGAATGGGTTAAGAATCTTTACTAATGAGATAATCATAATTGGGTTAAAATTGGAATTGTCAAATTTTCATACAAACTAGTACATAACAATCTGTATACTTAGACTTCTAAAATCCAAATGTAATATTCTTTGTGGTCATGTAATTCTATGTGATGAAAAATATTGGAAAGAGTCCAAAAGTTACATTGTTTTAACATACGATTCAGAGTTTTCAACTCCCTAACTGAATGATAATGTGAAGTTGGGGAAATAATAGTTAAAAGACTAGAAAAAACTAACCACCAGCATTTTCTCAACATCTGAAAATAACTATAAACCTTAACACAAGGTTTTTTCAAAGTCATAACTCTAATACTAGTAAAACCTGTGATTCATAAAAAACAGCTAAGTTAATGGCAAAACTACAAGTTTTTTATGCCCCCGCATCGATAGATTGGGGGCATATTGTTTTACTGGTGCCCGTCTGTCTGTCTGTCTGTCAGTCTGTCTGTCTGTCTGCAAAACTTAACCTGCCAACTAAACATTTTCCTATAACTTCATCCCTAATTAAGTTACAATGCTAATATTTGGTATGTAGATAGATCTCAACAAGGCACAACTGGGGAAGGTCATTTCATCAAGGTCAAGGTCAAAATTTTAACCTTTTTCCCTAAAACGTTACTCAAAAACTTAACCTGCCAACTAAACATTTTCCCATAACTTCATCCCTAATTAAGTTACAATGCTAATATTTGGTATACAGATAGGTCTCAACAAGGGGCAACTGGGGAAGGTCATTTAATCAAGATCAAGGTCAAAATTTTAATCCTTTTCCCTAAAACAAAGACATAAAAATATAAAAATCACCTGTTTCAAAAGAATTCCTGTTTCGGGGGCATGGTGTTTCACAAACACATCTTGTTTGAAAATGTAATGTAATGTGATGTATTCTTTATTAGCTGGTGACCCACTGGAGTTTAGTAGAAGGTGTGTCAAGACAGTTTGATTCATTTAGAGAGGGCTTTGAGGCTGTGTTCCCGCTAACATCTCTACAAAGTTTTTACCCCGAAGAGGTAACATTTTGTAAAACTAGTATTTTTGTGGCAGTGTATTAGCTAACATCTCTACAAAGTTTTTACCCCAAAGATGTAACATTTTGTAAAACTAGTATTTTTGTGGCAGTGTATTATTTGAAAAAAAAATATTTGTCTACAAATTTCAAATATGCAATTGCATTATTCTTTTTTACTCTTTCTTGTTCAATCCCTGGTTTTTATGCCCCTGTGGTTTTATATTTGAGAAAACATTGTAGAAAAAGAAGAAATTGCTTGAAACAAGCAATTTCTTCTTTTTCTACAATATTTTCTACCTTACTGAATGGTTATTTTTCAAACTAGATCAACTTTGAATTTTTGCCTGCAAAACCTTTGACTTTAGACAGGTCTAAAATTTTGCAAAACAGGAAAGGATTAAGTTGTTAGAGTTGTATATTGATACAATTGAAACCTTAACCCATTACCAAATGGCAAAATTTTAGACCTGTCCAAATTGAAAGAAGTTGCAGACGACAATTTAAAGTTTACGAAATTTTGGATTTTTTCAACTTTATGAGTAGGAAGCATTTTGAAAAATGAAGAAATTGCTTGTAACAAGCAATTTCTTCATTTTACACTATGTTTTCCTAATTATTTTTCTTGAGGTGCGTCTAAAAGCGTCACTGTGTTGGAATAGGTTAAGTGTTGTTGCTTTATGTTGAAGAGCTTTATGTTGAAGAGCTTTATGTTGAAGAATTGGATATGAAATATTGTGGTTATTCGGGAAATGGCTTGTTGAACAGAATGTTTTCCTTTATTACAATGCTTTCTGTTCTGTAATTTCCTGAAGACAATAGGTTCAATTTTGCACCTACAAATGAAACATGAAGTTTGTCGTTGTTTTAACAAGTAATTTTGGGATTTTTTTCCAAAAAAAAATGTAGTATGCAACTTGTTTTAATAGAATTCAACCCACATGTGTTTGTTTAGTGAGATGTTTGATAGAATGACAGAGGATAGACATCATTCTTTGTACATAAAATAGAGATTTTTTAAATGTGTTTGAAAAAGACATCTCAGAAGAAAATTTAGGTTTTCGGAAAACAAAAATAATTGAAAAATGTTTGAAATATGACTAAGGCGACATTGTTTTTGGCACAAATTTCCATATTAATCCCAATTATAAATGATCAAATTGTTTAAATTGTACAATTGATGATGAGGGCCACTCCAAAAGTAAAGTTGGTAGTAGGTCGGACTCTCAATTATGAAGCCCCTGTCATAGCGTAGTTGGTAGTTCGTCGGACTGTCAATCTAGAGGTCCCGGGTTTGATCCCCGACGGAGGCACTCATCCTTTCCGACTATTTGTCTCTCACTAATGGGTCGATAATCGTAGATCTATGTAGGATAGCTGGAGGCTAGTAAAGGATGTAATGGTAGTACTGGTGTGAGAAATACCAGGATTCCATTGTTAGGTGCTCCAGTCGCTGCAATATAACTGAAAGATTGTTGAAAGCGGTGTAAAACCCCATTCAAACAAACAAAACTCAATTGTGAAGTCGAGGTTCTGACATTTGTCATCCACTAATAAGTGGATAATTGTAAAACTAAGTGGGATGAGAAGCTAGAGACTCGAAAACGATGTAGTGGGAGCACTGGTGTGAGAAATACCAGGAATTCATGGTTATGTGTTCCATCCTCGGCAACACGACTGAAACACTGTTAAAGGTGGCGTTAACCCCAGTCAAACAAACAATCGAGGATAAATTTCCCAGCTATGACATTTGCACACTTTGATGCCCATTGAATCTGGCAGGAAGTACTGCGTTGATTTTAAATGGCATTATTTTGCAAAATTTATGGCGAGTAGCTTGAAAAGGTAGAATGACTTACTGGCACCCTAAACCTTATTCAAGCTGTAGTTATGGTGTTTAAGTAGCCAAACCAAAAAAAAAAAAGGTTAACAGAGTTCAAAACTCACTTCTGGTCAAAATGAATGATTTCACAAGTTGACTGATTATTCATCATTTTTCTGTGCCTAGCTTGAGCAGTTGTTTTGTGGACATAATGAGGAGATATGGGACACCAAAACGTTGATGGAGTGTTGTCGTCCGGACCATGGATATAACCATGATAGTCGTGCAATCAAGTTTCTCTATGAGGTTTTGTCCTCGTACACGCCAGATGAACAGAGAGAGTTCTTACAGTTTGTTACAGGATCTCCAAAACTGCCGGTTGGAGGTGAGCTCCTTGTATTGTCGCCTTAACCATTATCACACAATCCCACTGTTTATGCTTTGAAGAAATGCTGCTATGGAAAAAAATTTGTGAGAAAAACTGGAATTGCAAGCAATCTTTTTCTTTTCTCGCAATGCTTTCTACCTCATTAGGTCGTTATTTTTCAATTCTTCTCTGCAACCTTTTTGAATTTAGACCAGTTAAAAATATTGTCGTTTGGGGAATGGGTTTAACGTATATGGATGACCATATTGCAAGACAATTATCTGCTGATGCTTGTATTAAAGTAACCTGTGACCAAAGATATTTAGAATTTATTTTTTCAGAAAGCACTTTGAAGAATCCAAACAATTTCAAAGAATTTCACAGGAATTATTCTAGGGTGACCCTTTATCAGATTCCTTCAAAGAACTTTAATTGGATTAAAAACTTGACTTTATGGAGGAAGCTTATTTCCATAAACTGTTAGTGAGAACATTAAAAATCTTCTCAGAAACAAGTGGATAGATTTCAACTATGTTCGTTTAAATAACATGGCTTTAATGGTCAGGTCTTATTTCTTATATTGAAAAACTTTGAAAATATCCTTTTAGGGGGATGGATTTGAACCGAGTTTCATTGGAATGATCTTTTGGTGTCCTTTCATCAGATTTCTTCAAGAAATTTTGATAGTTTCAATAATACTGCTTTGGAGGATTGACCAAAATTGAATTTGAGAGTGCAAAGTGATGCAAGGGAAATAATTGAAACTGCACTGAGCATATTTATTGTATAAAAGAAAGTTGCTTCACTTTATGTAAATATTGAAAAATAATAATAATTCTTTCATAAATGAGTCTGTGTCTGTGAAAATAAAAGCTTGTCCTGCTGAATATTTTTCCTCTTTTCACTATATTTGAAAACTTTGACATAAATCATGCATTCAAAGATTTCTCTTAAAACAACAACAATGAGAAGGTAGTGTAGGCTAAGATCAGACTGCATGTTTGTGCAGACTGAGCTTAGGCTATACACCTGCCATAGCCACTGTCAAAGCGGGAATATTCCAGGATCAGCATGACAAGGGTTAAATTACCTGTATGGTAAGTATATCGGGCAGGTGGAGCATTAACAGTTTATTGATACCAATGTAAGGTTTGAGCAGTTGCAAATCTTGCTAAGCCCATTACCAGGCGACAAAATTTTATACTGTTCCAAATTCATAGATGTTGCAGACGAGATATGTGATTTGATGAAAATTAAATCATTTTTAGCTCAGCTGTTTTGGGAGAAAATCCGTGGTATTGTTATAGCCTTGGTGTCGTTGTTGCGCGAAATTTGAGACTGTTCCAAATTCAAAGATGTTGCAGACAAGATATGTTAGTTGATGAAAATTAAATCATTTTGAGCTCGCATGATATTGGAGAAAATCCGAGGTATTGCTATAGCCTTGGTGTTGGCATCGTTGTTTTCGTCATTGTGCGATCAAGGGGGATAACTCTATATGGATTTTGTCCACTATCCAGCACCCAACAGCCGAGCGTAGGCACCCGTAGGAGGTGTTCTTGTTGCTTTTTGAGGTAGAAATTATTGTGGTTATTGTAGAATTTGTAACTAGTAATTTCTCCATTTTCCAAAATATTTTCAGGGTTTTTTCTAGGCATGTTTGGCATTTTTGTGTGGGAATGGTTTAGAAATACTATCTTTTTTTTTTCTTTCTCAAACTGATGATGTCAGACCTGAGAAAAATAATATTTAGTGATGATTTTCATCAATCAAGATTTTTCCTCTCACGATTGGTCAAAGGTCAAGCTTAGAGGAAATTACTGTTGAACTGGAACATTTGTTTTAACATTGTTACTTAGGTGATAAAGTACTTATACATGTAATGGGTATTCACAGTGTCAATTTTCTTTTAAAATCTCAAAATTACAAATTGGTGAAAGCTATTACTAAAAGGATTTATAGGTAAAGTGAAATTATGCTTTTAAATTTCAAATTATAAATGGTATTGTTTGATTTCTTTCAGGATTCAGAAGTCTCAATCCACCATTAACAATTGTTAGAAAGACATTTGAACCGACGGAAAATCCCGACTCATATCTACCGTCAGTGATGACTTGTGTGAACTATCTCAAATTACCGGACTACTCGAGTGTTGAAGTGATGCGGGAAAAACTAGCCATTGCTGCAAAGGAGGGGCAGCTTTCATTCCATTTATCATGATTATGTGAAATTCATATTTACTCCTTATTGAGCAGAGCTCTTGAAAAAAGAGGTTAATAAACATTTACTGTGTTGTTCCCCCAACTCTTTGTTGTGAATTTACCCATTTGAATCAATTTTACGAGACAACTGAAATGAGTACACAAAACAAAGAGTTTGGGGCAGAATTTTGAAAATTTTTAGTTCTCAATATTGTTTAAAATGGCTTTGAACCACATACAAACAAAGGAATAGACCCTTTTTGGATACCTTCACTCTTCCACACAATCCCTAATTTTAACAACCCTGAAGGGAAGTGCTTGGAAAAACATTGTGGATTAGGAAGAAATTGCTTGTAACATGCAATTTCTTCATTATCTACAATGTTTTCTACCCAAAGAGACAAGGATTTTTTAATTGCACCTACTAAGTATTATCATCTGCAATTTGTTTCAATTGGACTAGTCTAAAATTTTGTTTGTCTAGTAATAGGTTAATGAGATAATTGAAATTAGTACACACAACGTATAGTAAAGGGCAGAATTTAGAAATTTTTCCAATGCTTAATATTGTTTTGCCTCTTCCCACGCAATCCCTCCTTCTTTGGAGAACATTGTGAAAATGAATATTTTTTTGTCTTTTTGGATAGAAAACATTGTGAAAAATGAAGAAATTGCTTGTATCAAGCAATTTCTTCATTATCCACAATTTTTTCTATCCAAAAAGACAAAAAAATTAAAAAATCCATCAACTTGAAATTGTCGTCTGCAGCCTCTTTCAATTTTTCAAAAATTTTGACGAACGAGAATTGATTAAAGTGGCTTTGAACCTAATTCAAAATAGGCAGTAGATTCTTTTGATGATAGTTTATCATGAATTCATTGAAAATTGGTACTTATTGCCATTTTTATCGCAATATGTCTCGATATGATTTCATAAATCAACATTCATTCAAATAGTTTGTAAGGTTATTAAAACTGTCTTTGATCAGCACTAGTTTCGGCTAATATATCTCAATCTCAAATGGGTCTTGTACAGTAACGAGCTTGTGTGAAATGTCGAAGATATGTTGGGTTTATTGGGTTACTTTATAGAATCATCCAAAGTAATGGGTGTTATATTGACATACTGTCAAAAAATCTCTTTTAAGTCTATACCAAATAGTTTCTTTTTACTCATGAGTAATTGATAGATTTCCTCTTAAACAAGTCTTAGAAACTGACAGGTTGCTTAGCCTGGGATGTTATAAAATGTCAACTCAGACCAGGGAATAAAATCTGCAATGGATGTAATATGAAAAGGCCATAGTTGACAATACAGACTGGTTTTAAGATTGGTTTATTGTTCAGAAATTTTAAGACAAACCAAAAAAGACATTTCTATTTAAATAGGAAAAACAGTAAGTCTTTTTGCAGTGAGTTATATTGTATATAGGAAGAAGATTACATCTGTGAAATTTATATTTAGTTTAGAAAGTATGACTAAATTTTGTTGTTAATTTTATTTATTTAATCCTAAGTGCAAAATTTAAAAGGTGCAAAGATATGCATGTGCTAAATCAAACAATGATTGAAAGGAGAAATAATTATGTAAACACACTTTTGACATTCAACCCCTTTAAAATCAATAAGGTAAACATTGTTTGAAAAGGAGAATCTATTTGTATTAAACAGGTTCTCCCTTTCTCACAGCTGTACATATAGGATGGATTTCAAAATATGCAGCATAATAGTTGTTCATGATAGGTGTTGGCACCATCATTGACAGAATGTGTTCTTAAACTTAAGATAGAACAATTTCTTCTTTACTTACAATGTTTACAATGTTCATATTCTTCAGCACATCAAAATACAGGATTGTTTGTTAATGGGTTAGTTGGTACATTTGGCAATAAATCTTGTGTAAACAGTATTGCATACTTAGGACCAATTTCACCCTTTCCCGTTTATCAAAATTTTTGACTGGCCCAATTTGAAAGGCATTGCAGCGGAAATGTGTTTGAATAGCTTAAAATGAAGTATTGGTGAAGTTGATTTCATGGTTCAAATGGGAACTTATTTGAAAAATTGTTATTGGATATTCAGGTGAAAATTACATGATCCATCCTTCTGCCTATATGACGTCACTTTATGACTTAAAACAAAAGCTGATGTCTTGATGACGTCACAAATGTCTTGATGCTACATCTTCAAGAAAAAAACTTTGGAAATCACTGGGGAAAAAAACGAAATTGCTTGTTACAATCAATTGAGTCCTCATTCCTAAACTCTGTTTTGGTCTGTTGCTTTTTCTTGTCCACCCATTTTCTCCTTGACTACTTGATGGTTTTGATTTTAATTTCACACACATTCGGTATCTAGAAAGGATTGCTTTGGCCCTTTTTTGCCCCCTTATTTTGAGTGTGTATATGATGACTTAAACTACTATTGAAACTCAGAAAATTAACTAATTTACATAAAATTGAAATCACATGTTTTATGTGCTGAAAAATTGGACCATGGAAAAGTTTAAGCTATTCCTTCTTTGTTAGTTCTTGAATAAGTAGAAATGATATTTGAATGTGTAAATATAAAAATATGGATGGATGTTTCTCTCCTACATATTATATTTTTGGGGAGCAAAATGTAGTTACAGCATTAATAAAGCTGTAGTTACAACATTTTGATCCCGTGATTAGGGTACATCTTTTCCATATTTTCTTTCTATGCGAATGTCCTGACGATTGTTCTAAAAATAAATGCATTAGTGAAGGGAGAATACACATGGTTGAATATGTGGAATTTTTATTTTGCTTAATTTCCTATGATGTGAAAAGAGGTCCTGTAGTTTTCTGCTTGAAAAATAAGCCATATTATGAACAAATAAACAAATAACAAAAGTCAAGACTTTATGAAGAATGTTGCAGACAACAATTCTAAATATGTTCAGTTTGAAAAATAAAAGGGTTTGAAAACAATGTTAGAAAATAAGATTTCTTCTTTTCATTCAATGTTTTACAACTTGTTTTTGTCTTTTCAGGGCTGGAAATGTGGATTTTTTTCAGAAAGTTTTTATTGGACTTTTTTGAGCACAATAGTGATATGGAATCGAGTCATATCTCAGGCATACTCTCATCATTAAGGTTGGAATGGTTCCAGTCATTGCCTGTGTGCATCTGTCCATAAACACTTTAGTTTATATTGATAGTTCAGCGTGAAACAGTTGTAACTGCCTATATGTTTAAATATGATACCAGATTCTTTTGAAACCCAATTTTAGTATGGTCAGAAAAATTATCCTTTAAAAATTGAATTTTCATTTGTAAGTTTGTATTATATATTAATGTTGATCTGCTACTGTTGTCAGTTTTAAAATACAGTAAAGTAGCTTTTTGGATTTTGTCTTCACCAATTACTAGATGACACAGTTTAGACTGGTTCAAATTGACAGGAGTTTCAGACAACAATTTACAGATTATGATTTTCAAATTTCCAGGTAGAAAACATTGTGAAAAATGAAGAATTGCTTCTTGCAAGCAATTTTTTGATCTTATTCTTTTCCCATTTGTTAGCTCCACTGGCTGAAACCCAGAGAGCTGTTATGGCGTTGTGTCCGTCGTCTGTCTACCAATCCATCTCGTTGTCCGTCTGTCTGTAAACTTTTCCTTTGACAATCTTCTCCTCAGAAATTACTGAACAGATTTCAAACAAATTTCACAGAAATGATTCTTGGGTGACCATTTATCAGATTCCTTCAAAGAATTTTGATCGATTGAAAAACATGGCTTTAATGTGCTATTAAAGCCAATTTCCATATGTGGTAAAAGCTTTGAAAATCTTCTCCTAAACCAGTCGATGGATATCAACCAAATTTCACAGAAATGATCCTTTGGTGACCCTTTATCAGATTCCTTCAAAGAATTTTGATCAGATTTAAACATGGCTTAAACTAGCGAGGCCAATTTCCATATATGGTAAAAGCTTTGAAAATCTTCTCATAAACCAGTCAATGGATCTCAACCAAATTACACAGAAATGATGTTTGGGTGACCCTCTATCAGTTTCCTTCAAAGAATTTTGATCGAATGAAAAACATGGCTTTAATAGGCGGGGCTAATATCCATATATGTTAAAAGCTTTGAAAATCTTCTTCCCAGAAACCAAAGGATGGATTTAAACAAAATTTCACAGAAATGATCCTACAATGAACCTCTACCAGATTCTTTCAAAGAATTTTGATTGGATGAAAAATATGGCTTAAATGGACAGGTGAAAACTTTGAAAATCTTCTTCCCGGAAACTAATTGATGGATTTCAACCAAATTTCACAGAAATGATCCTTGGGTGAACATTAATTGAATTGCTTCAATTTTTTTGGGCTGGATGAAAAATGTGGCTTTAATGGGCAGGGCTAATTTCAATATATGGTAAAATCTTTGAAATTCTTCTTCTCAGAAACCAACGGATGGATTTCAACCAAATTTGACCAGATCAATCCTTGAGTGACCTTTTATCAGATTATATAAAAGAAATTGGATTGGATGAAGAAAAAAAAGGTTTTAATTGTCGGGGCTAATTTCCATATATGGCATATACTGAAAACTTTGTAAATTTCTTAGAAACCTGTTGATAGATTTCAATCAAATTTCACAGGAATGATTCTCAGATAACTGTTAGTCAGATTCCTTCACAAAATTTTGATCGGTTGAAAAACACGCCTATTACGGTGGTGGGCTAATTTCCATATACAGTAAACAGTGAAAAATTTACATAATGAATTCTACATCACTTGACTTTTGTAAAACCAATGAAAAATTTGAAATTGTTCTCTAGAACTATTTCAAAGATTTCAATAACTTAGATTTATTTTCCTTATATTCAGTTTATTTTGAATTCCTTTATCAGAACATTCATGCCTGTGGAGCAATACAGGTGCTCAAGCGCCTCTAGTTTTTCTTGAGGGATATCAAAAAGCATATAAATGTGGTAAGGGTTAATACCAACTTGTTAACATGATAAAGGCAACAACTATATTTTGGGTTGAAACTTTTGAAAGTTTTATTGGACCATTAGTATCTGTTTGGGTCAGACAGAATTCCCAGCCTTCTTGATTGTTATATGAAATTATGCATGTTTATGATGCTGTAGCAGATTCCACAACATTCATTGACATAGGTCATAATTGATGGATTTTTAGCTATTTTAGCCAGAACATAGTTATCATCTTTGTTCCACCTATTAAAGGTTGGTTAGTTACGGTAAGCCACCATGATCCTCTACATACACTGTAAGCTGATTGTAAATCTTAACCCTTTCATGTACAAACCTGGGATTTTATGTCACTGTGATTTTATACTTGAGAAAAGATTGTGGAAAAAGAAGAAATTGATTGTTACAAGCAATTTCTTCTTTTCCCACAACATTTTCTTTAACATAGGAGGGTTTGATTTCAAATTGCACCCGATGTCATTGTCGTCTGCAACCTCTTTCAATTTGGAAAAGTCTAAAATTTAAAAAAAAAATAAAAAACAGAAAAGGGTTCAATTAATATATTTCTTCAGTAATATAAATCTTCAGATGGTTTTACCTCAGCTGTTTTGAAGAAATCCTACTTTAAAGCTTAACTCATTACCACAAGACAAAATTTTAGACTGGTCCAAATTGAAAGAAGTTGCAGACAACAGTTTTGAAAATCTTTGCATTTAGGATAGAAAACATTGTGGACATTGAAGAAATTGCTTGTTATAAGCAATTTCTACATGGTCAACAATGTTTTTCAAAGCTTTTCTCTTGAGTTGTGTTACAAAGTGGGACTGAGTGGGAATGGGTTAACTTTAGTGTATTTCTGTGTGTTGAAATCCCTGACATTTTGTTAAATCTCTGTAAATACATTTACTATGACATGTATTTAGTCAAACAGTAAATATTGGATTACACAGGAATCTGAAGTTACAACGATTTGGTTCCTATGGACAATTTCAAAAATGATCATTACGTAGGAGTATTGATGACTGAATAACCTTTGGAATGAGATAACTTAAACGCCGATATGAAAGAGTTACAATCGCTATTTAGCTGGACTATTGTTGTACAATTAGTCTTAATATTGCCAGCACCTTGCTGTTGTCTGTGTTGCCATATGCCTTGTTGGTCCGACAAATTTTAACTTGGTCATATCTCTGTCATTACTCAACCCGTGACCAGATAACAAAGTTTAGACTAGCTCCAATTGAAAGAAGTTGCAGATGACAATTTTAAGTTGATCAAATTTTGGAATGACTCTCTCTAGTAGGGCATAAAACAATGTGGAAAATAAAAAAATTGCTTAGTACAAACAATTTTTTCATTTTCCATAATGTTTTCACAGGCTTTTTTTTTTTTTTTTTTTTTTTTTGGGGGGGGGGGGGTAAAAAGGAGGGATTTTGTGGGAATGCGACAAGATATTTTAACTTGAAACTTAGTGTGTACACTAAGTTCACTAGTAAAAAAGCAACCCTTCCTATCAAGGAAGATTGCTCTAAATACACTTATATAAGAATCATTCCTCTTTTTTGGCGATCTTTTTTTCTCACCAGCACTTGCAGCCAAGTGTGGAATTCCGCGCAGTGCTCTTTTTTTCAACTTTTATTATCTCACTTTCCAGCACCTTTGGCCATGATTTTTCTGTGTTTTTCATGTACATTCACGTACCATGTATTATTGTAATTGAAACTGTTAGATTACTATTTTGATAGAAAGGGCAAGAAGCCTCTATGTGCTGATTGACATTGTTAAATAAAGTCTTCTATGTATGGTTTTCTTTTCATTGTTTCTAATGTAAACTTATGAAATTAAAATGAAAAGAATGAAATGTCTCTTGGTTCTTTTTCCACTGCACATTCATTTCTCATTAGCCCGTTCCAAAACAACAGGACCAAAGAAAAGGAGGTAGCGGAAAAATTTATAATGCAACTTAGGTTGAAGAAATGCCTGACTAGTTTGAAAAAAAAAAAAACACAAAACATAGTAAGATGAAATTTGCAGGCATTTTTAGCTCACCTGATTACAACATCTTTACTCTGAGCTTTTGTGATACTAGAATGTCTGTTGTAAACAAGTCGGTGTTACTATTCTACATGTCACAATTTTGGCTCAAACTCGCTGTAAATGAATGAAAAGTCAAGAGAAGGAACCAAACCCTGTTGAATAGGATGTACTTTGGATTAATGTCAAGGAAAAGGGACCTTATTGAGAATTTCCTTAATACCACTCTTGGGGTCACAGTTATGGCTGAACTTTGCTCGAATTTGCTGAAAATATTTGTATATTCACGAGGAAGGTCCCTTTTGAATAAAATGACATTCCGACTTACCCCTTTCCCTTTTTTTTCAAAATTTTATACCTGTCCAAATTCAAAGGTTTTGCAGACGGCAATTTAGAAATGACTTTATTATATGAAAAATGACCATTCAGCAGGGGAGAAAATATTGTGGAAAAGAAGAAATTGCTTTCTCAAGTATAAATACGGGGACGTTAGAACCAGGGATTAAACAGGAAAGGGTTAAATCAACTTGCGTGCTAAATAACCGCAGCTGTCGATGTGCCTCAAAGCACCAATTAATCATAACTTGAATCAAGAGACTAAAGGGCCTTGTTGACTATTTCCTTATTACAACTTTACAGGTCACAATATGATTCACTCTTACTCATTTGCTGTAAATGTTTGTATAGTCTTAAGGAAGAACCCTATTTAGTATGGTGACATTTTGATTTGCATCAATGGATTAGGGGCCTTATTGAAAATATCCTTGTTACCTCTCTTGGGGTCACCATTTTAGCCCCATCCATCTTAAACTTAGTGAAATTATTTGTTTGTTCACAAGGAAGATTTCTATTGAATATAGTGAGATTATGACAATAACATTGGTAGTGCTCTAGAGGTCACAATTTTGGCTGAATCTTTCTCAAACTGGCAGTAAATGTATGTTTATTTATGAGGAATGTCACTATTTAATATTGTAACATTCAGACTAATATCAATTGGAAAAGAGACTTTCGACAAATTCCTTGTTTTCACTCTAAAGGTAAAAAATTAGCTCAATATTTCTCATACTTTGGTGAAATTTTTTGCATAGTCTTTAGAGGACATGAGAAAGTAGATTCAGGTGAGCGATATAGGGCTATCACGGCCTCTTGTTTCTCTTATCCTATAATGATATCCTCGATTACGGTCCTCAAAACGAGTGTCCGTGTGATAACGGGTAAAGCAACACTCAAGGGGGCTATTTTAAAGAGACTGCCATAAAACTGATCTCTCTATGCAGATTGAACCCATTACGAAATTAAGCCAGTAGTTATAAATGGTTCATTTTCTGTTTAGTAATTTACCAATCGCGACTGTCAGAGAATCAAACGACCAATCAAATA
The DNA here is from genome assembly GCA_946902895.1 of Fragum fragum. Taxonomy (NCBI): domain Eukaryota; kingdom Metazoa; phylum Mollusca; class Bivalvia; order Cardiida; family Cardiidae; genus Fragum; species Fragum fragum. The sequence continues at coordinate 28,724,301 of OX336379.1, read as the reverse complement.
ATTCAATTAGACCGGTAGTGAACTTTGAACTAAACACATATGTGATTCGTTTACGTTGAACTGACCCTATTTTTAGCAAAATAACGCTGTTAGACATCCAAATCGAACCCGGCCCTGCCCCCTCAATTATCCTTTGTCTAATGATTTATGCCACTACATCAATTGGGGGGTTGGGCAAATTGTTTTCATCAATGTCCGTCTGTCTGCTAAAAACTTTAGTAGTGAACTTGACATTTTCCTGTAATTTGCGCCATTTCAAGCTACAATGCTCATATCGTCGTTGGTCGAGCGAATTGTCAAGCTATATTTACGACATTCGCTCGCCCCACGGCGATATTTGACATGATGTTAGCTTTCGTTCATATGCATTGTCAATGTCAAGGTCATCCGACAGGATTAGGGTCATCAATCTACATTTTAAACTTGGCCCTTTACTGTTTTGAAAAAAATGCTTGTTAGAAGCAATTTCTTATTTTTCCAATAAAAAAAATCAATTATGTAGTCACAGGAAAATAAAAACCAGGGATTAAACAGGAAAGGATTTATTGAAAAAATATGCTGTTACGGGTGACTTAGTGTTTCATAAACACATCTTTAAATGATATTTTCATCTTCACTGGTCTAAGGCCAGTAGGCTATTATCATGGCGTTGCGTCCGTTTGTAAACCTTTCGCTTAAAATTCTCTTCTAAGAAAAATCTGGCCGAAATTCAACCAAATTACAGAGATCTGATATAATGCAAGGAAAACATTGCTTTAATGGGCAGAGTTTATTTCTATACATAGCATATAGTGATAACTTTGAAAATCTTCTTAGAAACTTCTTGCTGGCTTATCACCAAATTTCACAGAAACGGTCCTTTGGCGACCCTTTATCAGATTCCGTGAAGAAATGAAAAACAAGTACGGGATAATCACCATGTATGGTATATAGTGAAAGCTTTCAAAATCGCAGAATCTACATGATGAATTTCACTAAAAATTTTCAAGGAATGATCCATGGGTTCCGGTGAACTTTTATTAGAATCTTTGATAAAAATCTGATTGGTTGACAAAAAATGGCTTTTGTTGATGGGCAATTAATCCATGAAGGAAAAGAAACTCAACCCATTCCCAAACAATGACGATTTTGGACGCTCTTTGGAAAACCTTGTGGAAAATGAAGAAATTGCTTGTTACAAGCAATTTCTTTATTTCCCACTATGTTTTCTAACAGAAAGTTGAAAAAATTAAGATTTCATGCCCTGTTGTTTTTTGTCTGCAACTCCTTTCAGTTTGGACCAGTCTAAATTTTGTCGTCAGGTAATTGGTTAAAGGATGCAGATGTTGCTTAAACATATGTTAAATTCTTGCAAGCATTTCTTCCTTCAAACCAAAACTGTATAACACTACCTGTCATTTCAAATGTTAAGCATGCAACTAAGATCGTGTCGAAGTACTATAAGCTTTTTTTAGCGCTTGAATCTGACTGGGAAATTGAGTTTTACACATGCGCCTCTAGTTGCTCTTACGTCTGGAAGTTTCACTTACGTATGGAGTTTTTTGTGTGTGGGTTTTTGTTGTTGTTGTTGTTGTTTGTTTGTGTGTGTGTGTGTGTTTGTGTGTGTGTTGTTTTTTATTGTTTTGTTTGTTTGTTTGTTTGTTTTGGATTGTTTGTTTGGACCAGTCAAAGCTGTGTCTGTTTAATTTTATTAATTTTTATTTGTTTGTTTGTTTTTCTCGTCTGGTAATGAGTTAACTGTAGTACTTAGGCTTTGCAAATGGCTTAAGAAAATAGTACGTTTTCCAGTACTTAGTAAACGCCTTCGGTGTGATTGCAAGAAAATTGGAAATGTTAGCGTTAGTATGAAGTTTCCACCTCGTTTTAACCCGTTCCCACACGATAGAATTTTAGACTGGTCTATATTCATAGTTGTTGCAGACGACAATTTTAAGTTGATACAATTTTTAATTTTTGAGGCTTTTGTGGTAGAAAACATCGTGAATAATAAAGAAAGTGCTTGTTACAAGCACTTTCTTCATTGTCCACAATGTTTTCCAAAGTTTTTTTCCCCTCAGAGGTTTCTAAAAGCGTCATTTTGTGCGAATGGGTTAGCTGCCGTGTACGCCAACCAAGAAAAAATATAAGAAAAACAATGAAAAATGTTGAAATCGTTCGTTACAAGCAATTTTTGCATTTCTATACTGTTCTCTAACCAGAAGAGGGGAGACATGTGAAATCCTATGTACTTGAAAGTGTTGTCTACAATTTTTTTGAATTTCGGCAAGTCTAAAAATTTTGTTGTCTGGTATTGGGTTAGCACATTGCCTCACAATCCCGCATATTTTACTCGCAGAATGAAGTTAACTGTAGAAACTGTTAACTGTTAACTGTAGAAACATTACACACAATTTCTCCTTTTATCACAGAGTTTCTACCAACTCGGGACTTTTTTTTACGGATTGGACATACATGTATTGTGAATTTTCGTCTGCAGTCTCTGTAATCCGATTTTGACGCCCTCAAGTAAGATAGCTTGAAAAAGATTGTGATAAAAAGGGGAATTGCTTGTTAGAAATAATTTGTCCTTGTTTCAGTATGTTTTGTTCCCTAAAGGCTACATATTTTTAAATTTCATCTTATTTGAAGTTTCATCTGCAACTTTGTTCAATTCTGATCAGTCTAAACTTTTTCCGTGTGGTAAACATTTCTCTAAATTAAGACCATTATAAAATTATCGTTTGGTAACTTTAAAAGGAAGCTAGATTAGTAATTGTTTCGATTCATTTCCCGGGGAAGCCCTGTACTGTGAGATAATGCGTGTAATATTTGTGATACGTCACGCCATTATGGACCATCTAGCCACTTCGTTAGTCCATTCCAATACGATCCTGCATTTTTATGCCAAATGAAAAATCATTGAAAATAAATTGTGGAAAGAAAAATTTGCAAGTAAAAAGCAACTTCTAAATTTCTAACGGGGTTTTCAACGTATAACGAGATTAAATATATGTCTCTTTAGGTATAAAACATTGTGGAAAATGAAGAAATTGCTTGTAACAATGTAGTAATTTCTTCCTTTTCCACAATGATTCCCCAAAGGAGGGGCAGAGAAGGTTTGAACTGGTTAAACAAGGGGTTTTGAATTATTTTTATTGAGAGCATAGCAAAAAAAAAAAACTGTCGCAAGTGCTTATATAAACATATGTATTTACGGCAGTTTTTCACTATAGCCTCTATATCTAAGATCCGTGGTTAGATAAATATTTAAAAAAGAGATCGGCTCTAGCAGAGTAACACCATGGTTGATACTTCAAAACAACAAATATCTTCATTTGGTGACCAAAATATCGTAAAATCAGCTTTAACAAAGCTGTATCTACGATATTCTGGCCGCCAACCGACAAAATTAAATTGCCGTGAAATAAAGGTTCGTTTTGCTTTTATGATGTGTGTAACTGTACAATATTCCTATAGGCAAACAATTTCGATCCTGGTCAGTATGCGCAATTCCATCCTTAAAATAGCCACCTGTTCAAAAAGGCAACTTTTGGAAAGGCCCTTTTGTGACTTTCTTACACAGGATAGAAGTTCTGTATGTTATTCAGGTTCGGACTAAAAAATTCAGTATCGTTTTCTTAGTTTCGCAAAAAAACTGAGAAGGCCTTCTCTCAGAATAAGTCTAGAGAGAAAAAGATTTGCTTTTAATGGCATACGTGGACTTGAACCGTCCTTGGCAAATATTGCCAAAAATGCTTTAGTTAATATGGAAAAAGAACTAACCCCATGAAACCGTGCTTTTGCTAACTCAATTTGTAACCGTCGGAAACTACGTTAAACTATTTTAGAAAGATTAGATACCTTTTAACAATTTCCTGTACAAACCCGGGATAATTTACACTTGAGAAGACATTGTGGAAAAAGGAGAAATTGCTTGTAAAAAGCAATTTCTCCTTTTTCCACAATATTTTCCCTGCTGTTTTTAAAGGAAGCGTCACTTTGTTAGAATTCGTTAATCAGAGTTGATGTGTTCATGAACAGAGAAATAATGAGTAGGGCAACAAGAAATTTGGTCCGGTAAATTGTGATACCCAATACAAGCAGCGGTATTAGATTCGGTACATCTTGCCACCATTACACCCACCCATCCCTTTTCATAACGCACGACAGGGGCTGAGTTCTAAGAGCGTTGATGAATAAACCCATTTCCAAACAACAGAATTTTAGACAGGTCCAAATAGAAAGAAGCTTCAGACGACAATTTTAAGCAGATAGAATTTTAATTTGTTTCGTCTTTTTAGGTATAAAACGTGGAAAATGAAGAAATTGCTTGTCACAAGCAATTTTTCCATTTTTCACTGTGTTTTCAAAAGCTTTTTTTCCTTCGGGGCGTTTAAAAATGGCACTGAGTGGGAATGGGTTAATAAGGTTTGGATAATACAGATTTTGGCAACCATGGGCGAATGGGTCTTTTATTAAGACCTTAATACAATCGGCTATCCGATAGAACGGTGGGCAACATTTTTTTACCTCTTTGATTCGCCTGGTTGTTAAGCTACACATCTTGATCCATTCCCATACAATGACGCTTTTTTACGCATCTCAAGAAAAAAGCTTTAGAAAATATTGTGGACAATGAAGAAATAGCTTGCCTACATTTTTTTCTACCCTAGAAGGCAAAAACAATTTCTATATCAACCACTTAAAATTGTCGTCTGCAACTTTTTTCAATTTTAACAAGCCTTAAATTTTGTTGTTTGATAATGTGTTAGTAAAACGTTAATGTTCATATAAACTGAAGTTACCAAATGTCGATGTTTCCTTGAGTTAACAAATTAAGAAATGACAAAAATTTTGACCGGTCCAATTTGAAGTTGCAGACGACAACTCAAAGCTTGTGCAAATAATGATAATAATATCAAAGAAAACGTGCAATATAGTGTAAAGAGTGAAAGGGTGATTAAAGAATTGCTTGTAACAAGCAATTTCTAATTTGTCCACTGTTCTCTGCATCTGTATTTTGCTTGCGTATAAAGGCACGGGATGACGCGAGAATGAGTTATCAGAATATGCATCCGTTTTTATGATCGATTTGTATCGAGCTATTTGAAAAGGGCTGGCCACTGTCGAAACTTTCCACCCTGATGATTTTATGGGTCTAAAATGATCATTCTACCTTACCGTATAATTATTTCCAGAATGTTATCCAAGATTGACCTCTGCAGGATACAAGGTCTTTTCAAGTATTTGTTTTTAGGAACATCACAAGGTCCTTTCTCGCCAAACGAGTTGCACTTATTTTAAATGTCTATAACTAATTGAATTTGGACCAGTTTAAAAATGAAGTCTGCTTAAGGGTCAAATATTCAGATACCGGAACATGGAGTCATATAATCAAATCATATATATGATACATGTTTCTCTTGGTGAATTTTACATCATTTGAAAACAAGTACTTTATCCAATAACGTGATTACAAATGTGATTTATTTCTCGGAATTTTTTGTTTTTGTTTGAATACTTTATCTGTATGGTTAAGTGTCAACTTAATTTTTCTTACTTATCGAGGTATATGTAATTTCGCACACGAAAGAGAAACAGCCGATTGTATGACCTTTATCAAGTATTTCACTAAAATTGACAATTAAGTGAATTGTTTTTGTCGAACTGTCATTTTGGAGGTCAGTGGGCGTGACCAGCGATCCGTCAATTTAAATATGTGATTCGTGAAGCAAAATGGGACCTTCTGGAATGTGCGGAAACTGGCGGCCCGCGTCAGGATATACGTCCTAAAAAATGCTTTCGATCTTCCTAAGTTTATTGCCTCCGTCATAGCGCAGTCGGTAGTGCGTCAGACTCTCAATCTTCAACCATTGGATGTCGTGGGTTCGATTCCCGGCGGCACATATTCTTGCCGACATTTGTCTCTCACCAATGGGTAGATAATCGTGTACCTCAGTGGGATAGCAGCTGGAGGCTAGGAAAGGATGTAGTGGTAGTACTGGTGTGAGAAATACCAGGAACCCATTGTTAGGTGCTCCAGCCTCCACGGTATGACTGAAATACTGTTAAAAGTGGCGTCAAACCCCATTCAATCAATCAATCAATCAATTCTAAATCATATTATATAAAATGGTCACTATAAAAAAGTATAGGTTTATTTTCAAAATCAATCGCTGGTTGACCTCTGCTGGAGTATATCCCTTTCAAAAAATTTCCTAAGCCTTCCCGGGAGTTATCCTTTTCGTTTTACAGGTAACATTTGGAGAAATGAATCGTGTTACTGAAAACTTGAATGTGAATCCGAAGTCACAAGTTAGAAAAATATGTTAGATCAAAAATTGTTTCAAGCGATCGTAATCGTGATTCTGTTGCAAACAAGTTCTGCTAAAAATGGTAAGTAAGTGTTACCGTTACAAGACGTCAATATATTGGACTGGTCCAAACGAAAAAATAGTTGCAGACGACTATTTTAAGTTGATCGAATTTTAAAAAAAATCTTTGGTTGTTTTGGTAGAAACATTTTGATAATGAAAAAATGGCTTGAACCAAGCCAATTTTTCATTTACCACAATTGTTTCAAAAGGCCTAAAAGCGGGATTTTGTTGAAATGGGTTAAAGATCTTTCTCGGTAGATTTTTTTTTTTTTTTTTTTTTTTTTCATAACGATAGGGGATAATTCAAAATAAATCATGAATTATAAAGTTCTATTTTGAAAAAAAAGTAAAAAGTATATCAGAGAAGGATATCATGGTTTGATGTATTGAATATATATCTTAAGTTTACTAATCCTTATTATATGTTCGGCATTTTTCCCTCTTTTGTTGTTGTTGTTGTTAGTCAAAGTCTATATTCATGTTTGTATCATTTCACCATAATCATTTAAATCATAATGGTAACCATTTTCACAATAGCGAATGCAACACATGTAAAAAAAAGAATTTTCAAGTATTCTCATTTGAAAATGTCTTTATGTTCTACCTTAATGAAATGAAGCTATTATTATCATTATTATTAATTATTATATGAAATAATATCGCAAAAGGTTGCTGTCTATGATGGGCAGTTTTGAACTTGCTATTATACGTCTTACAAAATTGCACTTATCTTTTTTAAATGAACGAGAGAATCTCTCTAAAATTACATGATTTTAAAAAAATGGGTACCAATGACGAAAGTTTTATTAAAAACTACCAATAATGTTGTTCGTGAGTTTTTGTTTGTTGTTTGTTTATAGTTTTAGGGGGAGTGGGGTCTGAAAAGAATTCGGTACTCTAATGATGGTATTTGACAAAAGTATCTTCGGAAGGCGACCAAAACTCGTAACTACAGCTTGAATAAATCTGTAGTTACGAGATAATGGTCGACCACCGACAGTTTCTTTTTTATTTTCAAAAGGCTGTGGGAAACTGGAAGCCAACTCTTACTTTGACGGTGACATGCCTGTTGGAGAAGTAACTTTCTTCCCGGACCAAGCTTTGCAAGCCGCGTTTCAGAGATCAAAGCGCGATTATGCGTCGTACTCGTGGTGGAAAAGTAACGACTCCCATCCGATCCTCTTTAAAATTTCGAGCGAAAAAATGGTGATCGTTACCGACACTCGGTTCCGGGAGGTAGACAACACTTTGATTATCAGGGGTATGAATGAATCGGATGCGGTTGAGTATTACGTTGCATGTTCGTTTGATGGTAAAGATGGACGGACAGATGAAGTAGAACTTCGGCTACCAGACCGTAAGAATTTCATTAATTCTTTAATTATGAAAAAAGAACACATTTCTAAATATCAATGATTCTCCCGGTGAACTGTAATAATGAAGAAAAAGTCAATAATAATACAACTGAAAAAAGCTCAGTAGTCGTAAATGAATTATTTATGGAAGTCTTTAAATACTTGTAAGTTTGCGATTAATTTACGTAATGAACCGTCTTATCTCCAGCCTTTTCAACTATTCTACCTTTTTTACTACATGCTACTTGCCATAAACTTTGACGATTAAAATCGAAGCGCGATTTCCTGTTTGAGTCATTAGGCTTGGTAAATGGAGTAATTGGGCGGAGCCAGTGATTGGCCAATTGGGAAATTCTTAACCAGTCAACAAATGAGCCTATGCGTGGCATTTCCAACAATTTCGCATGTGCTTGACTCGCACACATTAATCACCCTGGACAGCCATTCGAGGCATTTAGAAAATTCGCTGGTTGTTCAAAGGAGCTTTGGGTCAGTATCTATCTACAGAGCGCAGAGTGAATACTCTGATCAGACTGTGCGGATGCACAGGCTGATCTGAGTCTTTACTTGTCGCACATGTGTAATGGTTGGAAATGGCACGCATGCGCTCAAATGTATAACTTTCACAAACCTACCATGTTTTATGCAGTCGGGTTTGTACGACTTTACAGGGATATCTAAATAAAAAAGGACTCAGAAAACAGCTCAGAAAGCCAAACCCTCCACCTCGCACCAGTAGGTGTCCCTGCAACCTGAATCACTCAAGAGATGAAGAGAATATACCCGAAGCGAATTCATACATTAGTGTGATTAGGTGTTTCGTTTCATACATCCATGAAATCAAAAGAATATTGTCTTCCTGTCTTCTTATTTAATGATATCAAGCGAAAAAAGGAAATAAAGTTTAAAAAATTGATACATTTTTTATGAACTGTGTACACAAAAAAGCTGCGTGCTTGAATTTTGGTTCATGGATGTATAAATAATTTTTTTGCCTTTCAGATCGCTCGTTTTTGATAATTGAAACTAAAAATTGAATTATAATGAAATAACTGTAATACACAGTTGCCATGTTCATGTATATTAAGTGATTACCAGTAACCATTATCAGCCGACAAAATCTAAGAACGTCCCAATTTCAAAGAAGTTACAGACGACAATTTAAAGTTTATGAAATGTTAGAATTTACCCTTTTCTGGACAGAAGACAATGTGTAAAATGAAGAAATTGCTTGACGTCAGCGTTTACAGACATTGCGAAAGCTTACTTCGTTGGCCCATTGACTCCGAGAGGAAGTCCCACTTCGATCTGAAACGGCGTTCTTTTGAAAGAATTATGACAAGTTGCATGTATCAAAAAAGTAAAATGATTGGCAACCTAAAAGTCGTAACTACAGGTTGAATCAGGTGTATTTTTAACGTCTTTAAGGCGAAAAAACCGCTTCCCATAAACGGTGGCCGTGGCGAAAGTCAGAGTTCAAAGTTAACTTCCAGCCTTAATGATTTCATGGGTCGACTGATTAACTAGTTGACAACCGCGATTAGTTGATTGCTTTTGTATATGCAAGGATTGCAGATCAACAATTCTCTAATATTTTTTGCGAGTGGTTTATTTTTCTGTGAAAAAGTTCCGGAGAAAGGATAAGGTTTAACGCAATACCACATGGCATAATTTTAGACTTGTCCAAATTTAAAGAAGTTACAGACGACAATTTCAAGCTGGGAGAATTTGAATATCACAGTCTTTTTGAGTGAGTAGAAAACAAGGTTGAAAATGAATCATATGCTTGTTACAAGCAATTTCTGCATTTCACCCTTGTTTTCCAAAAGTTTTTTTCTTGCGGTTCGTAAAAAAGCGGGATTGTCTTAGAATTGATTATCAGTAGAACATAGTAGCAAGAGATTTTTTAATTTCATGTTATCTTCTTTTAATTGAATCTTCTTTTTTTTCAGAAATAATTTCTGAGAGTCCAAGCCAAAATACCAAATTGAACACAGCAACAGTAAGTCTGATCGTTGCATTGGTGGTGCTTTTTATCGGACAGTTTATTGCGATTGCTATTTTTTGCTTCAGGTAGATATGGCACGTGAATCTCCTGTAATATTCTAGTATCTGATCGCTAAACGTCACCTCCTATTGTGACGGAAAATCGTCACAATATAGCTTTCCCAAATAAATGGATTTTATACCATGTCACTACCCCTGATCACGGTTATTTTGACACCAGCGTGAAGCATATGGAAATATTTTCAGCTGGAATCAAAATCTTGTGTTAATCCATTTCCAGACATGACTAATCGGCTACACTCCTTTAGATGTTTAGAAATGCTTTAAATTTCGATGAATACCATGTCGATGAATCAGGGCGAAATAGTTGTAACTGCCTATATGTTTATAGGCAGTTACAACTGTTTCGCACTGACTCATCGATGTCCTATAACTCAAAGCGATATGCAATTCATCGACACGATGTACATGTATGTAATGCTGTAATTCACTTAACCATCACGGCTTTTGAAAAGCTTTCACGGTTTTACAAAGTGTCTAAAATTTTCAGTATCTATGATAATTAACCGTTACAAGTTTTTATTACATGTAATAGTTAGCTGTCATTCATCCTGAGGGTATTCTCAGATCTTTTCTTCAAAACTACATTGTGACAAGTATACATCACAGAAATTTAACTTTAAGTTTCGTCTATCAAAAACGAGCGTTCTGATTAGTCGAAAAAAAATATTCATAACTCCATGAACAAAATTTTGAGCACGCAGCAAATTTGTATGCTTCCGTACAGAATAGTCCCATACAGACAGGTACCAAAATTTGTAATTTTTTTGCTTTTTTCGCTCGATGCTATTAAATTATAAGATATGAAGAGAATATTTCTTGTTTTCATGGAGTATGAACCGAAAAACCTAATCACACTTATGTATGAATCCGCTTCGCGTATTCATACATAAGTGTGATTAGGTTTTTTGGGTTCATACCTCCATGAAAACAAAACATTTTCTCTTCATCTCTTAAATTAAAAGCCGCCGTCATAGCGCAGTTGGTAGCGCGTCGGACTGTCAATCTAGAGGTCCCGGGTTCGATCTCCGACGGCGGCACTCATCCTCTCCATAACTATTTGTCTCTCACCAATGGGTCGATAATCGTAGACCTATGTGGGATAGCAGCTGGAGGCTAGGAAGGGATGTAATGGTAGTACCGGTGTGAGAGATACCAGGATTCAATTGTTAGGTGCTCCAGCCGCCGCGATGTAACTGAAAGAGTTTTGAAAGCGACGTAAAACCCCATTCAAACAAACAAACAAATCTTAAATGAAAGTTAAACTTATAATGAATATCCATCACAAAAGAATGGTGTCGGTACCCATCTGATACTAAACTGTTTAGTTCGAAATTCTTTCCCTTCCTTTTCTACGTGATGGAGAAAGTGTTTTTGTTTTCATAAAGTTTTGAAACGAAAAAACTGATCACGTAGATTGATGTATATTTTCTTGTTACACCTCGGTGAAAAAAGATAATATTTAATGAGTGGTCATGGAATACTGAATTAATTAAACGAGTCAACATTAAAAGATTATCAAAGTACTGAAAGTACTGTAAGCATATTTTTGTTAGGTAATCTTCTTTGCCAAAGGTTATCATGATAAATAAACGATGTTAAAGTAAGCCAGGAGTTAACCCATTACAACAAGACGAAATCTTAGATTGGTTTAAATTGAAAGAAGTTGCAGACTACAATTTAAAATTGGTTGAATTTAGAAAATAATTCCCTTGATGGGTAGAAAACAATGTAGACGTTGAAAAAATTGCTTGTTACAAGCAATTTCTTCATTGTCCACAATGTTTTCCAAAGTTTTATTTCTTGAGATGCTTAAAAAGCGGAATTCGGTGTGAATAGCATACCTTTTAAAAAGGAATCTTAGGCTGGCGACATATACATTGTGACTACAGCACAAATAAACCTAGACCCTTTCTTTATTTTACAGGAGACGTATACATCCTGAGCGAACACAACTACAAAGAACCGAAAGAGGGAGTTTACCCGACCGATATCAAGAACTACTTAGCAGAACCGAACACCGTCGTACGGAGGGGATCGACATCTTTGACCGCAGAGGAACAAGTATCTCAATCGAAAGTAATTACGATAAAATTCCATGCGAAATACTGAAGTCAATGCCAACAATTTCTGAGAGTAGAATCAGTATTACGTCTCCAGATCGAAGATCGTCTGGTGAACACGACTATGTAGAACTTACAGAAGTTATTGACTGTCACGTTAAGACAAAACTTCATTACGTTAACAACCCTGTAGGAAATAGCGAGAGAATATCGAAACGTGATCACGCTTTTCCTCCAAGAGGGAGTAAAAACAATGCATCACATAAAAGAGACTCAGAATGCATTTTAAAGCCACAAAAAGGTTTTACAATGCCTAAGATGTTAATTGATAAAAATCAACAGAAACACCACGAAACTAAGATGAATGAAGATGTCGATGAATACCTAACCATGAACAGTTTTGATGGAGGTTTTGATTCGGGTGGTTCTTATACAGGCGAATACGAGTATCCAGATATCAGTACACGCGAAGTAGATGTTTCAGAATATGCCGTAGTGCCTTTTAGAATTCAGAACCAAGATTTGATAAAGATAGGAAAGCGATATATGCAGTCGGACTCATATCAATCTGACATTGTTGGTGCTGATGAAACAATGTACGCTAACGCTGATTGCGACCTTTATCATCACAGATACTATGAAAACCAGGCCCATACTGAAAAGAATCGGGAAGACCGTGACAACGTTTTATACACGAACATGAATAGGCCGAATATCCTAATAGAGGATAATCCAAAACGAGAGGAAGATGAAAATAAAGTAGTAGCTGATGAGGACGAAGATGACATGTACGTTGATATGGATGCCATTCGATATAGTCCATTAGAAGCGTCACACGCGAGACGAGTGAATCGTGATATAATGTTGAGTCCGAATTCGTACGTAGAAAAAGTTACAAGCTTCGACCGTGTTTCAAGAAACAAAAGCGATGATCAAATAGACGTAAATGAAGAAGACCCGTATATGCGGATGGATCAGATATCCCATATTTCAGACAAGCCAAATGATGTCAGCTTCGAAGAAGACGATGTACATACAAGCGTCGAAAACAGTTTTGACCAAGGTGGGCGAATCTTTGCTCATTTTATCAGAGTTTTTTTTTTTTTTTCTTTTGTCTTTTTTTAAGATTTACAAGACTTAAAAGAATCGTGGAAATCAAAACACCATAAAGGACGTTTGGTGAGAAATAAGTTTATTTACAGAATGACTATTAAGATACATCGATGAATATTGGAGAGTTGGCATCACATTTCCAATCATTACACATGTGCGCCATGTAAAGACTCAGATCAGCCTATGAATCCGCAGTCCGATAAGGGTCTTCATTATGCGCTCTATAGAAAGATACCGATCCAAAGTTTCTTTAGACAATCTGCAAATATTCTAATTATCCCTAAGTGACTTCCCAGGCTGCTATGCGTCTGCGATCCACGTACATGTGAAGTGGTATGTCACACACAGGATCATGGCAGCGTATATAGGCTTACAAATTTAGCAAGTTGCTCGATTTATCAGTCAGGGTGAGAGTTTGCGAAACAAACATAATATTTCATTCAACACGCAATTTCTTCATTTTCAACAATAATTCCCAAAGCTTTTTATTTTCTTCTTCTTCTTTTCCGACCTTCGGTTTCATGAACTATCAAAATTTTCCTCCGCAGCTCACAAAACAAATAAAAGATGTACATCTCTATCGACTTATAATATTCCCTTTTTATTGCGGCTAACTTTGAACTATTACAAAATGTTTACCAGTGACTAGTGAATGTGGTTTACTAAAATGAATGGAATCAATTTTACAGAGAATGACGAAAATCATCCAAATAGAAACGATCTCCAAAAACAAGATTCAAATACGGAAGCTGGAACCCCGGATTTATCGACAGTTGTTATGCGCAAGAAAAAAGACAGTCTTAGACGGGAACCAGCATTCGAAGAGGACCCCGAGGATCTCTATATGAACATGGAAGAAAGCATCGAGGAATGGATCTAAAATCAACCCTTTCACATTTTTTGAAATTTTAGACTGGTCCAAATTGAAAGAGGTCACAGACGGCAATGGAAATTGGATGCAATTTGAAATGAGAAAATCCTATGTGGTAGAAAATATTGTGCGGAGAAATTGCTTTTTACATTTCTCCTGTATAAAATCCAAGGGACGTAAAATCCCGGGTTTGTACAGGAAAGGGTATATTTTCATATCATGCGGAATAATAATAATCTAGTGTATTTTTTAATTCAAATCAATATATATTCTTTTTTACTATCATTTTTCTAAAAATCATATTAAACCCATTACTACACAGCCCCACATTTTGGCCGCCCTTAAGAATTATAGGTCTACTTGTTGAAAGAAAATAGAAAAGGGGAGAAGTCGCAATTTCTCCTTTTTCTCGCAATACTTTCTACCTTATTTGGCTCTTATTTACAAACATCAAGGCACCTTAAAATGGCATCTGCAAATGATTTCATTTTATACCAGTCTAAAATTTTGTCGTCTAGGAATGGGTTTATCGGTTGGAAATGATTTGAAAAAAATGGTATGTCACTTAGCTTTTTCTTTTGCCAAGCGACATTTGAACAATGCAAGCCAAGCCCTACTTTTTTTATCTGTTTTTGATTCTTCTAAAAGTCCATAAGGAATATATTTATAAAGTTTAACCCATTCCCACACAATCCCTCCTTTTCGCGTGTTTAAAGAAATACATCTTTGGAAAACATTAAGGAAAAATGAAGAAATTACTTGTATCAGGCAATTTCTTCATTGTCCACAATGTTTTCTATCCAAAAAGATGAAACAAAAATTAAAGTTCCATCAACTTAAAATTGTAGTCTGCAGCTTCTTATATAACAAGAGATTTGTTCATTTTTACCAATGTTCTCCAAAGCTTTTTTTTTATTTATTTATTTTTTGTTAGTTTTTTTTTTGGGGGGGGGGTTGTTTTATTAGGGACGTAAAAGAAGGGATTGCGTGGGAATGGTTAAATAAAGTTGCTAACCGATAAAACACCGCTTCCAAAGCTTTTTAGCATTGGCGGAAGTTTCTTAGAAGAAAACAGTCGTTACCGTGGGTTTGATGTTATGGATCAAATATTTTCTTGTTTAACCCAGTACAAGACGGCAACATTTTAGACTGGTCCAAATTGAGAACAGATGCAGACGACAATTTAAAGTTTATGACATTTCAGATTTTTTTCACCTTTCTGGTCAGAAAATATTGTGTAAAATGAAGAAATTGCTTGTGACAAGCAATTTCTCCATTTTACACAATGTTTTCCCATTTGTTTTTATTGAGGGTAAAACTGATCTAACAACAACATGAACGACAGTCGGTTTTGATGCCAAATGTTTCATTTTATTGTCCTACCTTTTTAGCGTTTTTGTTGTTTTGTAAATTTCAAAAGAAATAAGAAATTATATTTTTCATACTCTGCTTATGCCGGCAGTATGGATTCGATTTCTCAAAATATCTGTCACTCATGATCATAACAGTCGCTGGCTAGTATTCCTATAACCCATTACCTGACGACAAAATTTTAGACTTGTCCAAGTTGAAAGAAGTTACTGACGACAATTTAATGATTAGTGGGTTTTAGATTTTTCAACCTTCTGGGTAGAAAACATTGCTTAAATGAAGAAATGAAGCTATTTCCTGATATTTCACAACTACCGCGGTCATTGCGAAGTTTGGAGAGCGCCATATGTGCAGTCTGGACATATTCTACACTTCCTGATAGTCCGTTTAACACTTTCCTGTTTTTTTGTTGTTGTTTTTTTTTTTTTTTTGTTTTGTTTTGTTTTTTTTTTTTAATTTTAGACTGGTCGAAATTCAAAGAGATTGTAGACGATAATAAAGATGGGATCCACTTTGAAATTTAGCCATCCTATGTGGTAGAAAATATGGGAAATGGAGAAATTGCTTGTTACAAGCAATTTCTTCATTTTCCACAATATTTTCTCAAGTGTAAAATCAGAGCGTCGTAAAATCCCGGGTTCGAAACAGGAAAGGGTTAAGCCATAGTTGTTTGTAAGATGAACTTTCAAACGTATGATCAACCCACAATAATTGCATCCAGTCGCGCCAGCCCTTTGATTTTAATGCAATTCTGAAGAGGATTTTTTTAAGAGATGAAGAGAATATTTTTTGTTTTCATGGAGGTATGAACCGAAAAACCTAATCACACTGTATGAATACGCGAAGCGGGTTCATACATTGTGTGATTAGGTTTTTCGGTTCATACCTTCATGAAAACAAAAAATATTCTCTTCATTTCTTATAATTTAATAGCACCGAGCAAAGAATACAAAAGCTTTACAAATGTTGATACCTTTTTGTATCGGACTATTTTGTGCGGAAGCATACAAAATCTCTTCGTGCTCAAAATTTTGTTTATAGAGTTATGGATAAACTTCTTCGACCAATCAAAACGCTCGTTTTTTGATAGACGAAACTAAAAATTAAATTATTTCAGCATGATAAGGGTTGAGATCTATCAAGAAATTTTGGGCTATCCGTACGTCACACTGTGCATGTATACTTTTTTTTTTGCAATAAGTATAACGTTATTAGGAACGCCCTTTACTATAATCTTTCAGATGTAATTAATTTTGATATCGATACTCTTTTATTTGGTAATGACGACATGACCTTCCAAGGCAACGAATAAATCTTCCTGGAAGTCCAGAGATATATCAAAGAAAGTAAACGCCTTTAACTCTAATTGATACAAGAACGCGTACGCAAGTAAGAAATAGCACTAACAGATAGACACTCAAAGAACACCCTTGTTGCCTATCTTCATCTTTTTTTCTTTTGTTAAATGACCTCCCAATTCTTTATTGAATCCTCAAAGCATTTTCTTCCCCTTGTCGAAATAGTTATATTACGCAATATCAAAGAAATGATTTAAACAGTCGTACATCTCTTGAACATTATGAAGGAGAAGAACAATATAAGCTCTGCTTACATTCTCATCCTTTTTGCATGAAATTAGTATGTCATTATAATTTGTAGCCGCCGTCATAGCGCAGTTTGTAGCGCGTCGGACTGTCGATCTAGAGGTCCCAGGTTCGATCCCCGACGGCGGCACTCATCCTTTCCGACTATTTGTCTCTCACCAACGGGTCGAAAATCGTAGACCCATGTGGAATAGCAGCTAGAGGCTAGGAAAAGATGTAATGGTAGTACTGATGTGAGAAATACCAGGATTCCATTGTTAGGTGCTTCAGCCGCCGCAATATAACTGGAAGATTGTTGAAAGCGACGTAAAACCCCATTCAATCAATCAGTCAATCATTATAATTTGTAGTGTACAAATATTTATATATGCAAATAAAATATGTTTAAACTATGTTTTCTTCTGACATACGAACGACAAACATATATCAACGACGATTCCATTACACCCCCTCAACTTGCTTGTTAAAGGTACAATACTATGTATTGAGACCATTTCGTTTGTCTGGCAAAAATATCATTATCGCAAAGAGGAAAGCATGTCTTCGTGTAGTTCTATTAACCCTTTTCCTGTTATGCAAAAATTTAGACCTGTCAAAATTCAAAGGTCTTGCAGACGAAAATTGAGAGTACATTTAATTTGAAAGATAACTATTATCAGTAGGGTAGAAAATATTGTAGAAAAAGAAGAAATTGCTTGTTACAAGCAATTTCTTCTTTTTCTACAATATTTTCTCGATTAAAAAATCATGTGGTTGTTAAAAACAGGGGTTGAATAGGAAAGGGTTAAACTTAAGGAACCCATCGAGCTATCTTTAAAGCCCACAAGGACAGGATAAATCATTTAGAATATGACCTTACATTCAATTGATTTACTTAAATGGGGTTTAACGTCGCTTTCACCAATCTTTCAACTTACTGATCGCTAGCCCTGCCCACTAACTCCGACAAAAAGTTCCACTTCGATATCAATCGGCGTTATTTTCCCAGATTTATGGCCATTCAAATGAATTTGAACTGCTTCGTTTGAACTTCACCGCGATATAATTGACCGATCATGGCTGAAAATCAAACTACCAATCGATCAATCAAATAATTAATTTGGACTGGACCGAAAGTTTACTTTTAACTGCGGCATTGGCCGACATTTATGTAAATTATTTTTGTTGGGTTTTCGTTACTACAGCTTATTCCAGCTTTAGTTAGAGATCGCCAACCAAACCTTTTTTTTTTTACATTTAGATGACGGAGCTTAACATTCATATTCGGTATACAAGCAATTTATTGATCAGTTATTATTATTATGTTGTTGTTGTTGTTGATGATGACTTTCGCTACACGCGAATTAGTACGACGGAATATATATTAAAAAAAAACAACATATATATAGGAAATATATATATAGGAAAAAATGAATAAATAGGAAAAAATAATTTATACAGGAAAACAATAAATAACCAGGGAAATATATATATATATATTCCCTATTTATTTATTGTCTTCCTGTACTGCTTTTTGTTTTGTGTACGTAGAGTGACAAGACAACTTTAAGGAAGACTGGATATTAACAAATCATTAACCTATAAGTAAACGATTGAAATCTATGATATCGGTGCCAGCAAATGAACAATACGATAATTACAGAGCTGACCTAAATTGTATTTCTGTATTTACTACCTGGCCAAATTTTATGACTAATAGTCTGTATATAGTTTATTATGTAATCTGATTTTTTTTTCCGTTTTAACAAACTAATTATACAATTGTCTAAATTTGTCGCGTATTTGTAATTTGTACTTTTACGTGTGGCTAAATTTGGCAAAACGACAAGGTAGTGTTGGAAATTGAGGATGTTGCCTGTCAATCAAAGAATGCATCGACCAATCAAATTCTTCATTTAAACTATAAAAGTGAACTTTACACTCTTATATTGGTCGACATTTATGTGAGATATTTTTGTTGGTTCGGCGACTTAAACTTCGTAACTATAGCTTATTCAAACATCCTCATTGACGTCATAGTTTTATGTAAACAAACCTTAAATTGTATAGTGGGGCACAATTTAAAATACCAAAACTTCTTTCATGCGTTGTAGGCTAACTGCGTAGAATTATTTTGCTCTTATAGTGTCTATCACCATATTCATTTATGCCTGAGGGTCTCAAGTATGGTTTTCTTATTAATTTTGTTATGTGTTTTGAGGGAAGATATGGCTTTAAACAAAGCATAATGGGAATACATTTGTATATTTAATCCGGAGATGTTAACTCTTAAAGTACTCCATACAAATTCATACAATTTTCAGTGATTTGCTATCTTACATGGTAACTACAGCTTTGCAAACAATTTGTCGTTTTTGTTTAATAATGCAGACTATAGACTTTTTTTTACACCAAACACTGCCTGTATGAAACTTCACCAAATTTGCCGTAGAGAAACATGTTTTGTACAGATAAGTGACTGGTAGCTGACAACGCCCACCGAGCTCCAACAGAAGTTTCACTTAGATGTTAATCGAATAAGCTGTAGTTACGGTGTTTAAGTCGACAAACCAATAGGAATGCTTCACGTAAATCTCGGCCGATGTTGGAGTTCAAAGTTCACTCCTTGTCTAAATCAATGATTTGATTATTTGATTGATTGTTCGACTGACAGCTGCGCGGGTCAATTCAAGGCTGGATGACAGTCAAAATTGATTGATTGATTGGATGGGGTTTAACGACGCTTTTAACAGTATTTCAGTCATATCGCGGCGGCTGGAGCACCTAACAATGGATTCCTGGTATTTCTCACACCAGTACTACCACTACATCCTTTCCTAGCCTCCATCTGCTATACCACTTAGATTGACGATTATCCACCCATTGGTGAGAGACAAAGACCGTCAAAACTGAAACCATTCGCTTGCTTTTTGGTAACACAAATCTTTTGTATCATATGGATGTCTACATATGGCTTCAACCTCGGGTCTCGCATAACATCAGCCCACCTCTGTATATTAATAATCTCTTTTTTCCAAAATGTTCAATGTAAATTTTCTTTCTACAGGTTTTTCTTAGATTTTCTGTAATCTTGAAGGCATCAGATATGTTACAGATATATGTTATAGGTGGACTTCACTTTCAACTAAGGTAATGTAAATTCGTTTGTACGTCTGGTTGTTTCTACAGTAACTCCTTTCGACGCCTCACGATAAAAAAAACGTTTGAAAAAAATGTGGAAAATCAAGAAATTGCTTGTTACAAACAATTTCTTCATTATCCACAATGTTTTCCACCTCAAAAGAGCAGAAACGGATTGAATAAATAAATCAATAAAATTCCGTTTACTAAAATTGGTCGTCCAAAAAATCTGTGAATATGGACCAGTCTAAAATTGTACAATCCGGTAATGGGTTAATCAACAGTGTAGATTGTCAAAACTAATACAAATTTGTTGCTGTTGCTATTGTTTTGAGAGGGAAATATTTCACCATACATGCATGGAATCGTGCCTCGTTACATATTAATCAGATACTAATTTGTAGCTCAAATTATTGATAAACATATTAGAAATGTGTTCAGTGCAAGATTGTACTAGCTTGAGATATAACAGTCTTGCTATTACCGATTATATAAGTTTGACCTAGAATAATTGAATATTTCATCATGTTGGTTTTGAAGGTTGAATGGATTTTACTACACCAAACTGTAAAAGCACATGTTTTGGCAAAAAATGCATTTACTACAGTTTTGATTTGAATCATAGAAATATTTGCTCTGAAGAGCTTCTAGCGGCACGGTTCGCATTTTACGTAATTGCAAAAACCAAGGTAAGAGTAAAGTAGATAAATGGCGGGGGAAAGCAATTGCCTGAGTAGGGTACTTTTTTCATTTAATGATCATAACGCTATCACCGATTGTGGAAAAAGAAGAAATTACTTGTCACAAGCAAATTCTGCTTTTCCCACGATATTTTCTACAACATAGGATGGTTTCATTTCAAATTGCATCAAATTTTTATTGTCGTCTGCAACCTCTTTCAATTTGGACCGGTGTAAAACATAAAAAAAATGTGGGGAGGGTAAAAGTATTAGCAAGTCACAGATTTCCTTGACCTAGTTTTCTACTTCTACTTTCGAATCTCGGAAAAAACCCAGATTAAATTTCTTCTTATGATAAATGGTTAAGATTTACATGTCATAATTCTACAGCCTCGATTGCCTTCCAAAACATTTCATCTCTCGTATTGAAAGGTGGTGAAATACAGTGTTTTAGTGAAAAATAACACAACACTTCAAACAATCCATGATTCGAGATTGCGCTGAACATGAATCAGACGACTATTTATATTCCTAGACTAGTCTGAATTCAAAGAAGTTACAGACGACATTATAAATTGTGTGATAAAATTGAGAACCTGCATGGAATAGCCCTTTTCCCCATAATTTTCCATGATATATTGTGGCATCAGAAAGGCACGAAGTACATTTTATGTTTAAGCTATTTTAAGAGGTAGACACATTTATCTTATTTAAGTTAACCCATTTTTAGACTGGTCCAAATTGACAGAAGATGCAGACGACAATTTTAGTTTGATAAAATTCTAAAATTCCTCGTCTTTTTCGGGGTATAATACATTGTAGACATTGAAGAAATTGCTTGAAACAAGCAATTTCCTCTATGTTCACAATGTTTTCCAAAGCTCTTTTAGAGGGGCGTAAAAAAGGGCGGGGGTCGGGGTCGGGTAAGCAGAAGTTAAGAATAATTTTCGGAAACTTTTCCTAGAAGAAATGTATTTAGTCATATTTAGATGAAAAAAAAAAGAAATAGAAAATGCTGCTGTTGTCGATGGTCCCTTTTCTTTTGGATGGTATTTAATTTTTTCAAGAAATGTCAATTTCATAATGGCAAATCCAGTGATAGTAAGTTTAATGGTGATACTTTGCGTAGTACTGAGATTATATGAATTGTAAATAGTGAACATTTTTAGCTCACCTGACCACTTTTACCTATTGTGCTCTCTAGAGGTCACATTTTTTACTCAAATGTTTTAAACTTGAGAATGATTGTCTACATGATATCTCGGACGAGTTCGAAAATGGGTCGTGAGGGGTCAAAAATTAGTCATCTGACCAAATCTAAGAAAGCATTGAGTGCACTCTAGGAGCCACAAATTTAGCCTCACATGCCTTGAATCTTAGTCAGATTGTTTGTCTACATGATATCTCGGACGAGTTTGAAAATGGGTCATGTGGGGTCAAAAACTTGGTCACCTGACCAAATCTTAGAAACACCTTGTGTGCACTCTTAGTCAGATTGTTTGTCTACATGATATCTCGGACGAGTTTGAAAATTGGTCATGTGGGGTCAAAAACTTGGTCATCTGATCAAATCTTAGAAACACCTTATGTGCACTCTAGAGGCCACAAATTTAGCTCAGATGCCTTGAATCTTAGTCAGATTGTTTGTCTACATGATATCTCGGACGAGTTTGAAAATGGATCATGTGGGGTCAAAAACCTGTTTACCTGACGAAATCTTAGAAAAAACCTTGTTTGCACTCTAGGAACCACAAATTTAGCCTCACATGCCTTGAATCTTAGTCAGATTGTTTGTCTACATGATATCTCGGACGAATTCGAAAAATGGGTCGTGTGGGGTCAAAAATTGGTCACCTGACCAAATCTAAGAAAAGCCTTGTGTGCACTCTAGGAACCACAAATTTAGCCTCACATGCCTTGAATCTTAGTCAGATTGTTTGTCTACATGATATCTCGGACGAGTTTGAAAATGGGTCATGTGGGGTCAAAAACTTGGTCACCTGATCAAATCTTAGAAACACCTTGTGTGCACTCTAGAGGCCACAAAATTAGCCTCACATGCCTTGAATCTTAGTCAGATTGTTTGTCTACATGATATCTCGAACGAGTTTGAAAATTGGTCATGTGGGGTCAAAAACTTGGTCACCTGACAAAATCTTAGAAACACCTTGTGTGCTCTCTAGGAACTACAAATTTAGCCTCACATACCTTGAACCTAAGTCAGATTGTTTGTCCACATGATATCTCGTACATGTTCGAAAATGGGTCACGTGGGGTCAAAAACTTGGTCACCTGACCAAATCTTAGAAAAACCTTGTGTGCACTCTAGAGGTCATACATTTAGCCTCACATGTCTTGAATCTTAGTCAGATTGTTTGTCTACATGATATCTCGGACGAGTTTGAAAATGGGTCGTGTGGGGTCAAAACTTGTTCACCTGACGAAATCTTATAAAAACCTTGTGTGCACTTAGGAAACACAAATTTAGCCTCACATGCCTTGAATCTTAGTCAGATTGTTTGTCCACATGATATCTCGTACATGTTCGAAAATGGGTCACGTGGGGTCAAAAACTTGGTCACCTGACCAAATCTTAGAAAAACCTTGTGTGCACTCTAGAGGTCATACATTTAGCCTCACATGTCTTGAATCTTAGTCAGATTGTTTGTCTACATGATATCTCGGACGAGTTTGAAAATTGGTCATGTGGGGTCAAAAACTTGGTCACCTGACCAAATCTTAGAAACACCTTGTGTGCACTCTAGAGGCTACAAATTTAGGCTCAAATGCCTTGAATCCAAGTCAGATTATTTGTCTTTATGATATCTCGGACTAGTTCGAAAATTGTTTGTCTACATGATATCTCGGAATGGGTTTGAGAATGGGTCATGTGGGGTCAAAAACTAGATCACTATGTCAAATATTAGAAAAAACTTTGCACTGTAGAGGCCCTTATGTTTGCCAAAATGTCTTGAAAGTTAGTCAGAATAAGTGTCCTCATGATATCTAGGTCAAGCTCGAAACTCGGTCATGTTGGTCCGGAACTACTTAACCAGGTTTAATCGGAGAAAAACCTCACGTGCACTCTAGAGGTCACATTTCTGGCGCAAATGTCTTGATATTTGGTCAAAATGTTTATCTGCATAAAATTTCGGACAATTTCAAAAGTTGTTCATGAAGGTCCAAATCTAGGTCACTAGGTCAAACTTGTGAAACACCTTATGTGCCCTCTGCAAGTCATAATTATGGCTCAAATGACTTGGTATTTAGTCAGAATGTTTGTCTACATGATGTCTCGGACGAGTTAGAAAACGGATCAATTTTAAAATGCAAAAATCAAACTAAAAATGGGAAGTCATATAACATATTTTATCTTTTGCGAAAGGTATACTTAAGAAATGAAGAGCATATTTTTGTTTGTTTTATATTCATCGAGGTATGAACCTGAAAATTACATAACACTGCGGATTCATACAATATTGTGATGAAATTTTTAGGCTCATACCGCATTGAAAACAAAAAAGAAATATTCTTTTCTTATAATCTAATTACATCCAACCAAACAGAGCAAATATTTCACTTATTTTAAGTTACTTTTATGGATCTACTTTGGACGCATTTATACAAATTATTTGCGTTCTAAAAAAAATTGTTCATAGAAGTATAAAAAGAAGCAGTCAGCATATCAAAACCCTTGAATCTTGGTAGGCGAAACTAAAACTAATTGAGCGCATGCGTGACATTTCCAACCGTTACACATGTGCGCCAAGTAAAGACTCGGATCAGCCTGTGCATCCACACAGTCTGATCAGAGTCTTCACTCTGCTCTCTGTAGATACATACTGGCCCAAAGCTTCCTGAAACAATCAGCGAATATTCTAATTGCCCCGAATGGTTGTCCAGGGTGCTCAATGTGAGCGAGTCACGGACCTGCGAAATTGTTGGAAATGTCACGCATAGGCTCAATTTATATTACATTGTTCATATAGCTATATGTCTCATCTTTCGGATGCTCGCCAATCATTTGCCTGTGAATTTATTTTTCCCTATCTTTGTATTTTTCAAAATACTACCAAAACATCTCGTATTCTGATTTTTTGATTATTTATTTATTTATTTATTTATTTACAAAGTTTTGATTAAAAATATAACGAAACCTTACTAGCACAAGTCACGAGTAAGTTACGAGAAAGCATGAGTGAGCATATACGTACGAGTTGTCCAATTTGCAAACTTCTTTTTATTACAAGTATCATATACTTTTTTTCATTCGACCAAAGACAACAACAACGATTACGTAATATCTTTATTTCGCATATAAGTTCGATTTAACCTATAGTACTTTGTAATAATTTTAACCCATTTCCACACAGTCCCTCCTTTTTACGCCCCTTAAGAAAATACTTTGGAATACATTGTGGAGAACGAAGAAATAGCTTTTACCAAGCCATTTCTTCATTCTCCACTATGTTTAATTAAAAAAACGAAAAACTTAAAACTCCGTCAACTTGAAAGTGTCGTCTGCACCTTTTTCAATTTGGACCAGTCTACAATTTCGTTTATTGGAATGGGTCAAACGGTTCTGTTTGTCTTGTTGGGAGATTCTTCTCCACCTAGTGACAATCATGGGATGTCATGGTTTCGATCCCCGGCGGCGGCACACATTCTTTCCAACATTTGTTTCTCACCAATTGGTGGATCATCGTAAACATAAGTGGGATAGCAGCTGGAGGCTAGGGAAGGATGTAGTGGTAGTACTTGTGTGAGAAATACCTGGAATCCATTGTTAGGGGCTTCAGCCGCCGCGATATGATTGAAATACTGTTAAAAGCTGCGTTAAACCCCAATCAATCAATCAATTAATCCACCAAGTGATGTTTGTGTACAGGTATCAGTTATTATTACAATAAACAGCAACATCATATCAATACATGTGTTCCCTTCCATTTCGTTTTAGAAACGTCCTGTATAATGATCTTTGTCCACCACCACCACCTCTCCCCCAATTCCACCACCCCTCCCCCCAATTCCTCCTCCCCCTCCTCCCCCTCCTCCCCTCCCCCTCCTCCCCAATCTCCTATTTGTCCTTAGTATATAACAGATTCCTTTCTTTTATGAATCGTGTGTTCGATATAAGCGATATATCGCAATAAACGATGTCGTTATATGTGTATGTTATTACAGCTCTTCTGCATTATTTCCGTTACTAAAGTACAATATGTTTCGATTAGTCAAGCTGATAATGCATCAAACACATCGACCTAATGCCCTAGTAAATTTCTTTTTATGATAATAAATCTAGCTATCATAAATCAAGCTATCATATACGTTCTTTATTCTAGACGACTGATAAAGCCGTTAGAATGTTATTGATTTGAAATCGTCTTTTATTCTTTAGTGATCTTTTCTCTATATAAAAATCCGAGCCTACTTTATGAAATTTTACAACAACAACAACAAAACTCTAAAAATTTAATTGATATGACAGACCAGGTTATAAACCCTTGTCAAATTTCATAAAGTACTCCTTCAGAGTGCATTTAAATCAAAGGGCTGAAAGCACTTGGAGCACCAGCTATTGATAAATATTTATGTGAACACGTATAACGTGAGAATTTCTGGCTTGAATTGAAAATCAGGTGTCATAGACTAAGATCAGATTGCACATTAATGAAAATGTACCAACTGACGTAGGTCATTTCTATTCAACTGCAAGTTGACGTTGACTCTTTTCAACAAAACGCGATAACAACGTGTAAGATGGTATGTTTTATAAGCCAGGATTAGACTCACAACCCTGTTATCAAATGTCCTCGGCTTTCATCGCAATGCTTAAACGAGGAATTCATCTGCATTCTGTTGACTTTTATGTAAGTCTTAGACGGTCAGAGTTCTTCTGGAACTTTTTTTCAGCCATTCGTTGTTTTGGAAGTGCTTACAATCTTGAAGTTAAGTAACCCATGTCATGCTGAACCCGGAATATTTCTATTGAAGCATGAAGCATAGACAAAGATCAAACTGCACATAAGTGCAGTAGTTCAGTCTTATCTTGGCCCTGCACCTCCTGATTGTCCTCTACAAGCCAGAAATGCTTAGATTATCAATTTTCTAAAGAAAAAAAATGACCCCCCAATTAGAACCTCCAGTGCTGCCAGTCCGTTGATTTTAAAGCAATTTTGTATTGGATTTTAAATTGGCATTACAAGGGTTAAGACAAAGAGAGGGTGCGACAGACAAAATTGAAGAAGAAGAAGAAGCTGAGAGAGGGGGGAGGTGGAGAGAGAGGGAGAAAGAGAAAGAGAGAGAGAAAGAGAGAGAGAGAGATGAGACTGGCACTTGCATGGTAAGATTTGGACCGGCAGCAAATACAGTGTATACTGCACACAAAAGTTTAGGATTTTTATAGATATGAGCTCGACCATTCAACGCTTGTCATGCTTAATACAATCCTCAATAAAATCGTATTTAAATATCAAAGGGCTACAAACACTGTAATCATTCATTGTGTGCTAATATTCATTTCAAAATATATCTTTTGAATAACTCTGGCTTAAAAGGAACAAGCAGGTGGTGTAGACTAAGATCAGACTGCATATATGTGCAGGCTGATCTTAGTCTATACCTCCTGCCAAACCAGGAATAATCCGGGCTCAGCATGACAAGAGTTAAAATACTTTTTAGGTCATTTCTCCACCCCTCACAAGCCCTCGATGGTTTATATGTGACTTGTCCATCAAATCGATACAATTCGTCATTAAGAACATCCGGCATGCCATTTGTCATGTCCACGTCTAGAGACGCCAGCCAACTAATCTACTGTTTTGTTACATGCTACAGGCCATAAACTTTACAAATAACGACATATAAAATCGAAGCAGGGCTTTCTGTTTGAGTCAATGGGCGGGACAAACGGAGTAAGTAGATGGGCGAGCGATTGGCCAATTATAGATATTACCACTCGCTTGATGACAGCAACTGAGAAGAGATAAAGTGACCAGACTGGCTCCGTACGACATTGAGCTCGCCAATTTCATCATTGGCTATATGTGACGTCAATACAACAATTATCGAGCTTCATATATTGCTTGGTACGTGTAAATGCATTATGAGCCAAACATGAGTGGAGAAAATGTGTTTTAACATAAATATGCAGATTGAATTTGTCTGTTGTCGATGGGAGGGTGTAGGCATAGAGAAGGAATACCGGGTTGACTTTGAAAGCCATAGAGCTTCATATAGTGATACTATGACGCTGGTATCAAAATCAGTCGATGAGGTATACACAAGTATGTCGCTAAACAAGACTGCAATCAAGACAAGCAATTTTGGACTTTACACAATACAAAACACTTACCTGGTGACGATTTTTTCCATTATGACTCTTGTGGATTTTACGCTTGAAAATTCCAAACTTCTCTTTATTTATTCAATACTTAAAAGGACAATCAATTTCTACGTCGATCAGATCGTTTACCACATCATATATTTATTTTATTAATCTAGTTTTGATTTATGAAAGTGTTAACTCATTATGTTTAGTATAAGATAAACAAACTCAAATCGACAGACATGGAGAGAAAAAATGTACACGGAAACATATAATGACGTCAGAAAGAGGGACAGTTAGAAAGACAGGTAGAAAAACGTCGGAGCTGACAAATACACACAGAGAGAAACAAGGAAGGCAAATAGGTCTAACATCTTGAATTTGGAAGAGAATGATTTAGAAAACGAAGAAAGATCGAAGTATGGCGTGGAGGCAGAGATATACAAAAATGGGTGACAGGATGAAAGATAGATAGACTGACAGATAAACAGACAGACACCCAGAGTATGGGTTTGTATAGACGGGTCTTCCTGGTTGATAATATATATTTTTCCGGGAATACACGCGGAAGTGTATCTAAGAGCTGTTCTTTATTAGATTGCATTTGTGTGGGGCATGTCAAAAATTATATTAAATCAATAGCTCTGATCCGAAATACGGTAACCAAATTTTTTATTTGCTCTACAATATTTCCGTCCTCTGAAAACATTAGTCCTATTTCAAAACCAATGGACCAATCACAGCTGTCAACCAATAATCAGTCGACCAATTAAAACATTCATTTAGACTAGAAGTTAATTATGAATTCTAACAATGTGTTAGATTTGTCTAATTTGAAGAAGTTAAAGGTGACATTAAATATAAATGAATGTTAAATTCAAGGGTAAAAACTATTGTGGGAAAAGCAGAAATAGCTTGTCACAAGTAATTTCTTCTTTTCTCAAAATATTTTATTAAGTATATAATATTTTGGACGTAAGAACCAGGGATTGTGCAGGAATATGTTAAACTGTTGTTATTCAAGCAGTAGTTATGACGTTCCGGTCGCCAACCAACCATTCTTCTTTTTTGTTACGTACTTACGGGCTTACATTTTACAAAACTATGTCGTTTTATACGGAAGCGTATCTTCCTGCCGTGGGATCTGAATATTTGACTTTGGGCCCGGTCACACCGTCCGAACTTTGATTTAGCAATCTTTGAAAGGTGGTGGAGACAACGCTTATCTCCGCGCACAAAAGGTAAACGTAGAAAACACCGGCTATGGCTAAGGATTGCACCAATGATACCGGTGTAGCTGTAGCGATAGTTTAGAGGTCGTGAGCGTTGGTTAAGGGTGACGGAAGCGTTGGTATAACGGCGATCTTTTTATGCGGGCTTTTGCTATCTGCTCATGAATGCTATGGCTATCTGCTCACTCGGGCAATGACTATCTACTCAATCGGGCTATGGCTATCTGCTCATGCGGGCTATGGCTATCTGCTCACTCGGGCTATGGCTATCTGCTCACTCGGGCTATGGCTATCTACTCACTCGGGCTATGGCTTTCTGCTCATGCGGGCTGTAGCTATCTGCTCATGTTGGCTATGGCTATCTGCTCATACGGACTATGTGTTTTTTAATCACGCGGGCTATGGCTCTCTGCTTACGCGGGTTAAAGCTATCTGCTCATGCGGGCTATGGCTTTCTACTCACGCGGTCTATGGCTATATGATCATGCAGGCTATGGCTATCTGTCTCCTCATGTGGGGTTTGGCTATCTACTCACTTTGGGTATGGCTATCTGCTCTTGTAGGCTGCTATGGTTACCTGCTAATGTGGGCTAAAGCTATCTCCTCGTGTGGGCTATGGCTATCTGCTAACGCGGGCTATGTCTATCTTCTTATGTGGGCTATGGCTATTTGCTCATGCTGGGTATGGCTATCTGGTCATGTGGGCTTTGTCTCGGGGATATAAATTGTTGTTACGGCATCCCGCTTGTAACTGCGAAGCTGAAGAATAGTTCATACAAGTTCAGATAGATTTTTATGGAAATCAACAGCCATGCTCAGGCTTTCTCAATATTCACTATCTAACCGTGTTAACTCTCATTCAACCATCTCTTTTCACCAGTCAACAGCTTATTGCAATCTGAAGAGGCTCTGATGCCGGACTAGTGCACCATTCAAACTAAGTCTCTCAGCATCCATGGCGATAAAGTTTTACTGTAACTTAGAGAAAGTTCGATGAAGTAAGGTCCGCTCGATTCCAAATGGGCTCCGGGTGCCTTTCTACCAGTAGTTATAGCTAAATTCTGGTTCCGATCCGAGACTGCTATCAGATCAGAAGCTCGAGTGAATAAATAAGAAATAACTCAACAAGAGAATATGCCCGCTTTTTTTTTTATCTTTAACCCATTCCAATTCAACAAAATTTTAGACCGGTCCAAATTGTAAGGAGCTGCAGACGATATTTTCAAGTTGGTGGCATTTAAATTTTCTTTGACTTTTTGGATAGAAAACATTGTGGATAATGAAGAAATTGCTTGATCCAAGCAATTTCTTCATTTTCCACAATGTTTTCCAAAGCTTTTTCGTTGAGGGGCGTAAAAAGGAGGGATTGAGTGGAAATGGGTTAAGCATAACAAAACAGGTGAAAATTTTGTAATAAAAACAAAACACACACACACACAACTCGTCATTAATAAAACAATACAATGTTATTTTACTCGATTGATGAATGAGGTCAGATAAAATTTCTCTATGGATTGATACGAAATATGAAAAACGATCGATCTTCGGGTCAAAGTAGTGAACACAAAACAGTTGGAAGGATCGACTTTGGTTCATAAGTTAACCATTTCCCGTACAAATCCGGGATTTAATACTTGAGAAACCATTGTGGAAAACAAAGAAATTGCTTGTTACAAGCAATATCTCTTTTCCCCACAATAGTTTCTTCCAAATAGGATGGTTTCATTTCATCCATCGGATGATTTCATTGCATCCAATTTTCATGATCGTCTGTAACCTCTTTCAATTTGGACCATGCAGACCATGCTAAAACATAAAAAACGGGAAAAGGTTAAAATCTAATTTCCTATCCAGTCTAGTGCCGAATTTTGTGCTTATCCATTGCCTACACCTACATTGAAGATTTGTGCCGATTTTGTTTCGTCTTCTTTAAAGCAAATGTGTTTCGGCTTTACTTATAATAAACACTTTTTATATCATCTTAGTATTACATGTATTTGCCCTACAAAGCAACAGATTTAGATGGTATCAAAATTAGGTTTGTTGTTAATAATGCATCTTGATATTTTTCATGTATAACGTGACAAAACCAATGCTTGAATCTACAGGCTATTTGCAGTTCATAAAACTGTTTCGAGGATTTTTGAATGGGTTGTATATTACCCGTAGAAACTTACCTTCATCAAGAAAAGCTTTTTTCCTGTTTTTTCCCCCTATTTTTAGTTCTAAAATCCTTTGATAGCTGTTACCCACTCTATACTTTTTTACGAAGCTCAAATATTTTAGATCTAACCACTGAAGACGGGGATCGTACATGAACGATTTCTATTATTGTAAGGTTGTATAGCCCCTATTTCCAACTCTGGGGATTTCGTTTTCGAGGGGCCCATCATTTTGAAAGTATGGTTTCATTTTAAGCCTTGTCATGTTGAATAAGAGACTTAAATCAAAGGACTGTAATACTGGAAGCTCTTACAGAGAACTAATATTTCTTTAGACAATTCATGTTATGAACAACACCTGCTCAACAGGGACAAGCAGGTTAAGTGTAGTAAGATCAGACTGCACGTATGTGCAGACTGATCCTTGTCTATGCAGCAATATTCCGGGTTCAGCATGACAAGGATTAAACCTTTAACGAAAAGAGGTATTTTTTCTCTTCTGATAAGATGAAAATTGGAGTTATCGCAAGTAACAAAAGAACCGACTGTGCAGACTGCGTTGAGCAGAGTCGAAACTGTGGCATAAGGTACGTTTTGTTACAACAATTTGAATAACAATAATAAATTCTTACAGAGGACTGTCCATTTAGTTGCCATCATTAAACGTGAAATTTCCCATTTTCACATAATTTCCCATTTTTGATGGTTATCCATAAATTAAAGGCTTCGGAAAACATTGCGGGTGAGGAAGAAATTTCTTATTGCAAGCAATTTCTTCAATATACCAACAATATTTTCTTAAATTTAATCATCTTAGAATTGTCGTTTACAGGTTTTCTTGACCTTGGACAAGTCTAAAATTCTGTTGCGTGGTGTTGCGTTAAAGATAATGAAGTAGAAACTCACAGCGTAAAAAGGATGATGATTTTAATGATTACGTTTGTGAAAAAAACACCAATATTTTCATTGATAGCATACGAGTAAAAACGATATAATCTTATTCAGAAAAAAAAGAAAAAGAAAAACGTTTATGACATACGATTTTGGAGTGAAATATACCCTTTGATTTTTTTTTTTTTTTTTTTTTAATATTTCTTGGGTGATACTACACGAGTAAAATATTTATGTCAATGAGCTAAAGAATGTCACAAGTTCTATTAGTTTCTACGTGAATGATGTCATATAAGGCATGTAGGGGAGACCGGGGCAAAGTGTTACATTTTTTAAAAATTTCACACATTTTTCAATACTATGGGACATTTGTTTCTATTGACTATACATCTTGAATTTTCAACAAATTTCCGTCTCGAAACCACTTTAAGTAATCATTTTTATCATTTTAAACAGAATTTATAGCATGAACAAAAATCCGGTAAATGTAACACATTGCCCCAGGCTTTGGGGGCAAAGTGTTACACTTATCGGGGCAAAGTGTTACATAGAATACAGACTCCATGCAAAGGACCTGTATTTGTCCAGTCATGACTGAAGGATAAACATTTCATCTTAACCCATTACCAGACGACAAATTTTAGGCTGGTCAGAATTGAAAGAAAATGCAGACGACTATTTCAAGGTTACGAAATCCAATTATTTTTGGTATTTCTAAGTGGAAAATATTGTGGCAAATGAAGATAATTGCTTGCATTTTCAAATATTTTTCCAAATGCTCCATATTTAGGGGGTCTTAAAAAAGTGATATTTTGTTGGAAAGGGTTAAAGTATTAGCTAATGTATATCAAAGATTATGCTACACATTATTGCTTTCTGTATAAAAGGCGGAGAAATTCTGCAGCGTCTTCTGCACCTCTTTCAATTTGGAAAAGTCCAAACATTTAGTCATTTGGGAATGACTTAAATAAAAAAAATACAACATTAGCTTCATTAAAGATAGACACGTAGTTTTCGAGGACCTAATAGCTAAATCCCCATTTCTTCTCATAACCAAGAAATCCAAACGGGCTCGGCACTTTTATTTTTCGTCTACGAGTCAGGTATTTTATGTTAAAGGCCTAGTTTAAGCAATGATGTGTATTTTGGACCCCTTTTTATAAGCTTATTGTCCTTTCTTTAAATCAAAGCATTGGGGGGGGGGGTAAACATCTGGTATATTCCATGGTCAATATCGTGCAATATATCTGCGGCTCAGCCTTTATGCTAATGACAATTTTAAACCGTTAACAGTGATGTTAAAAAAGTATGACAAACAGTTTCTGCAAACATTGCGCATGATTGCGGTAAAAGAAGCGATTCTGGTATAAATACATTTTCCAATTTGATTTTTTTCTGTTGGCCCAGAGTAAACAATTTATTTCCTTAACACTTCACAAAATAAGTAAACGGTTTGATTTCCTAAGAAAGAAAAAAAAGTAGTAATGAGACGACAGGAGAAATCAGAAAACTTTCTCCTCTTTTCTCAATGTGCTTTTTTTTTTTTTTGTTACATATATATATACATAAGTTCCAGTTGGTATATTCGACTTGCTATAATAACGAATGCTTCCAATTTTGTGTTAACTTACTTTGTCAATTTTACGTATAAGATACATTTATGAAAACAATCTTTAAAATTGGGACTTATCATTTATTAACAATTGTAACTAACAACAACAAAAAAAAAAACACCTCTTTTCTTGAATAACTAATTGGCAACAGAGAAATTTGCAAATATATTCCACACCTATCTATAATAACATACTAGATTTCATCCCGTGTATATTGTATACAGCTTCCTTATCAGATAAGGTAATTAAATTACCGGCGGGTAATTGTATATCTCTTTTTGGGGGAGTCAAATATAGAAGGATTAAACTAGGCCTTATATTAGGAAAAATATTAAGACTTGTACAATGTCGAATTTCTATTTTGGTCGTCTGCGGCTTCTGTCAATTCGGATCAGTATAAAATCTTATTGTTTGGCAATGGGTTGATAGTAAAATATTACGGGGCAAAGTGTTACAGTGTAACACTTTGCCCCGTATCCATTGTAACACTTTGCCCCAATCGCAACTTTTCGGAAACGATGATCAAACAAACAAAACGAACGTCAGCCGAAATATGATTTAGACAGTAATGTCATCAACTGGATCTCGGGATTCCATAACCCTATGTCAATCCTATTTCTGGTATTTATATTTCAACTGAGACGGAAATTTATGAAGATGTCAGGAATTTACTTTCTTGGCACTAAAACCCTTTCTTGTTCCTTTGCTAGAAGCCCGTATCTTTACACATCTTTCGTGTACAATATGGCATGCAGTATTATAAAACTGATTTCCGAGGAAGTAAAGTGACGTTACCGATAAAGTCACTTAGAAGATAATTCAAACGTAACACATTGCCCCGTGTAACACTTTGCCCCGGTCTCCCCTAATGACGTCATTTTGCAAACAGCGTTATATGTTTCGTGATAATGTTCAGTGTTTCATCGATTTAACGAAAAAAAAAATATGTCAAATTATAAATGAAAAACATAAAATACGGAATTCGTTAAGCTTGTCATCTTAAAAGATAAAAAAAAAAAAAAAAAAAAAAACACGACATAACCTCGTTTTCATCTATTGATAGATGAATTCGGTATTCAATGACCACTCATTGAATCCCTTCTAATTATAAAATGTCGGAAGTAATTGGTAAGAAAGCTGGAAGATGTTTATCTACGAAAAGATTTGTTCCACCGAAATTTGGAAACAATTTTGGCAGACAGTAACGAATGCTGACTACATTGTTTCCTTAAACGTTCCATCAATTAATTGACGAATCGCCGCTGTCAATCAAATAATCGATTTGCCAATCAAATAAAATTAGACAGGAAGTGAACCTTGAACTCCGACAATTATGTAGGTTTTGCGAGTTAACCCTTTCCCATTTTTCAAAATTTTAGACCAGTCCAAGTTCAAAGAAGTTGCAGGCAACAATCAAAAGTGGGTGCAATTTGAAAATTAACGAATCTACAGGTAAGCAAACATTGTTGGAAAAGAAGAAATTGCTTGTGACAAGCAATTTCTTCTTTTCCCACAATGTTTTCTCTATTATAAATTCACAGGGACGTGAAAACAAGGGATTGTACGGGAAAGGGTTAGGGTCGTCAGCTAACGAGTTGTACTGACACGTTGGGGTCAGGGGAGTGGCAAGTATCGCAATTTTATTGTCAAAATAATCCCCGTCAGGCAAAAAGAAGGAAAGAGGGCACTTGAATCAAATCAGATCAAAATTTCGAAAAGAACTGTCGAAGGCTAGCATGACAAAGAATTTAGTTAATGTTATGACAGAATGGCCATGCTCATGTTTTTTTTTTTTTGTTTGTTTGTTTTTTTTTTTGTTTTTTTTGTTTTTTTGTTTTTGTTTTTTTTTTTGTTTTTGTTTTTGTTTTTTCATTTATCTATTTTTATTTTTATTTTTTTTTGGGGGGGGGGGGGGCTAAGTAATTATCTTTCGATCATTGTAAGCATGTGCCTAAAAATTCAGGCTTCTTTAAACTCATTACCACACAAATTTTTTTTAGATTGTTCCAAATTGAAAGGAGTTGCAGACGACATTATAAAGTGTATGAAATGTTAGCTTTTTTCAACTTTCTTGATACAAAAAAATGGGTAAAATGAAGAAATTGCTTGACACAAGCAATTTCTTCATTTACACAGTATTTCCTAGATGGTTTTCTGGTGGGCCGTCAAAAAGTGCCATTGTGTGAGAATGGGTTAAGGCAGGAAAACATAGTGGGAAAAGTAGGTTCCTTTTGTAGTAAAAAGAAAGGTTCCTGTTGTTGTCAAAAAAAGTTGAAGTTAAATCAATCTTTAAATCAGACGTTAGCTATAGGGTACTGTATTAAATTACGGACATAAGTGTTATGGATCTAATTTAAGACACAGTTGAGCAATGACGGAATGTTACTATTTTCGTCTGCAACAACTTAGCTGGGTATTCACCGAACCGCTTAGCCAACTTTGAAAGAAGATACTGCAGTAATGTTAAACTTACAACGGATTTTGACATGTTTCCTGGATTTCAAATCTTCCCAATTTTCCGGTAAGATTTTGCTTATTTTAACACTTACACTCAGCAATTGAAAACCAGTTGGGATTTTCTCTTTGTTGCGTGCAGATATTATTTGTTTGGGGTTTGTTTTCGTTTTCGGGCTGTTATCTCTAGATATGATACATGTATAGACATAGCGTTTACAACTGTAAGTGTGCCGCATATCGACGATGTTCTACCAAAACCTCGTAACTACAGCTTAGAATAAGCTGTAGTTACGATTTCCTTAGAACACCGACGATATTACCCATTTCTCTACTCTCACAATAGCACATTGTCAGATGGCAAAAAGAAAAAAATGATCTCGCCAATTTAAAAGTACTTACTTGCATCCTTAGAAAAAAAGTAGATTGGTTGGACTAAAGGTGGTTACTAGTCAAAAGATGTTTTTGAGGGGGGTTTCTATTCATTTACTTGTTACGACCAAATGTACCTAAGATATCCCCCACAGTACATTCAACCTTGATTGTGAAAAGTCGTATGTACGTGGTGAAAGAAGAAAGAATATTGTATTAAGAAAGAATGAAAGAAAGAGGAGAAACAAAAAAGCAAGTATACAACGAGTATAAAACAACCAATTTTATAATATTATTATCTTAATGGGTCCAGTTAATGAGGTTTAAAAACAAAAACTTATTTATCATATAATACCTAAACACAAACAAACAAATAAATAATCGGGGCAAGAAGGTAAAAGTTTAAAAATACTAGGAGATAAGGTTTGTATGTAAGTATATAGAATCAGTTGACTGAACCGTTGGTTATAATTCTAGATTAATTATAATCACTAATTAATTGTTTCTGTTATCTCAGTCAATATTGGCGATAAGTTCATTATAAATTATCGTTTTATCAGTGTTTAATATCACTTGACCTTTTTATCACATTTATAATGTGATATATCACATTCAAAAGAGGTAGATCGAAACTGAAAATGTTCACGTAATTTTTATACAACTCACGCGGTCAGTCCGATTAGCTAAGGCGGCAAGACTGCCGATTTCAAACCTCGAGAACTAGGTTGTCTTTCGGATGGGACATTAACCCGGGCTCTTGTACACCAAACAAGGTTAGTCCCAGCGGTATCCCTGGAACAATTAAATGTCTTTTGGAACCGTTGCTCATATGCTCACTATAAGAAGAAGCATGACACATAAACCTGAATACATTATAATCAGTATTTTGGTCGATATTTTGTTTTTTTCATTAACACGAAAAGGTATGGGGTGTATTTTCGTCGAAATTAAGTGAACCGTATATATTTCAAATACTTGTAACCAAAGATCCTATGTGATTTTATATTCCATTCCCACACTATGGCGAAATAAGACTAGGGAAAACATTGTGAAAAATGACGAAATTGATTACAATGTCTTTGTTATACACAATCTCAACCAAAAGGTAAAAAAAAAAACCTAAGCTTTAGATTGTCGTCTGCAACTCCTTTCAATTTGGACCAGTTTTAAATTTTTGCCGTCAGGTAATGAGTTAATTGATATGTCCCCACATTGATATATAGAGGATAATCAACAGGTTATTCCAGATATTAAAAAAAAATTCACGAGGATGCGTTGTTAGGCGTTGAAAAAACGAGTGCGCAGCACGAGTTTTTTTAACGCCTAACACGCATCCGAGTGAAATATTTTTTCATATCTGGAATAACCAGTTGATTATTCAATTTATTGTATACCTTATTATTTTATTTTTTATCAAAATATCGAAACCAATCTTTTTGATAGACTCTTTATAATGTCACTGGGTTGGAAAAAAAGGAGTTCCTAAATTACGGCAGAGAATGAAACTGAAAAAATGTTATCGTCACTCCAGTGACGACATAAAAATTCATTTCACTGAGAAATCCCAAGATTTCACAGCAAGGTATATAATAAAATGGTTTCTTATGTTTTTGTCGTGCATGTATGTTTTCTGTTGTGAAAAGCTGTAAGAAATCAAATTTCAATTCACCCAAAGTTCCTAAAAGTAGAAGAAACTTACGACTTTTAAATTGCAGTAAATCTTGCTCAAGCGACCACCTCTTTAAAATGACCGCTTTCAATAAGCGGTCAGCATGATATATCCCATAAAGGATATCCATTATTGGACGTTTGTGATTTAAATTTATCAAAAATTAAGCCTATGTTGGTGGATCTCATTAGAATCGTCTCAATGAGGATTAAGTGAGAATCCGGCAATAATTCATGTATGCAGTTGAACCGTCCCTTAATTTATGTCACAAACAGTGTATCAAGCAACCATTCTATTAAACGACCATAATTTGGCCGACCACTGAGTGGTCGCTTAAAACAAATATAACTTTAGATGGGGGTACTTTTTAAATGGTAAAAACTGGATTTGAATAAGCTGTAGTTACGACATTTTAGGTCGCCAAAACAACAAAAATGCTTCCCATAAACAACAGCCAATGTCAGAGTAAAGATTTTGTTGTTGTTGTTGTTGATTTGTTAAGAGCGTTTTTTAAATGGAGTTTAACGCCCCTTTTAACCATATATCAGTCAAATCGCGGCGGATTGAACGCCTGAAGTTAAGAGTTAACTTTCGGTCTAAATGAAGGATTTAATTCGTCGATAGATTCCTAGACTGACGTCGCGATTCGTCAATTGACCAATCGTGGCTGTCAGTCAAATAACCAGTCGACCAATGAAATCATTCATCTAGACAAGAAATGATATTTGATCTCCAACATAAGCCGCCATTATTGTTAACCTTTTTGTTGGTTTGGCAGCTTAAACGTCGTAATTACAGCTTATTCAAGCTGTAATTACGACGTTTAAGTCGCCAACCAACTATTTTCCTTTTTGTTGCATGCTACTGTCCATGAATTTTGCAAAATAATGCCTTTTAAAATTGAATCGGAACTTCCTGTTGCAGTCGTTGTGCGTAGCCAAAGTATTAGATAGGCGGGACCAGCGATCCGTCATTTGCGATATATGTGTAAGTGTAGACTAAGACAGGTCTATGTCACTTGACACATGATAAACATTGGATTATATGTCTACATTAATTTACAATATACCATCGGTTGTATATCTGAAATCCATATCGAGGTTAGGGTACACACAAAAAATATAGGTGCAAATAAACCTTTAACTAATCGAACTTGTATATTCATAGTGATTTTTGAGAAACCCTTTTATCTGAAGGTATTGACCCGGGTCATTTTTTTTTTTCGGATTTCACGCGGGAGAGGGGGGGGGGGGGGCAAGGATACTAACTTTTCGCTTTTGGGTCCTCAAATTGACTTTCTCAAACCTGTATGAATTTCTTTTATCGTCCTTTGGGAACTAAAGCCTATGAACTACAGCTAATGAGCTTTTAAGAGCAAAACAATTTTATGTGGAGTTCAGGTTTGATATCGAAACCTTGACCTCTAGTCACTTGGTTATTACACAGGGGACGGCATCATATGCGAAAATATTTTAACCCATTCCCACACAAGGACGTTTTCTGACTCCCCTTACAAAAAACTATTGGGAAATCATTATGGAAAATGAACAAATTGCTTGCAACAAGCAATTTCTTCATTTTCTACAATGATTTCTACTCAGAAAGTCGAAAAAATCTGAAAATTCTCAATCGCTTAGTTGTTTTCTGCAACTCCTTTCCATTTGGACCAGTCAAAAATTTGGGCGTCTGGTAATGGGTTACAGCGAAAAAAGGCATAGGGAATAACTTTAAAAATCATCTCTGAAAAAAAAAAGAACAGAGTGATATGATTAGTTTGGAGAATGCTTTGTGTAAATGTACTTTTTATCAGTTCAATCGGTTATCCGCGTCTTCAAGGAATTATGTTTAATTTTTGGAAAACGGCTACATATATAGTTTTGATTTATACTTTACCAGATTTGCTTTTCTTTTCAATATGTGTATGCGTGTCTATTTCTCTACCTGTCCATGTACCGTATGTGCATGCGCTCGTGCGTGTATGTGTGTCTTTGTGTGTGTCTGCGCGCGCGCGTGTTTTCATGTGTATTATTGTCTGTCTCTCTCTGTCCCTCACGCTTTGTCTGTCTGTCTGTCTCTCTCTCTCTTTCTTCTCCCTACCCCCTCTCTCTCATTCTGCTTCTGTTTATGTATGCCCCCCCACTCTGTGATGCCGGCCTTCTCACAATATGATTCTATCTTGATCTACTTCTGTTTTTGTCCCCCTACCCCTCCCCCTTTCCAAAAAATCCCGATTTCGTGCCGTTTTTCTCTTATTGTGTATTGTCACTATAAGTTTCTCAAATTTTCTTTGAACTCCGTAGTATCTTTTTGATAAGCCTTTTTAAAATCCTTCCTCCCCGAGTAACTTAGAGAAGGACCCAGACCCAGATCCGGGGGACACCTGGGTACACAAGGGGGGGGGGGGGACGAACATGATAATGACGGATCGCGAGCCACGCCCACTGATTCCGACAGAATTTTTCGCTTAGTAGTTATCAAACAGCCTTATTTTGCAAAATTTCGGTCTGGTAACAAAGAACAAAATGTAAAACGGTTGGTTGACTAACTCAACGTGGTACATGTAGCTTGAATAAACTGAAGTTACGACGTTCTAGTCGCCAAACCAATGAAAATATATAAAATAAATGTCGACAATAGTGGTTGGAATTCAAAGCTCCTTTCCGGTCTAAATGAATGATTTGTTTGACAGTAGCGATCCACCATTACATACCTTTACGAGAAGCTTTGGGTACGAACTACTTCCGGCTCATATTAATTTTCCCTTCATATAAATGTATATCACCAGACGATAAAGTTTTAGACTGGTCAAAACAAAAAGGAGTTGCAGACGACAAATTTAAGTCTATGAAATTTAAGATTATTTCGACTTTCTGTATAGAAA
The DNA here is from genome assembly GCA_946902895.1 of Fragum fragum. Lineage (NCBI taxonomy): Eukaryota > Metazoa > Mollusca > Bivalvia > Cardiida > Cardiidae > Fragum > Fragum fragum. The sequence goes on along the minus strand of OX336379.1, from coordinate 28,683,100 downwards.
ACATTGCGGAAAATGAAGAAATTGCTTGCTACTAGCAATTTCTTCATTTCACGCAATCTTTTCCAATATTTTTTCTTGAGGGGCGTCCAAACCCGTCATTGTGTGGGAGTTGGTTAAACGTTCTCATGATTTCACTTTTCACTTTTTCAGATGTTAATTTCTTTATCAAAATTAGATACTTTGCAAAGCACCTGCAGACACATTAAACTACTGAAACAAAAGATGGAGAATCCTGGGGGGAAAAGACGACGTTATACGTCGCAAACGTCAGACGCGTCGACGAGCACGCAATTTACTCATGTATCTGACGATTCGTCTCCTACGACGTCACCCAATGACGTCAAACAGTTTGGAGACAGGCCTGTTTTTAGACTTGGTAGTGAAGATGAGGGAAAACCATCAATGACCCAGCAGTCTAGAACAAACCGAGCTGCATTTGAACGCGAACGTGACGTGGCATATCTACCAGAACGACGCAAACTAATAGCCGCAAATCGTTCAAACATGGGACGGCGTCAGAGTGATTCTGTGATAGAAAATCAGTACCATCAAATGGCGCCTCACCGATGCCATACGACAATGTGTATGGACCGTGGGTCAACGATGGAAGGATTCGACGTCATTGACGAAGAAACGCATCCAAAGTGTTCCCTCTCTAACCGGTTACAACATCCTAGTCAAAGTACGTTTAATCTTGGAGGTGAGACGCGTACTTGTGGACAAAATTGTTGTACAAATACTTCTCTCGATGCTATCATTTTCAAACAAAATAAGCCAAGAGCAAATAGTGTTGACGCTTTGAACGGTATGCGTGTAGTTTCACCTAACATTTATGATGAAGTTGGTGCGATGCGGCCAATCGAAACCGAAATACTATTAGACAACGGTAAACCATTGGTAAGGGAGTCACGGAAGCGGCTAAATTCTTCTATGTCAGAAAGTCCGATGGAACGCTTAAATAACGACATTCAGATAGAGTCAGGCTCTGCTTATGCTCGAGCCACCAAGACACCTATTCAGGAGGGTTTTTGTGATACTTTATGCTCATACTTAAGACGTTATGCTCTACTAATTCTTATAGTGTTCAATATATTACTTGTATTTGTAAATTTTGCTGGGATGCCATTCTTGGCTCTAAAAGTGTTTGAAAATAACAGAGATTCATCGGCTTCGCTGCAAACTGGACATTGTTTCGGATGTAACGAAATAACATTACAAGACAGAGAAAGAATCAGTAAGATTGCTGGAGTCTTCACCGTAAACGACCGAGGCCAGTGTTGCTTTAATACATCGGAAAGCTTTACGTCTTGGATTGTTAAGGTATTTAAATGATTTGATTTCTAGTTTCGTGTATCAAAAACGAGCTTTCTGATTTGCAATATAATAAAATATTCACACCTCCATGAACACAATTTTTAGCACGCATCTACTTTGTATGCTTCCACAAAAAATAGTTCCATGAAAAAAAGGGTCAAAATTTGTAAAATATTTGCTTTTTTCACTCAATGTCATCAAATTGTAAGAAATGAATAGATTCTTTTTTCATGGAGGATGAAACGAAAAACTAATCACACTTATGTATGAATCCGCTTCGAGTATTCATACAGTATGATTAGTTGGTTTTTTCCCGTTTCCTACCTCCACGAAAACAAAATCAAAGTACTGAAAAGTACTGTAAGCTAGCAAAGCATTGTTTTGTTCATCAATCTTATTTTTTTTTAAACATTATCATGATAAAGAAACCAAGTATAAGTAACCAAGGAGTGTGGAAAATAATGTGGAAAATGAAGAAATTGCTTGTTACAAGCAATTTCTTCATTTTGCACATTGTTTTCTACCTAGATTGATTAATATTTTAGAATTTTCAACAATTTGAAATTGTCGTCTGCAACTTCTTTGAAAGCTCTGACCAGAGTCATTTTTAATACGATGTGATCAAGTGAGCGAAAAATACCTGGGAAATGAATTTGCAGACAGATTTTTTTAATATTCCTTAAATAAATAAGAACTATTTTTATGGCGTAGACATTTAACGGATTTAGTGGTTAAGCCTCCAGTGTCGGTTTGCACTCGTTGAACTTTGAGACGACCTCATAATTTTGTCTGTTAACTTAAGCTATCAAAGCTGACGCTTTGCTAGCTAAAAATATGCTATTCCTCCCTTAAATATTTTTAGCTCAACTTTTAGGGTATTTAACATTGAATGTTCGCAATCTTCGTCTACAGTGACGATACAAAATTCGATTTAGCAACCAGACTATTCATAAGCATTTTGTTGATTTGGTGGCTAAAGTGTCGTAACAACAGCTTGTACAACCCGTAGTAACGACGTTTAGATCGCAAACCATTTTATTTTTTATTACACGTTACTGACCTAAAAGCTTTTTTAAAAATAACGTCGTTAAACATCTTAGTCGAACTTCCTGTCGGATGTCAATCAGTTTGACCAGCGATCCTTCAATTCCAATTGTTACCCATCTAAACCTAAAGGAACCAATTCGAAATGCTATAGATATCAACCCTTGTCATGCTGAATAAAATCCTTTTCATAATTTGATAAAAATCAAAGAGCTGAAAGCACTTTAAGTACTTGTCGTTCAGTTGTCAATACTTCTTTTGAAAATTAATTTCTTAAACAACTCTGGTTTCAAAGGGGCATACAGGAGGTGTAGACTAAGATCAGACTGCACTTATGTGCAGTCTGATCTTTGTCTATACCTCCTGCTTAAACCGGAATATTCCGTGTTCAGCATGACAAGGGTAAATTTGATTTGATCTCTCACTTAAACTTTGTCATGCTAAGCCAAGATTATTCATGTTTAGTTAGGAGATAGGCAAAGATCAGCCTGCGTATGAGTATAGTCTTATCATAGCTACACCAACTGTTAGACCCTTTTAACCCATTCCCACACAATGACGCTTTTAAACACCCCTCAATGTGAAAAGCTTTGGAAGCGTTTTGGATAATGAAGAAATTGCTTGTCATAAGCAATTTCTTCATTATCCACAATGTTTATAACCCTACAAGACAAAGAATTTAAAGATTTCATCAACTTAAAGTTTTTGCCTGCAACGTCTTTGAATTAGGACTGGTCTAAAATTTTACGCGTGTGGGAATGGTTTAAATCAGGGCTGATTATAAAACTCAATTTTCAAAATAGATTTCGACCCACAAATAGCACTTGCTTTGAACCATTTAATTTACATAATATTTTAAAAAGTAATTTATTCAGCATGACCCGGTTTAGCAGATGAGGTCCGTTATCTTACGATAGTTAGCATTCCTATCTAATTTGGGCATTCTGGGCAGTATCAATCGTGAAAACTCGGCCGATTCCGTCGAAATTCATTCAAAATGTCAGCGCCCATGAAAAGCACGCTTCGAATTTTTGAAGCTCCTTCTTGGAGCACAGGTAAGAGATAAATGCTTTCACAATTTAAAATAATTATTTCTCTAATTAATTTTGGGCGACAATTAAGTTTGATTTCTCCACAATTGTAGTTTTTATTGCAATTATCCACTTGCTACTTTTTGGCGGTATAATATGGAGTTATGCGTACGACGTAGAAATAATTATCCCGACCTGGATAAGTGATACGGTCCCGAAGACAGGTCAATCTTCGGAAAATATGACATGGCAGACAACGGCTGGGGTCAGATAGGGACGAGGCTTTTAGTTGAAATGCTCACCCGGGTGACTGAACAATCGACCCGGAATCACCTGACACCCTTAGTGTTGAAATTTGTCCGTTTTTTTTTTTTTTTTCTATAAATTTTATGAACGTAGAATTAAGAAGAATGTTTACACGATCAGGATTTTACCCCCTGATTCTGAAGATATTCTGCATGTAAAAATAACTGTGCAAGTTTTACACATCAATGTTGAATCTTTTTGTTGTGGTTGTTGTCGTTTCGATTCTTAATATTTCTGATCGTAGAGCTAACCGAGCCAAGTTTTACTGAGTTGATATTGCGCTGTGGTGTCGATTCTGTAGTGATAGGTTTCGAACCTCGGCTCGCGCAGCATTCTGTCCCACTGTTAACCAATCGCTGGCCCTGTACAATCACTACGTTGGCCCCGCCCGCTGACCTCTACAAAAAGTTTCACTTCGATTTTAAAATGCGTTATTTTGCAAAAAATATAGCCAGTAGCATGTAACAAAATAAGTAAAATGGTTAGTTGGCGACATAAACGTCGAAGCTTCAGCTTGAATAAGCTGTAGTTACGACGTTTAAGTCGCCAACTAATTGTCATAAGGCATTGTGACATGCGTCACACGATGGCTCGGACAGAATGGCATCTTTGTACTGGCGTGAGACATGACAGGAAGCCAAGATTAGGTCAACCCTACGGGTGCGATATGACCAAGATACTGTTGAAAGTGGCTTTAACCCATTACTCAATGACAAAATTTTCGACTGGTCCAAATCGAAAGAAGTTGCAGACGACATATCAAATTGCTCCGAGATTTGGAAAATAAGTGCCAATGATGATAAAAAAAAAACACATTGTGTGTAAAGGAGACATTGCTTGTTACAAGCAATACATTTCTCCATTAACTGCAAAGTTTTCCATGGTTGCATTTCATCAGGGCGTCAGAAAGCACTGCTCACCCATGTTCACACAATCTCGCTTATTGACGCACCTCAAGAAAAAGTCTTTGCAAACAGATGGAAAATGAAGAAATTGCTTCTTTCAAGCAATTTCTTCTCCATCCACTATGTTTTCCACACCAAGAGACAAAGATTTTTAACATTTCACCAACTCTCAATTCTCGTCTGCAACATCTTTGGAATCAGACTAGTCCAATTTTTTTTTGTTTGTTTGTTTGTTGTTGTTGTTGTTTTGTTTTGTTTTTTGGTAATGATAATCCCATGAAATAAATCGATTTTTACATTTTACTATTAGTTACTTTTAAAATTACAAGATGCGAAAATGGTCCATCTGTTAACCCCTTCCAACATGAGAACATTTTAGACAGAACCCAATTGAAAGAAGATAAGGACAACAATTTTAGGTTGATAGGATTGTAAAATTCTTTGTCTTTTGGAGTAGAAAACATTATGGACATTGAAGAAATTGCATGAAACAAGCGTTCATTTTCAAAGCTTTTTTCTTGAGGCGTAAAAAGGAGGAATCATGTGGGACTGTTTTGCCAGACAGTTTTCTTTTAGATAAGCACAGCGATCCTGGGTCAATTACTGTAAATATCTAAGTAAAACTTCCTACAGACCTTTCTTGGTTGGTTAACGGATCTAGTGGGCAGGGCCAGCAGTTCAGTGGGCGGGCCAGCGGATCCAGTGGGAGGGGCCAGCAATCAAGTGGGCGGGGCCAGCAATCAACTGGGCGGGTCCAGCGATCCGCAAATTCACGTTCCGTTCGAAGTGTACTGTACAATGTCATCTAGTCTTACTTCTGGCTTCCTCATATACCGTTCGTCCATTTTTTTCAGGAGATCACGTCCAAAAGAGTCTTTGTTTATGTGAAAGGCGAAGAAATTATAGAAAGTGAGTAAACTGTTAATATATAGCCAATCTTGATTCAATGACCACCTCTATTTAGAGACCATTTTCATTAAGCAACCATTCCTCCTTTCAGAACGAAAAGACGCTAGCTAACGATGGTCAGTAGCACACAAATCCGCTAATTCTTATATCGAGGGGTTTGTGCGAAACTGGCGTAAGTGCATACACATATATAGACACTAACTACAGTTTAACAATAATCCCTTAACACGCAGATTTAACCCCATTACCAGACGATTAATTTTTAACTCGTCCAAATTGAATGGATTTGCAGACGACAATTTTCATCGATTCTTTATCTTTGGGATGATATGAATTGTGGCTAATGAAGAAACTGCTTGTAATAAGCGATTTCTAAATTTTCCACATTGATTTTTCTAAAAAGCGTTAGCTTGATGGACTTAAAATAGCGGGATAATTTGTAAAATGAGGAAAACACCCTCTTGTGTTTGTTGTTGGCAGATCGCGACTGTCAATCAAATAATTACTTGAGCAGTTCAATCAATCTTTTAGACCGGAAGTGAATTTTAATCCGTTCCCACACAATCCCTCCTTATAACACCCCTAAAAAGGAAAGTTTTAGAAAACATAGTGGAAATAGGAGAAATTGCTTGCATAAAAGCATTTTCTCTGTTAGCCACAATGTTCTTCTACTCAAAAAGACAAAGAATTTTGAAATTCTACCATCTTGATATTATCGTCTGCAACATCTTTCAATTTGGACTGGTCCAACATTTTGTTAAATGGGAATGGGTTAAACTCCAACATCGGCCGACATTTATGTGAAGCGTCTTTGTTGCTTTAGTGCCGCCGTCATAGCGCAGTTGGTAGCGCGTCGGACTGTCAATCTAGAGGTCCAGGGTTCGATCCCCGACGGCGGCACTCATCCTTTCCGACTATTTGTCTCTCACCAATGGGTCGATAATCGTAGACCTATGTGGGATAGCAGCTGGAGTCTAGGAAGGGATATAATGGTAGTACTGGTGTGAGAAATATCAGGATTCCATGGTTAGGTGCTCCAGCCGCCGCGATATAACTGAAAGATTGTTGAAAGCGACGTAAAACCCTTATTCAAATAAACAAATTTGTTGCTTTAGTGACCCAAACATCGTGCGTAGCATGTAGCAAATGAATAAAATGGTAGGTTACCGACCCAAACGTCGTAACAATAGCTTGAATAAGTTTAGCCCATTCCCAAACAATCCCTTCTTTTTTCGCCCCTCAAGAAAAAGGATTTCGAAAACAGGTTGAAAAATAAAGAAATTGCTTGGTACAAGCAATTTCCCTATTTTTCACTAGGTTTTCTATCCCAAAGAACGAAAAACTTTAAATTTCCATCAACTTCAAGTTGTTGTCTGCAGCTCTTTACAATTTGGAACGGTCTAAAAGTCCCACTGTGTTTGAATGGCTTAAGTTGACAAACCAACAAAATATCCTTCTTATTAATATCGGCCAATGTCGAAGTTCAAAGTTCACTTCCAGTCTACATGAATCATTGGAAAGGTCGATCGATTCTTTGATTGACAGGACTTCGCGATTTCGAAAATATGTGTTGTTATGGGGGATAATTCAAATGCACGAAACGATGTATCTCTTAACAACGTGTCATCATCTATTTGTATATTTACAGTTGAAGACGAGAAACGAATTAGGTGGGGTGACTCCGGGAAAATGGGCCCAGTTAGTCTCATACCGGACAGAACCGCGGTCATTATAAACGAGCCGGGGTATTACTTCATATTTAGTCGGGTCCACTTTGTCAAGAGTAAACCCTCTATTCAGACTAGTCAGCTCACTCTCTGGCACGCTATCAAACATAGCAGGGACTTGAAAACAGATGATTTGGAAAGTGCATCTCAAACATGTAACCTGCAGAGAGATAGTAATCACGCAGAACATAACAGCGTGCTGGAAACAATTGCATACCTGGAAGCTGGCGACCAAGTCTATGTTTCTACACGGGGACATGATTCTTTAGATCGAAACAAGGAACATTCACTAGGTTTATTTATGATAAGATAAATGTTCGTTTGAAGCTTTAACTCTTGTCATACTGAATCTGGAAAATTCCTTGATTTGGCAGCAAGTATAGACAAAGATCAGCCTGCAGATCAGAGGTTTTAAATAGAAGTGGAACTTCCTGTGGGAGTATGTTTGCAGGGCCAACGGAGCATTTTTGGCAGGACCAGTGGTTGATCAATTTTCTGAGTTGTTAAAAAGATTCTCTTACGCCGGGTACATTTCATATCATTAAGGAAATGTTGGAAATTTGTATATCTTTACAAAAACCTATTTTACATGTATTGCCTTACCTGGGTACTCAAATGAAATATTGTCATCAAATTGTGGCAAGCGTCAGAATTTAACATTGTGATCAAACTATGACAAGCGTCCGAATGAAACATTGTTATCAAACTGTGGCAAGCGTCCAAATGATATATTGTGATCAAACTGTGGCAAGCGACCGAATGAAACATTGTGATCAAACTGTTGCAAGCTTCCGAATGAAATATTGTGATCAAACTGTGGCAAACGTCCATCGTTCTTCTATCATCAAATGTCAACAGTTGCCTTAAGTGAACCCTGGTGGCTAAATATGTATATTGTCTTGAAAATTGTTCTGAATATTGGTGTATTTGATAAAGTTTTCGATTCGATTATAGATCACTATAGGGTCAAGTTGTAGAAAAAAACTTTGTATACACTCTTGAGCTACAATTGTGGCTCTAATGTCTTAAATCTAGACTGATTTTCTGAATTTTCTAAGACAAGAAATATGTCTGACCATCTTAGCAAACGAAACACACACAAACACACGCGTGTGTGTTTGCGCACGTGTATGTGTGTGCGTGCAAGTGTAAGGGGGGGGGGGGGGGGGGCTCGTGATTATTATAATTATTTTTAACATTTTCAGTCAATTGATTATTATTATCATTTTTAACTTTTGCAGTCAATTGCTCAATGTGAAAGGTTTCGGTTAAATATTCTTATTTTCTTCATCCCAAATCGTTTATTGGGACTGGAAGTAAATGGTAACCTCCAACTTTATTGCCAAGCATTCTGCTCGCTTGGCTTCCCGAAACACAGTAGATACAGCTCATTTTATGGCCGTAGACCAACTTGCCTTTGTTTTATGTCTCCGACCAAACTAGCATAGTTTAATATCTCAGACTAACTACCTCGGCGGAGATCAGTTGGTGTGGCCAGCGATCCGCCAGTCTCAAGGCCTCAAAATAGTTGCAAAACATACAATCAAGCAGTTTTTGTCTATCAGAAAAAAATGGTTGAAAATATTGTTAAAAATGAAGAAATTGCTTGTTAAAAGCAATTTCTTCATTTTCCCCAATATTTTCAACCAAAAAAGAATTAACTAATGATTTAATATATAATCTACTAAAAATGTTGTGGGCAACTGAAATTAGACCAGTTATTTTTTGTTGTTGTCTGGAAAGGGGTTAAGTTTAGAAGGTATGTGTTCCTATTAACTGAGTACAACGTCAGACTCCTAATCTTCAATCACGGGATGTCATGGGTGCGATCCCCGGCGGCAGCACATATTCTTTCCAACATATGTCTCTCACCAATGGGTTGGTAATCGTAAACTTTAGTGGGATAGCAGCTTGAGGCTAGGAAAGGATGTAGTGGTAGTATTGGTGTGAAAAATACCAGGAATCCATCGTTATATGCTCCAGCCGCCGCGATATGACTGAAATACTGTTAAAAGTGGAGTTCAACCCCATGCAATCAATCCACTAAAGCAAAAATACTCCTCAGATCAAAAGTATTGAAAGGTATGATAATTATCAATGACAATTATCAATGACCTTGAACTATTCTTTTTTTTTTTTTTTTGTTATTAAAATATATGTATTACTTAGTATAACTGACTCTGTAAAACTGAATCGACAATTCAGCTATCGAGCTCGTTCAAATTTAAACCATTGTTACCATATAATCATTTAAAATTTTCGTTCGGAGGAAAGCTGTAAACAAAAAAGTATGTAAATGAATTTTGCATAACTAATCATTTTCGCGGATTTACAAGAGATGTAGTTGGAAAATACCTTTGTTTTTATTACGTTATCGTATATTTATTATCCGTTAGATAGGGAAACGCGTCTAAACGACGTTATTTCATGGCGTTTAAAAGTTCCAATCTTTTGATAAACTCATATTTCATCATAAATAACATTGTTTCCTATCCTAAAATATATATTTTAACAATTTCATCAACAATTACTGACATTGTTGTTAACTGTCAACAGTAGTTTAGACTGGTCCAAATTTAAAGAAAACGTCATGAAACGGATTTTATAGAAAATCAGAATGCAGGAACATTTTGATAGACGAAACTAGAATTAGCTTTTATGAAAATGGAGATGCTAATAACAAATAACCGAAAAGTTATCAATGGCAAAGGGCTGAAAGCCTAAAATCTGTTTATGTCTTTATAGTATTTTGTTAATATGTATACGTTTGTTATATTGCAATATGTTTGTTATATTGTATAAAATACACTGTTAATGAATTACCGTAAATAAAAGATGACAAGCAATGAAACGGCTACAATTTCTCAAAACATTTACAGTTGACCATTCGCTGGCCCTGCCCACTACCTCCTTTATCCCATCCATTGACTCCGACAGGAAGATCCGCTTCGATTTTTAACGGCGTCATTTGGCAAAACTGATGGCCAGTAGCATGTTACAGATAAGTAGAATGGTTGGTTGACAACCTAAACGTCGTAACTACAGCTTATTCAAGCTGTAGTTACGACGTTTAAGTCGCCAAACCAATAACAAAAAGGGTTAAAAAATGGCGGCCGACGTCGGAGTTGAAAGCTCAGGTTCCTGCTGAATAAATAATCTGATTGGATAGTTGATCCTTTGATTGACAGCCGCGATTGGTCAATTTAGAAGAATCTTTGTTTGTCAGCCAATAATCCCGTAGTGAAATGAATACGTTTTATGTCTTTGATTTTACTCGATAGTCTTTGTACATAAAAACACGTATGTTTCAGGACGACAAATATCTGGTCATATCAAGGACATTAACCATTTAGCACACGAAAAAAAAATTAGACTGGGCCAAATTGAATGGAGTTGCAGACAACAATTTAAAGGGTATAAAATTTTAGCTTTTTTTTAACTTTCTAGAAGGATTCTGAAAAATGAAGAATTTGCTTGTTACAAGCAATCTCCTCATTTTACACAATGTTTTCCCCAATTGTTTTTCTTGGGGGCGTCCAAAGGCGTCAGTGAGCGAGTATGGTTTAACCAAACGATGTTCCTTAAGTTCTTTTTGAACACACGTCTCTATAGCTATGGCGTCACCCTAGGGCCATGAAAGATTGCCCCCTTCCTCCCCAGCTGTTTGCCTAGAATAGGTGTCTTTCATCTGGACTCATTCTCACCAGAACAAACTTTTGAATTGCCAAAATTAAAAGAACTTGCAGATGCATTTCAAAGTATGTGCAGTTTAGGAATTAATGACTTGATATATAAGAAAACATTATAAACAAGGAGCAATAACATGTCATTTCTGCTTTCCCACAATGTTTTAATTTAGTATTAATTTCCATGGGCGTCAAAAGGCGTTATTGAGTAGTAATGGTTTAAATTGGCTTGTCGACTGAAGCGGCGAATCAGATAAGAAATATCCCGGAACATTGTACAACATCTGTTTGGTTTGCTAAGATGGTCAATAAATTCATTTCCGGTGCTTTCATCATAAATGAGCATTAACTTTGACTTGGTTTCAAAACGGCACTCTACACTGTTAAGTTGGTTGATTGAATGAGGTTTAACGCCACTTTTAACAGTATTTCAGACATATCGCGACGGCTGGAGCACCTAACAATGGATTCCTGGTATTTCTCATACAAGTACCATACTACTAAATCCTTTCCTGGCCTCCAGCTGATATCTTCTTGGGTTAACTAGTATCAACCCATTGGTGAGAGACATATGTCGAAACGGATATGTGCCGCCGCAGGGGATAGAACCCACGACATCCCATAATTGAAGATTAGGAGTCTGGCGCGCTACCGACTGAGCTATGACGGCGGCACGAATGTGCTCATTAATTTCTCTGTTCGAACCATACCGATACCCCTTTATAGAATTTCACACTAAGAAAGAAGAAAGCTGTAGTTCCGGCATTTCGGGTGCCGTCTGACAATATGATACATGTACGTTGACTTGCAGAATTTTCATACCTTATAAACGTCATTCCGGGGGGTGGGGGTAGTTCTCAACCTCTACCCCACCCCACCCCGATCCGCTTAGCTTTTGCTTGATTAAACAATATTTGCCAATTGTTAAATCTATGTTGGTAATTTTTTTACCATTTCAAAATAAGAATCAAATTTTTGCTATCTCTTTAATTGAAAACCGTTAAATTGTCCACCAAAACATCATAACTACAGCCTATGAAATCTATAGATATGGTATCTTGGAAGTCATCTATGCTGACCTAGTGAAGTTATGATAAAGAAATACCGAAAATGAAAGACCGACGCATGCCAGGTACGTTCCTAAAACAACTTAATATAAAGCCCCTGTTCGAATATTGGCAGGTTATTTAACTAGATATCAATTTAATTCATGTTTAGTCATCATGACACTTAAAAAATGAACTAAGTATGAGTCATGTCAGCTTATCCCGCACCAAGAAAATGTTTTGCTTTGTTCTGGAAGAATTGACCAAGGATTCAACCGACCAATGAAATAATTTATTCAGCCCGGACCTGAGCTTATCAAGTCCGATATTGGTCGCCATTTTGTTTACCTTGATAGTTGGTTTGGCGACTTAAACGTCGTAACTACAGCTTATTCAAGCTGTAGTTACGACGTTTAGGTCACAAACCAAATATTTTACTTTTTTATTACATGCTTCTTGCCACACATTTTGCAAAATAATGCCGTTAAAAAAGCGGAACTTCCTGTCGGAGTTTATGGGCGGAGCTCAGGGAGTCAATGGACGGGGCCAGCGATTGGTCAATCAGGCTTCCAAAATAATTATGGGGGAAAGTCAAATACATGTATGTTCTCGTTTTCTCCAAGTTTTCTTAACCCATTATCAGAGAACATGTTCGACTTTGAGTAAAGCTGTAGTTACAACATTTTGCCCACCCAAAGACGAATATATTTCACCATTCACGCGAGACCGTCTTCGAAGTGGGAGAAGTATCGACCTCGTTTAGACTGCGAGGTGTCTGCAGGGTGACCAAGATCGAAATTGACGGATCGCTGGTAACATCAACTGACCTCCGACATGTAGTTTCGACTGAGTTGATAAAATTATTTTGTGAAATACGTAGCAAGGAACGTAAAACGAAAGTCAAATCGTTGGTTGGCGACCTATACGTCGTAACTACATCTTTAGTCACGCCGTTCAAGTCGCCAAGCTAAAATTTACGGGATATACGTGTTTGAAGTTCACTTCAAGTCGAATTGAATGATTTGATTGGTCAATCGTTCTATTGATTGGCAGCGGCCATCCATTAAATTATTACATTCGTATTTTGTATGCAAAATGGACATTTCGCTTGTTTATGATTTATTCTTTGTTGTTGTTGTTCATGTTGTTTGTTTTTTATTGTTTTGTGTGTGTGTGTTTTTGTTTGTTTTTTTTTAAATATTTCACCTCTATCCCAGATAGCCCTTTTTTCATGCCACATACGGTGGAAAAGACATTGTCGTCAAAAAACTAATGATTGAACCTGTCTTAAATTTGTTCGTTGGATAATGGCCTCAGATAAAACTTATCTAATAACAAAAGGGGCCTGCGAGGGGTATATTTATGCTGTGCTACACGTGACGTGCCTGTCACGGGGCGTGCCTAATAGCTATACGTAGATAATTCACGAAATACCAACTTGAGCTGTGATATAATTGACCAATCGATGGCCCCGCCCATTGACTCGAACAGAAAGTCCAGTTATATTTTAAATGGCATTATTTTGCAGAATTAATGATAAATAGCATAAAACATAAAGTAGAATAGTTGTTTTGCGACCTAAACGTCGTAACTACAGCTTGTAAAAGCTGTAGTTACGACTTTTTACGTCGCCAAATTAACAGAAAAGGTTAACGAAAATGGCAGCTAATGTCGGAGTTCAAAACTCTTTTCTGGTCTTGACGAATTATTTCATCGGTAGACTGGTTATTTGATTGACATCGCGATCGGCCAATTAAAAATTGTCTTATGAGACGCTAAACTCTAGATACTCAACCACCGCAAATTGTTACTGCGATCAAGCTGTAGAAACGACATCTTACGTCGCCAAATTAACAAAAAGGTTAACAAAAATGGCATTCAATGTCGGAGTTCGAAACTCTTTTCTAGTCTTAACGCAAGATTTCATTGGTCGACTGGTTATTTGATTGACAATCGCGATCGGCCAATTAAAAAATTGTCTAATGCGACGCTGAACTCTAGATACTCAACCACCGTAAATTGTTACTGTGATCAAGTTTTAAGTACCAATATCATAAATGCGCGACCAAAATGCATTTACAAACCTGTCGCTACGACTTTTTGGTCACCAATCGACGATTTGCTTTCTGTATAATAACTAAATTTTATGAAAAATACAGGTAAGGGTGACGCACGAATATTCTCATTCCCTTCGCACTCAACAACCAGGAAGTAATCTTAAATAGTAAAAACAGGTGATAATCAAAGGCCTGATAGTTCTGAGAGTCCCTGGATGTATACAATAGTGACCTAATTTTTTATACACAAGATAACCGAGTAATTGACGGGTCGTCTGCCACGCCCACTGACCTCACTCCGACTCGGTGTTTGACAAGTATATATCAATTAAGAGATGAAGAGAATATTTTTTGTGTTCATGGAGGTATGAACCGAAAACCTAACCACACTGTATGAATTCGCGAAGCGGATTCATACATTGTGTGATTAGGTTTTTCGGTTCATAACTCCATGAAAATAAAAAATATTCTATTCATTTCTTATAATTTAATAGCATCTAGCGAAAAAAAAAACATTACAAATTTTGATACGTTTTTGTATGGGACTATTTTTTGCGGAAGCATTCAAAATCGCTGCGTGCTCAAATTTTGTTCACGGAGTTATGAAGAATTTTTTTCGACCAATCAGAACGCCCGTTTTTGATAGACGAAACTTAAGATTAGATTATACTACGATATTTTGTAAAACATATTACCAGGGACACAAGACAAAATTCCAATTGTTTGTTGAGCAACCTAAACGTCGTAAATACAGCAAGAGAGACCGAGGTATAGTCTTAATAAGGCTAACTAGATTTTCTTTTATTAAAATTTTACCTTATGACCTTTATTTGCCCAGGTTTAAACTGTTTGTGGTAGACTTTCAATTACCTAGGTTTTTGTCAAAACTGATCAAATATCGTACCTCACAATTACATCATGGAAAAAATCATTCTTACCAAGTTTCATTACATATGGGCAAGAAATGAACGCTCACGAGTGCTCAAAGGTGTTGTTTTTTGTTGTTGGTTTTTTTTTTTTTTTTTTTTTTTTTTTTTTGATTTTTTTTTTTTTTTTTTTTTTTAATACACATGAAATGGTATCCTACTAGATATCAAAAACTCAACCATTGTGAACAAGTTTCATAATAAAAAACAAAAGTGTATCATGAAATGAGCACTCAAGAAGTCCCACGACGGCTAAGGATTTGAATTTTTATCGCTCAATCCGGATAAATGGTAATGGGCCGGAATCCTGCCCATGACCGAGTTATAAATTTGAAGAGCCTGATTGCTAATGCAACCAGGTGAGTCAACAAGTGAACGAGGAAAAACGCGATATGACTGCTCAAAAGAGACAGTATTGTGTTAGTTGGAGGTCACTTAAAAGGAGCATTCTAAACAGGACGTTTATATACTCATCGTCGCCCTTTTATACATGTCGATTAACAGCCAAATTAGTGAACTTACGCCACCACCATTTATCCCATTACCATACAACAAAGTTTTGATTGGTCCAAATTGAAAAGATCTGCAGGCGACTATTTCAAGTTGATGGGATTTTAAATCTTTTCGTCTTCTTTGGATAAAGAACATAATGGGTAATGAAGAATTTGCTTGATAAAATATATTTCTTTATTTTCAACAATGTTTGCCAAAGCTTTTTTCTTAAGGGGCGTAAAAATCACACATGTTTTTTTCAGAGAAACTCGTTTGTATTTCTTTCACTGTCGTCATAGCGCAGCCGGTAGCACACCAGACTCCTAATCTTAAATCACTATTGTCATGAGTTCGATCCCCGGCGGAGGCATATATATACATCAACATATTTGTCTCTCACCAATGGGTTGATTATCATAAACCTTAGTGGGATAGCAGCTGGAGGTTAGGAAAGGATGTAGTGGTAGTACTGGTTTGAGAAATACCAGGAATCCATTATTAAAAGTGGCGTTAAATCTCAATTAATCTATCAATCAACCAACCAATGTATTACTTGTCATCGTCGTTGGCATCGCCGTGTAAAAAAAAATGACATTCTGCAATATACCTGGATCGAATCATTTGTCACCTATTAGTTTTGATGTACCTCGTGCACCTCGTTACCATCTTCAATTAATACAATTTGCACGGCTTACATAAGCAACAATATTCTTGTTTTCTCCGAGCAGGTGCTCGGAGACGATAGTTTTAGCCAATGCTTGTATCGTGATATTTGCTTACCAATCTCCTCTATTGTATACAGAATATCGTCCGTGTTCTACCAAAACCCTCGTAACTACAGCTAATGCCGAGCTGTAGTTACGAGGTTTTGTTAGAATACGGACGATATGGTAAATTGTTGGAGTGTGGTCACGAGCGATGAAATCGAAAAAAGTATTTCATTGGTGTCTGATCACATTACTGCCGGCAGTTCTATGCCTTCGTAGATATGGAATTGAAATTCAAAAAAGTCTACGACAACTCTGGTCGAAGTGATCAGATGTTGCTATTTGTAAAAAGGTAACTACGACAGGGGTGATTCGATATCCCCCTCCCACAACACAAACAGTCTGTATAATTGCATATACAAGCATGAAAGTATAATTACTCAATAGTCGGTCTCGGTCGATAATCAGAATCGAGATGGATTAATAAGTTAAAAAAACTTCTTTCAACACCGATGCTAAAAGAAATAGATTTAACTAAACACCGGGCCTGTTCGATAAGCACAATCGAGAGGGATTAATCAAAGTTTAAAGAACTTGTTTCCCAAACGACGAAAATAAATAGGTATAAACTCCGTCTGTGTTTATTTATATTTTGATATATAATTTTACTCCGAGAGATATCGCATTTCTCCATTTAAAACTTAATCCTTTGAGTGGTATACAAATGTGTATGGCAAGATATATATTTGTAAATCCCTTATCCTCAGGTTGTTTGTTTTTTTATTATTTCAGTAAAAGATATACGCAAAAAATCGTATTTAATCAAAAATTCAATCGTACAATCTTACTTACAAAGTTAACCCATTGTCATTCAAGCTCAACATTTTAGAACCCCTTAAAATTATGTTTAAGAAAAACATTGATGAAAAAGAAAAACAGTTGCTTGCTGCAAGCAATTTCTTATTTCCAACACTGTTTTTTCTAAGCCATAAGATGGGTATTTATTCAATTAGAGCCAATTTCGAATATCGTCAGCATAGTCTTTGATAAAATTTGACCTTTTTTATGAACCTAGTTACTACTTCCAGATTTACAGAAGCAAGATATCTTGATTTTCTTTAAGCATGTTCTAGAAAACGATATATAAATTCAAAATTGTCAAAAATTTCTACATTAGATTTTAGAAAATCATTTCATATGCATTCATTTTGAACATTCTTTCTTTTCCTTATCCAGTGGTAGATTGTATAGATGAAGATATGCAATTTCCTTTTCTTAGAAAAACATGGACAAATGTGAGATATAAAGTACTGATTGTACATCAAGCCAGGTTCCCTGTTAACCCACTCCCACACAATGACGCTTTCGGACGCCCCTAAAAAAAGACAGAAAAAAAAACAATTGGGAAAACATTGTGTAAAATGAAGAAATTGCTTGTAACAAGCAATTTCTTCACTTTCCACAATGTTTTCTACACAGAAAATAAAAAAAAATTATAAAATTTCATGAACTTTGAATTGTCGTCTACCACTCCTTTGAAAGTGAACCAGTCTGAAAATATTGGCGACTTGTAATGGATTAATTCTGACACTTGTTCAACTGGAAAAGTTTCAGTCCGATAGATGTAAAATCCACACCATAAATCGTTATTTGTTGAGGTTTAACCCATTACCACACAACACACTTTTAGACTAGTTCAAATTGAAAGTTGTTGCAGACGACATTTTCGAGTTGATGGGATTTTAAAAATTTAAGTCTTATCGAGGAGAAAACGTCGTGGATAACGAAAAATTTCTTTATTTCAACGATGTTTTTCATAGCTTTTTTCTTGATGGTGTCTTAAAGCGTCATTGTGTGGATATGGGTTTGTGCCGTTACGACAAAAAAAGTTTAACTCAAATATAAAAAAAAAGTTACTTGTTAATCTGCTTCCTGGGTATCACATGTATTAGGCTTGGACACAAAATTGTTGCAACCTTTTCCTGTTTAGCCAAATTTTAGACCTGTCCAAATTCAAAGGGTTTTGCAGACGAAAATTTAAGGTGGGTTTAATTTGAAATATATTGTAAAAAGTAATTTCTTCTTTTTCTACGATTTTATAGCAATTACAAAATCAACGCGACGTAAACACCAGGGACTGACAGGGAAAGGTTTATTGTCTCAAGAACATACATACATGACAACCCTTGTCATGCTGAATATTGCTGGCAGGTATAAACAGAGATCAGCCTGAACATATGTGCAGTCTGATCTTAGTCTACACCTCTTGTTCATCCCTTTATAAGCCAGAGTTTATAAGGTTTGTTTTCAAAAGACTGATTAACCCACAATAATTGCATCCGGTACTGTCAGCCCTTTTATTTTAATGAAACTCCGTCAATGATTTTAGTCAGCATGACAAAGGTAATATAAGCCACACAACAGAGCTGCTAACCAAGGTCAGCACGATTAGCTCAGTCTGTAGATCACTTGACTTCAAACCTCAAGATCACGGGTTCGAGCCCTGGGCTGACCATATCAACTAACAAACGAATTGTCTTTCGATGAGACGTTAAACCGAGGCCCCGTTTGACGGTGCTATCCACCGAGCACGTTAAAGAACCAGGCGGAGCTCTCAGTAGTTTTAGGCTGTATCCTTGCACTATCCCCCGTAACAACTAACCGTCTTCTGGGGGCGTCGCTCATATGGGCATGTGCTACGGTAGCGACGATAAATAAACCGAAATACACGCTGTTACCAATAGCCTTCCGAACACTGCATTCATTAGTCCACCGCCTAACAAATAAGCCACATGGGACCCCGAAAAGTGATGAACCAGTTTTATTATATACCTTTCTGTGAAATTTTGGTATTTCTCAGTGTAATAGATTTTGATATCGTCACTGGAGTGAGGATAATACTTTTCAGTTTCACTCTCTGTCGTTATTTAGGAACTATTTTTTCAACCCAGTGACATTATAAAGAGTCTATAAGAATATAAAACTGGGGACTTCTTCAGTTTTGTGGGTGTCACTTTGGTTTTTTATCGTGTATTCATCCGCACTTTTTCAATAGACCTTCTCTCTATCAAAACGATATTTTAATGAAATAAAAATAATTAATAAGATGATAAGGCATATAATAAATAGAATAATCAACTGGTTATTCCAGATATGAAAAAATAGTTCACTCGGATGCGTTGTTAGGCACTAAAAAAACTCGTGCTGCGCACTCGTTTTTTCAACGCCTAACAACGCATCCTCGTGAACTATTTTTTCATATCTGGAATAACCTGTTGATTATCCTCTATATTAAAACCAGTGATTTCTAGATGGAAAAGATTAGACAAATCTGCAACTGAACCGTTACGGTTCAGCAATATTGATATCGTCGTTAGGCATGCAAAATGTCGTAACTGCAGCTTTATTCTGCGTTCTTTACGACATTATATGAGTACTGATTGTCATTCTTGAGTCTTGTGAGAATCCATCTCACAGTCTGTACATCAAAGATGAGGCAGCATCCGATTTTTGTTTAACCCTTTCCCATACAATAACTTAATTTGACGCACCTGTAAAATTATACAAAGGTAAACATTGTGGGAAAGGAAGAAATGGCTTGTGAAAACCGTTTCTCCCTTTCTATAACGTTTTCTTCATATTGAGTCTTAAATTTTCAAATACACACACCTTTATTTGTCGAATGCAGTCTTCTTTCAATTTGGAACAGTCCAAAAATTTCGTCACTTGGAAATGACTTAAACAAAGAAGTGAAATAGAATAGTTAACCCCCTGGTGAAAAATATGATTTCTGTTACTGCGCAAATAGAACTTGCTTTCTGTATGTAGGTACTGACCTATATAAATACGGTGTCCTGTCTCATTGAGGATAACAGAAATGCATCGCCCCAGTACAGGCTGTGCTTAGAGGGCTGACCACTATATGTACAGCCTGTAATGCTATGTGTCGCGTGACCTTATTCATTTTTTTTTTTTTTTGCTTGAATGGTGTTTAACGCCGCTTTTAACAATTTTTTCAGTCATATCGCGGCGGCTGGAGCACCTAATAATGGATTCCTGGTATATCTCGCAACAGTACTACCATTACATCCTTTCCTAGCCTCCAGCTGCTATCCCACTTAGGTTTTCGATTTTCCGCCCATTGGTGAGAGACAAATGTTGGAAAGAATATGTGCCGTCGCCGGGGATCGAACCCATGACCTAATTTAGATCTATTAGATTTAGCCAGTCGGGTTTTTGTACTACCGAGTTCAGCGATGACTTTTATTTAACTGCCTATGTGTATTTTACTTCTATCTCCTCTTTCTTTCTTTTTTTCAAATTATGATAAATTTGATCTATTCAGTGTTTTTCAAACGTAAGATTTGAAATTACTAGATCCAATGAGCATGCGAAAGTAGTAAGAGACACGGCATAAATCCCGGGACACGGCATTTCATAATCGTCTCCACACACAACTAATATGCTCGATTTCGTTTCCGTGGTCGCATCGCTGCATAAATTACGTGTTTCGAGTTACTCCCTACCTGCATAGCATTGCCCCATTATAGCTGTACTAGTGAGTGATCAAATGTCAATTTTTGTCCATACCTGTATCGACAAAATTGACCTTTGATCACTCATTATAATTTGTATTTCTATACATAAAATCGATTGTCGTCTGGAGACGGAAATAAAACACGGGAAACTTGGGGGATAAGTTGCATATATTAGTCGTTCGTTTATTGGCTAAATGACTTTATTCACCGAGTAAACTCGGGAAACAGCTCATAAGATTTCACGAGATAAGAATACGATCATGAATTCCCGGGAAAAAGAAACTGCAGATTTAATGATATAATCATGAATTCCCGGGAAAAAGAAACTGCCGATTTCATGGAATAACTGTGTCAGGAAGGTGCACGAATTGCAGACTGTTAGTGGCTATCTGCGGTTTGAAGGGTGTTGTTCGAGATTTCCTGTGTCTGAATAACAGTCTAACCTAAAAAGGAACAGTTCTTAAAACTACCCCTTTCCCTCTACGACAAAATTGTCGACTGTTCAGAATTTGAAAAAATAAGAAAGGAATGTCAAAATGAATACGTATAAATGAAACATAAATTGTAACTTTGAAAACATGAAGATTTCAAACCAGCAATAAACCCCCCCCACACACACACACACACAGTACCGAAAAGGGGCTTCATTTTTAAATACCGGATATTTAAGGAACCCCGACAGAATCAATTTTTGCTCAGAAAGTCAAACTGACAAACAAAGGCTTGTGCATAGATTCGATTCAAATTTCACGTCTGAATGACCAACCCAAAAACGTGGAAAAAGCTGTTCAGTGTGGTCCGACTCTACATGGAGCGAGGATGGCAAAGTCACAGCATTAACCAATTCTTTCACAATTCTACTTTTTAACGACCATTTAGAATTAGTTTTATGCTCTATCATCCGAAACAATGAAATTTATCACCATTGCACGCCAAATTCTGAATTAAGGAAAGAGACTCTCTCGTTTATAGGAATGAAATGTTAGAATTTGATCCCATTACATTTAAGACAGATTATAAATATCAAATGTTTCAAGAGGAATCTAGAAAGTTAGTTAACCCATTCCCACACAGTGACGCCTTTGGGCGCCCCTACAGAAAAACAATTGGAAAACATTGTGGAAAGTGAAGAAATTGCTTGAACCAAGCAATTTCTTCATTTTTCACAATGTTTTCTACCCAGAAAATTGAAAAAATCTGAAATTTCATAAACTTTAAATTGTCGTCTGCAACTCCTTTCAATTTCGACCAGTCTAAAATTTTGCCGTCTGGTAATTGGTTAATGTCTGTAAACGACTTCTCATTATAACTATATAGGAGCCTATTGCATTATTTCTACAATGTAATTAGTATGAACAATTAGCTGAGTGTAAAAACAGCATAAGTGTCTATACTTTGTATAGACACTTATGATTTTTTTGCACTAAGCCACCGGTATGTCCAGATCCGTCTACGATTTTATGCATGATATTTCACAAATCCGTGCTATTTACGTATTACGTATGTTTTTGTGTGACTGTTTTGTCACTTTTTGTTGCTGTTGCTTGTTGCTACTTTTCAAGGACTTATCGTAAATAAGTTAATCATCATGTTGTTGTATCAATACATGTGATGATATCTTAACCCTTTCCCGTTTTTTGAAATTTTAGACCAGTCCAAATTGAAAGAGGTTGCAGACGACAATGAAAATTGGATGCAACTTTCCCGTTATTGAAATTTTAGACCAGTCCAAATTGAAAGAGGTTGCAGACGACAATGAAAATTGGATGCAACTTTCGGTGAAACCATCCTGTGTGGCAGAAAATATTGTAATAAAATGAGAAATTGCTTTAAACAAACAATTTCTTCTTTTTCCACAATGTTTTCTCAAGTATTGTCGGAAAATAGCTTTAAGCTAATGTTTCTTTCTTTGCAACAAAAACTTGCATCTTGTAAGTATAAAATCACAGTGACGGAATATTCCGGATTTGTACAGGTAAGGGCTAATAAGTAATCTTCGTTAAATAAAGATTGTATAATTATCATTATGAGAAAAGACCTAGATAAAGCGACGAGGAAAATAAACAAATTAAGAGATAGCTTTTAATGAGCAATATCTTCATTTTCCAACAATGTTTTCTACCCAAGGAGACAAACCCTTTAAAATTTATCAACTTAAATAACAGTTTCCATTTTTATTCTTGAATTCGATCAGTCTGAAATTTCGAACTCTTGTAATGGGTTTAAAGGACGGGTTTTAAGCGGTGACTAAACTGGACAGTGTCACGATCTTATGTTTCCGCTTCACATTGTTAGTTTCACATTTCTCACTTAAATTGAACAGATTTTCAAGAAAATCGTATGATTAAATTATGTTATCTAATCAGTATCTGGGTTTTCCAAAAATTGTAAGAGACGTGAATTGATGCGTATAAATGTAGCGTTTGTGATGGTATTTTCAATGCAAGTGTACATACAGGGTGGTGCAAAATATCTGATACCATTTTGAACCTGAATCAATCAACATAAATATTTTTAGTAAAATATATTCATATAACACATATCTGATACCATGTTTAATTTGAATCAATCAACATATATCCATAAATATTTCTAGTAAAATATACTCATTAAACACATATCTGATACCATTTTTAATTTGAATCAATCAATATATATCCATAAATATTTCTAGTAAAATATACTCATTAAATACATATCTGTTACTATTTTGAACCTGAATCAATCAACATATATCCATAAATATTTTTAGTAAAATATATTCATTAAACACATATCTGATACCATTTTGAACCTGAATCAATCAATATATATCCATAAATATTTTTAGTAAAATATATTCATTAAACACATATCTGATACCATTTTGAACCTGAATCAATCAATATATATCCATAAATATTTTTAGTAAAATATATTCATTAAACACATATCTGATACCATTTTGAACCTGAATCAATCAATATATATCCATAAATATTTCTAGTAAAATTTATTCATTAAGCACATATCTGATTACATTTTGAACCTAAATCAATCAAGATTTATCCATAAATATTTCTAGTAAATTTTATTCATTAAACACAGGCAAAATCGGGCTAGTAAAAAATGCATCTAATAGTGTCAAATACGGTTCAATATAAGGAAGTCTTAAATAACGTCATTTTAACCCTTGTTATGCTGTATAAAATCCTTTTTAGAATTGCATAAAAATCAAAGGGCTGAAAGCACTGATAGTACTTGTTGTTCAGTTGTCAATACTTCTTCTGAAAATTAATTTCATAAACCACTCTGGTTTCAAGAGGACAGATAGGAGGTGTAGACTAGGATCAGACTGCACTTATGTGCAGTCTGATCTTTGTCTATACCTCCTGCAAAAACCGGAATATTCCGGGATCAGCACGACAAGGGTTAATTCTGTAGATGACGTCTTGATGCGAATAAACGTAATCACAATAAGATAGAAGAATGTTAATCCCTGTAGAGATTTTTTTTTTCTTAAAAATTATTTCATAAAAAATTAAGTATAAAATCAATGGAATATTATGTTACGATCGCGATACAACATCTTGTATTTGCTTCTCGCTGCGGAGGAAAATTTGATATTTCACTCGAACTCTTGAAATACCAAAGATTTCCTCGTCAGCTCAAAGCAAATACAAGATGTTATATCTCTATCGTACGATAATTTTCCCTTTATATCCCAATAAATATTTTCTAAATGAAATATTAACTTTTAAATAGAAATGTCAAAAGTTTTGTCTTAAGAAAAGTATGGGGAGACGCTGACGTCATAAATGTTCTTTTCAAGATGGCATGTTAAAAAAAGCTGCAGAAATAGTGAAACAGGTGATGTAGACTAAGATCAGACTGCACATATGTGCAGACTGATCTTTGTCTATACCTCCTTCCAAAACAGGAATATTCCGGGTTCAGCAAGACAAGAGTTAATTAGCTAGTAAAGGGTTTCAGTAAACTGAATCGCTTTAGGACAGCGACCAAGGCAACAGTGGAAGACCTAAGACAAGTCACAATTCAAAGATGATCGCTGAGGTGCTTAAGATGATTCCGAAGACACCGCTAAAGTTAGAAAAAGAAGTTCTTGGAGGCATTACAAAAAGTCTAGATAGGTGAGTTTATACAGAGAGGTGCGTTTTTGTTTAGAATTGTATCCTTATTATAGCGCTGAGCTCGACTGTAATAAAAGAAGAATATGTCTTACACTCTTAAAAAGAAAATTTCTACCGCCATCAAAAAAAGGGGGGGATTGACATTAATAACATGTGGCCTTAGTAAGTCATCGCACACTGCAAAGCACCTGTTTGTGCACGTCATTTCATTTAAAACTGACTAAATATGGCCACCTTGATAGCTAGATCTTATTCCACTGGACTTCTTTCGATGGGGACGCTTGAAGGACGATGTTTACGATCTCAAACCAGAGACCCGCAGGGAGTTGAGGCTAACCAATTGCCGATATGAGAAAATCATACAAGCATTGCGTGCAACGGAAACCCAAATGAGACATTTCAGACTTTTTAAATAATGCAAATGACCAAAATCTTTCGTAATAACATAATATTATTTCGTAATTACGAAATTTTATTGCGTAAAAACGAAATACTTTTCAAAGTAATTTTTTAATTACGAAATGATATTTCGTAAAAACGAAATTTTCTTCAAAGTATTTCGTAATGTCGAAATATTATTTCGTAATAACGAAATACTATTTCGTAATTACGAAATACTTTGAAGATTAATTCGTAATTACGAAATACTTTGAAGATTAATTCGTAAATACGGAATACTATATCGTAATTACAAAATACTATTTCGTAAGTACGAAATATATGGAACACTATTTCTTAATTTCGAAATAATATTTCGTAGGTACGAAATATTTGAAACATTATTTCGTTATTTTGAAATACTATTTCGTAAGTACGAAATGTCCTTTCGTAATTACGAAATTTTATTGCGTAAGTACGAAATAATTTTTAATGCTTAAATTTGCTTTTCAGCTTCAGTCATTAGTAGATAACCCAAACAGCCATGGTTAGTCTGTATTTCGAGGGTACTGGGTTTCTATTGCAATTTGACTTTAATCGGCTTTCGATTGACTTTAACAATATAAATACATCATATATACGTTTTTGCTATTTAAGACAGCATGTAAGAAGTATGAACTTTGAATTCATGATGTCACCACCGGTCTTTCGTAACATTTGGATATTTTCCTTGTCTATCAACCCCGAATATCCGTTGAAATGATGGCGCGTAAATCGGAAATTTTAAACGTCAATTTTCCGGCCTACAAAGTCAGCCGAAAAAGAAATATCTGGAAAAGTGCAATGTAAATATTCGAGACGAATTGGCCAATCGTTATTTTGTAAAATTTTATGGCTTGTAACGTTAGCATTGAAACAAAGTATGATAATTGGTTGGCGACTTAAACGTGGTAACTACAGCTTGAATAAGCTGTAGTTACGACGTTTAAGTCGCAAAACTAACAAACAATGTTAACATAAATGGCGGCCAATGTCGGAGTTCAAAACTCATTTCTTGTCAAAAAGAACGATTTCATTGGTCGACTGGTTATTTGATTGACGGGTTCGATTGGTCAATTGTACAGGTAGTATGACACATGAATTTATATCAAAACTAAGATGCTCTTAAGCGTCAATATTTTGCGTGTGATAGAGGATAACATTTTTCCATTTAATTTAAATTGACGGATCGCTGATCCTGCCGAACGACATCCGAGGTAATAGGTCGACTGAGGTAATAAACAACACCGTAGGTCAGAATGAGAAAACAAAAGGAAAATCGTTGGCTGGTGGACTGAACGTCGAACGTCGAAGCACGGCTTGAATAATCCGTATTTACGACGTTTTATTTGCCGAACCAATAGAAATGCTTCACATAAATGTTGGAGTTCAAAGTTCACTTCATATCAAAATGCATAATTTGATTGGTCTATAGATTTTTGATTGACAATCTCGACCCGCTTAGTTTTACAGCATACTATAATTAGATTAAAAATGTTCGTATTTAACTTTTAAAAATGTTTAAAGGAAGCAAGAAAATATCAATCGGAACGACACTGAAAGATTACAATGCTGAAGAATTCTTGACAAAGGGACGTTACTCATGACCTACACATTTATAAGGTAAAATTGCATTTAAGCCACTTTATTCAATGGGAAACATAAGCTCTTTGGGTAAAAATTGGTATCTTTGAAGATCGGATTTATCATTTCAACCCATTTCCAGACAATCCCGTTCTTTACGCTCATCAAGAAAATTTGTTTAGAATGAACATAACGAAAATGAAGAAATGGCTTCTGATAATCAATCTCTTCATTAACCGCAATGGTTTCAACTCAAAAAGAATACGATATTTAACAATCACTAAAAATGTCGTCTGCAACTTCTTTCACTATGGACCAGTCTAAAAGTGTTTCGTCTGGTAGTGGGTTAAGTGAAATATAGTTGTAAAAATATAAAGTATCAAAAGATGTAGACAATCTTGAAATTTGACCTTTCACTTTAGCTGTGAATTGACCTTTAGACCAGTAGCCTGATTCAAAAGCAGCTTTCTCATAATCCAATCTGATTAAAATCAGATCCACCATTAGCCCATTGCTACGTCCCTGCGTGTGCATCAAATGCAACACATAATCTCTCATCAAGGAGAACGACCTTGTAAGATATTATGACAATCTGATAATACGATTAAAAGAAATAAGCAAGGTCAAAATTCTGCTGAGCCCTTGATCTAACCAAGTACAGCCCATTTGCTTTTACCACGATTTATTTTTCTTGTCCTGATAAGACTTCGGTTATTGAATAACTTGGGTTTCGTCGTTTTTAGTGCTCTGGAGCTTTCATTACTTACTGGAAAAATATTGCGACTTAAAAGCTAATATAAATATAGGCACTTACAACAGTTTTCCCCTAAACCCTTGATGTCACGTATCTAATGATGTTGGATGATGCACTTGTAACTATGCATTGAATTTGGATCGTATGCAAATGTTCCAAATGACATACGATGTCGACACACGAATGTCGTAAAT
Source organism: Fragum fragum (assembly GCA_946902895.1). NCBI lineage: Eukaryota > Metazoa > Mollusca > Bivalvia > Cardiida > Cardiidae > Fragum > Fragum fragum. Next base: position 28,655,333 of record OX336379.1, on the reverse strand, counting down.
TCTAAAAAGAGTTCATGTTTGGTAGATATTTAAGTATTGAATACTGATTTGGGTGTAATTTTGGGCATTTGAGAACATTGTCTTTCCTTGGGTTTAAAAATTCCAATCACTCCTTTGCTTAGAAATGAAAAATAGCTAAGACGGGAACATTTTGCTGTCTGTTTCCGTGTACTTGAATCTTAGTTTAGCGCTATATCAGAGCATTGAGATCACTTAAAGAAGAAAATCTGTCAGCAAGCTATCTAGTTGGCTTGTATACATTACTAATTACATCAATGAAACACAATTTGGACACAAAAGTAATCAAAGTGCTGTCAGCTCTGTAGTCGCTCACCGGTGAATAATTCAGAAATGTTGTTGCTGTCGTGAATGTTGAACTTTGACGTTGTATAATTCAGTGGGAAAAAAAGATATCAGAACATTGTTAGCTGTGAGTATCACATGATTTAGACCATCTAGAACTTGTTCAAAATCGTATATAAACAATAGATATGTTTCTCATTGGCCATCACTATGCAAACCAGTCCTAAAATAAGAGCTATATGCAGTTAGTGTTAAAAGATGGTTAAAAAGAATTTGTCAAATTAACCTTTTACTATACAATAAACAATCCATTGTTTTTAGCTATTAATGTATCATTTTTGAAGAAAATGGGTTTTTTTACAAACATGTAAGTAAAACGTACAGCCATGGTAATTCTATCTTTGAGCTACAATGAATGCGTCTATGAGTTATGTGTCATCAGACGGGCAACTGTAAAACAATACATTCCGATTTTTCGAGAAGGGATGTAAAAAGAAGGAACTAACAATATATCGTGCTAAATTCGTACCGAATAGTTTAATCATTTTAGTACATATATTTGTGAGGATAAAGAAAACGTGTCTTAGAGAGCGGGGATGGGGGAGAGAGAAAGGGAGACAGACAGACAGAAAGATAGACAGAGAGAGAAACCGAAAAAGAATACGTTATAAAATTATTTATCGAATTCCCTGTTAAATTCTGCATCAGGCCACAAATCGAGTTCCCTACTAATACGATGCACCGGTTTGTTACGCAACTCTCCGCCTGCTAAATGTCCTAGTACATGTATATAATTTAATTGTTAGTTTCGTCTATCAAAAACGAGCGATCTGATTGGTCGAAAAATTTAATTCATACCTCCATGAACAAAATTTTGAGTACACAGCCTTTTTGAATGCTTACGCACAAAATAGTTCACTACAAAAAGGTATCAAAATTTGTTAAGTTGTTGCATTTTTCGCTCGATGCTATTAAATAATAAGAAATGAAGATAATATTTTTTGTTTTCATGGAGGTATGAACCGAAAAACCTAATCACACAATGTATGAATCCGCTTCGCGTATTCATACAATGTGATTAGGTTTTTCGGTTCATACCTCCATGAAAACAAAAAATATTCTCTTCATCTCTTAAAATGAACTGTGAAACCCAGTTACATGGTTACTAGCACTATAGTGCATAATCCAATCAAACCGTTCTTCATATTTAGCTTTCGACGGTTTCCCACATTCAGGATTTTACTCAACGCAGGGACATTCTCGTTGTAATTCTCATCATTCATCGTAACTTCTTAGGAATCTAGTGTTTTAAAGCATAATAATTCAATTGTTAGTTTCGTCTATCATAAACGGGCGCTCTGACTGGTCGAGAAAAAATGTTCATACCTCAATGGACAAAATTTTGAGCACGTAGCTATTTTGTTTGCTTCCGAGCAAAATAGTCTCATACAAAAAAAAAAAAAAAAAAAAAAATCAAAATTTGTAATAGTTTGCTTTTTTTGCTTGATGCTATAAATTATAAGAAATGAAGAGAATAATTTTGTTTTCATGGAGATATAAACCGAAAAACCTAATCACACTTATGTATGAATCCGCTTCGCGTATTCATACAGTGTTATTAGATTTTTCGATTCATACCTCCATGAAAACAAAAAAAAAATCTCTTCATTTCTTAAATGACATGCTCTGAAAAAAGATATTCCAGATTCGACATCGAAATAAAATCAGATGCTCCTTTTATGGCAGCCATTCGAACTACTTATTACCCAGAATGTTCAGCATTGTATGCGTCCAGTTGAGCTAAAGGAAGCATTTGCGAATTTCGAGAAAACGGTTATTAATCGCTTACGAAGCTCGCGATTAAAAATCGTTTGGAAAATCAGACATCTTAAACGCAACTGAGCGATTATAATAATAATAATAGTTCATACCTGGAATTGTCTAATCTTATCAAAAGAAAACTGAGGGTCATTGGCAGCAAATTTTCTGTTAATTCAATATAAGCAGACTTAGCCAAATACTTAAGTTTAGATGTTGCCATACTCTGCCTCAACAACGTTTATAGGTCGCCCTAGATGGATGTATGTTTGTATCATTTTGTTCCGTATGTCTGCACGCCTGTCCGTCCAATTCTGGGTAATTAAGTGATTCGATTAATCCCCTCCCACTGAATGTCGCTTTTTGACAGTCACTAAGAAAATGAATCGGAAAATAATGTGATAAATAAAGTAATTGCTTGCAAAAATCAATTTCTTCATTTTACACAATCTTTTCTACCCATAAAATTGAAAAAATCTAAAATGTCATAAACTCTAAATTGTCGTCTGCAACTGCTTTCAATTTGCACAATTCTATAATTTTGTCTGGTAACAGGTTAAAACTTTCACCGAAGGGCTCAAGTCGTTTTGTCCACTATAGTACTGTCATATTTTCCTGTGTCACAGAAAATGCAGGCTTCGTGAAAAAAATATTAACCAAACTTCTCCCTTTTGTCTTAGCATATCAAATTGTTCTAATCGAAGGATTTTTTAATTTTAACTATTTTTTATGATTTGACTGTAACGAAAGTTTAAAGCTTATGGGGTCGCTTTCATAAACTCAATTAATATGTTTTAATGTCCCTGAAAGAGAGATACTGCTACAAAAAATATCAATGTACTGAAAGTATTGTAAGCTAGCAAAGCATGTTTGAATTTAGAAAACTTTTCCCTTGTGGAGTTGAAAACATTGTGGACATTGATTAAATTGCTTGTTACAAGCCATTTCTTCATTGTCCACAATGTTTTCCAAAGCTTCTTTCTTGAGATGCTTTAAAGCGGAATTGAGTAGTAATATGTTAAATAGTATGCTTTTGACAGAGTTCTCTACAATTTGAAGAGTTTGCAATATTTCTGAAATACATAAGAACTTTTTTTATAGCGTAGGCATTTAACGGATTTAGTGGTTAAGCCTCCAGTGGCAGTTTGCACTCGTTGAACTTTCAGACGACCTCAAAATTTTATCTGTTTACTTAAGCTATCTAAGCCGACGCTTTGCTAGGTAATAACTGGTAAGACTTGGGTCAGCTGTGAGTTTCTTGCCCATGAATACACCTCGGTGTCGGCGGGGCATGAACCATGATCTCCGGATATCATTCAATCGTCCGCAGGGTCAGTCAGTCGCATGACCCTTTGCAAGGGGTTTGTGAAGTTTTTTTTTGTATCATGGAAAGAGAGCATATGATTTAAAAAAAGTGAAAGCAAACATCTATATCTATTTATTGATATTTGAATCAAATACACCAAGAATTGCTGTTGAAATGTCTTATTTGGCATATTCTGAGGTTGAAGGTATGTCCACAAAAATGGGGCTTCATGTATTGTGTGTGTTTTGGCTTCGGGATGTGTGTGTGTGTGAGTGTGCGCGTGGATGTGTGTGTATGCAATTGTGTGTGTGTGTGTGTGTGCGTGTGTGTGTGTGTGTGTGTGTTGGGGGGTTCAACATTTAATGTTAATTAGAAATGGGACATTTGAATTTGAAATGGTTCGTGGTGTATTTCTTCGCCGATTTTCTTATTCAATGATCTACTTTTTCAGGGAATTCAGTGATTTGATAGTAGGCCTTCTAGGCCAACATTTTTTGCCTGAAGGAGATCCGTGAAGCGCTTTTGGTCATTAGAGGCAAACAAATCCATCAATTAGACGTTATTGTAAATAGTTTGTTTGTTTAAATGGGGTTTTACGCCGCTTTCAACAATCTTTCAGTTATATCGCGGCGGCTGGAGCACCTAACAATGGAATCCTGGTATTTCTCACACCAGTACTACCATTACATCCTTTCCTAGCCTCCAGCTGCTATCCCACATAGGTCTACCATTGGTGAGAGACAAATAGTCGGAAAAGATGAATGCCGCCGTCGGGGATCGAACCCGGGGCCTCTAGATTGACAGTCCGACGCGCAACCAACTGCGCTATGACGGCGGCCGTTATTGTAAATAGGAAGATCAAACTAGTTATACCAACAAACTCTGTTTTGGGGGGTATATAACAATCATCTTATAGGTCGGTCGGTCGGTCGGTCGGTCGATTGGGCGGGCGGTCGGTCGGTCTGTATCTTTTTGTCCGTTCTATTTCTCGTAAACTAATGTATTTATTTTTGTAATCTTTACAAGTTATACTGAGTATCAAGATCCAATTTTCGGTACGTCCCATTTTCTTTTTACGGAGTAATGGCCCTTTGATGAAAAATCTTTTCTGTTCATTTTCTCTTAAACTATTTGATGCATTTAAAACTTCACAGGCAGACTCGGTATCAAGCAGAGATGCGCTGTCCTATTTTGGATTCGGCCCATTTACTTCATTCCGAGTTGTGGCCCTTTGATGAAGAATCTTGTCCGTTCTTATAGGCATACCCCAAAACTCTGTCTAGGGGTATATAACCTTCCGCTAGTAGGTCGGTCGATCAGGCGGGCGGTCGGTCGGTCTGTAGTTTTGTGTCCTCTCTTTTTCTCATAAACTATAGAATGAATTTTATCTATACTTCTCAGGTATACCGGCGGTATCAAGTACACATGTGCATATCATTATTTTGTAACGCCCCATTTTACTTTTAACGGAGTTATGGCCCTTTGATGAAAAATCTTGGCCGCTCATTTTCTAAGCATTAAGTAAATTTATTCTTAACTACTTGTTGGTTATGATTCAAGTTTTACACAAGCAGTATTAAGAAAAGATGTGAACTAGCTATTATAGTTAAATTTTCTTGTAGGTTTGACCTTTTTTGGAAGTAAGGCTTCTTTCTAGTGACAAATATGTTTTCTGTGACAAGTAACCTTTGGGGTATTAATCACATATAGTGAAAGTCTACTTTGGGTGGGTTTTCGTTGCACAGGAATAAAAAAAAGTTTATTATATACCTATATATGATATGGATTAAAATCTGGCTATCTAATACAACACGACAGAAAAAAATCGATATTCGGCGTGTACAAAAAAACCGTATTCGTCGAGTACACTCCTTTTTGTGTATTGACGTTCGGGTTTTTTTTTTTTTTTTTTTTTTTCGGAAAGTTTGTTATTTCTTAATCATTTAATGTCATGTCCTAAAAGGTATATAATAAAAGGAATATTACAACAGTGTGTTTTTCTATTTGTTGTTATCGTGTTCTCGAATCGTGTGTAGGTATTTTCTATTGGATTCGACCTGCGGTCTCATCCAATAAAAAATACCTACACACGATTCTCGAACTCGATAACAACGCACAGAAAAAGACACTGTTGTAATATTCCCTATACATGTAAGTTTGGCCTCCGATAAAATTCAAAGTTATTGTGGACACATCGAAGGCTCGACATATGAATGGCAGGTCCGTAGGAAACATTTTCAGGTTCGCGAGCTAATCAAATATGAAATCACGGAGTAACAGACAACCAGCCAGAATCTACATGGAACAAATCTATCCTTGCTGACACACAAAGGATATTTTATTACGATTTTCTTGAATGTAACCCATTACCAAAAGTCAAAGTTTAAAACTGGTCCAAATGGAAAGAAGTTGCAGACTACAATTATATACTTAAATTTGAATTAAGTGTCAAATAGGGTGGAAAGCATTGTAAAAAAATTCTCCTTTTCCCACAAATTTTTCCATGATTGTAGTTTTTTCAGGGCGTCAGAAAGTGCCAATGTGTGGTAATGAGTTAAAAGACATCAACGGAAGGAAATTAAAATTACATGTAGTTTATTGAATATGATAAAAAAATATTTGAATATCCTGACAAAGATCCATTGGTGTATTAAAAAATATCGTCATATATGAAGAATATTTGAATTTAAAATATTACAAATCATTTTATAATAATTCTGTTATGATATGGGAGAGCTAGATTTCATAGTCTCTCTTGGCTTCCATTTCCAAAGATCCGGACCCAGTTTTCTGTGGCTGCCTTGTCAAGTAGAAGTTCCCTATCATAGTTTTTTCGTTTGTCTTAATGGCCCAATCGTGATGTTTGGCGCGATGCAAAGAGAACCTAAAAAGTGAAGACGCATATTCAATCATTAAGTATGAATGTGAAAGAAACTTGGTCTGCCTCATTGGCAGATCGATAAAGGTGGTTGACTCTTGCTATTAATATATGCCTAATCGGCATCTAATAACTTACAATTTATCCCGAAGCTACCCTTCTGTGTCTCTGCCCATTCTCGTAAAAACAATCTGGGATGGGTTTCGTTATAAGGTTAAGCTTTCGTCACAATCGATTTTTTCTTGTTCATTTTTCCTTTTAGTTTATTTGATTTTACATTTTCAAAATGCTATTTACCTTGAAAATGCATCAGAGAAATCTACCAGATTTGATACGGTAATATGCCTTTTGTTCACTTTCGTAGTGCATACAGTTAATGTTAAGTGTGCATAGCTTATTTCTTATAAGACATTTAAAAAAAACGAATAGTGCCGCTTATTCTAGCTGTTTAACCCTTTCCCGTACAATCACTGTTTTTTACGTCCCTGTGATTTTATACTTGACAAAACATTGTGGGAAAAGAAGAAATTGCTTGTCACAAGCAATTTCTTCTTTTCTCACAATGTTTTCTACCCTACTGATAGGTTATTTTTTCAAAAAAAAATAGACTTTAAATTGTCGTCTGCAAAACCTTTGAATTTGGACAAGTCTAAAATTTTGTAAAACAGGAAAGGGTTAAAATCAAACCTTTAATGTATCTCCAATGATTTTTTTAAACGTGAAATTTTATATGTATATTGGTCAATTTCTTAAGTTGATGAGAAATTTTCCAGCCGTACCTTGCCTGTGGAATATATGCCAACTGGCCGGAAACGAGAGACTTGAATTCGTTGGAAAGCGGAAGTTGTTTATTGTCCGGATACTGGATTGTTCTAGCCGCATTTTCGAGAATACTGCTTCTAATGACACCCCATGGCAAGCGTCCGGTACACATCATATAGAGTACGGAACCGAGGGACCAGATATCACACAACATAGGGTTATAGGGAACTCCTTTTAAAATTTCCGGGGCTTGGTATCCTGAAATAAAACTTAATTTTTTACTCTCTAATTAGCCTATTATCAGACGACAAAACTTTAGACCGGTCCAAATTCAAGAAGTTGCCAACAACAATTTAAAGTTTATGAAATTTTAGATTTTTCAACTTTCTGGAAAAAAAACATTGTGGAAAATGAAGATATAACTTGTTACAGCAGTTTCTTCATTTTACATGATATTTTTCCAATTGTTTTTCTTGATGGGCGACCAGAAGCGTCGCTGTGTAGGAATGGGTAAAATACTCCAACTTTCACAAGTAGAAACGACAAAAATTACCTGCAAATATACCCTGTCTGAGATTAGTCTATTACATACCGTTGTAAAGATAAGAGGGCGACGATCAAAACGTCGTAACTACAGCTTCAACAAGCTATACTCACGACGTTTAATTCGCCAATTAAACGAAAATGCTCAACATAAATGTTGGAGACTAAAGTTCTCTTCCGGTCTAAATGAATGATTCAATTGGTCAATTGATTTTTGATTGATACCGACGATCCGTCAAAGTCTGCTTCCCGTCAGACGAAAATGAAAGGGTCGTATCGATCCTGGTCAGAATGCGGAGGCTGAAAGGATCGAGGCTTTCGCTCTATGGCAATAACCTGAATCTAGAATTACCATTCAATCTTAACCCATTCCCATTCGATGACGCTTTTGGACACCCCAAGGAAAAAAGCTCTGGAAAATAATGTCGAAAATGAAGAAATTGCTTGTGACAAGCAACTTCTTCATTTTCCACATTTTTTCTACCCAGAAAGTTGAAAAAAATCATATACTTTAAATTGTCGTCTACAACTTCTTTCAATTTGGACCAGTCTAATATTTTGCCGTTTGGTAATGTGTCAATATTTAATCATTTTCGGAATGTTACTTCATACTGGACCCAGACTATTTTAAGTGTTTATATACGGAACACCCGTGAGGTCTCTTTTTGCCTTACGAGAGGAACTTACCAATAGTGCGACTGAGTTAGAAAAAAAAAGCGCAAAATACTCACTCTATTATATATTGTTTATACTTGTTATAATCGTCTCGTCGATTACTGTATACACAGAATTTGTTTTTGTACCTTTAATCCACAGCCTGACAGCAAAATTTTAGACTGGTCCAAATTGAAAAGAGCTGAAGACTACAATTTAATGTTCATGAAATTTTAGATTTCTTCAACTTTCTGAGGAGAAAACATTGTTAAAATTAAGAAATTGCTTGTAACAAGCAATTTCTTCATTTTATACATTGTTTTCTCAACTTTTTTTTCTTGAGGGGCGCCAAATAGTGTAATTGTGTTGGAATGGGAGTTGTGGGAGTGGGTCATTACCGCAAAATGACGCTTTCTGACGCCCTGAAGAAATACAATCATTTAAAACTTTGAGTCAAAAGAAAAATTGCTTTTGACAACCAATGTCTCCTTTTCTCACAATTTTTTCACCCTATTTGGCATATATTTCGCGATCTTAGAACACTTTGAAATTTCGTCTGCAGCTTCTTTCAATTTAGACCTATCTAAAAAAAATCGTCTGGTAATGAGTGAACAGAAAATGATTCTTTTTGTTACCCTAATAACGAACACTTAGACGTGCTGAATATGGAACATGTTTCGAAAGAAGCAGAAATTCCTGCATTCCAGTAAATTATGCCTTTATTACAGTGTTTCCTATTTTTTTGTTATGATTAATATTATTTAGCCTACACCCATTTGAATTGTCTATATCTCTTTTAAATATGAACCAAGTTAAGATTTTGTCTACTAGTAACGATTTCAGAGGTTACTGCTATTGAAAGGTACAACCACAATTGATCGATCGCTGGCCACGCCCAATGAATCCACTGGTCCCGCCCACTGAGCTCCGACAGGAAGACCAAGTTTGAAAGAACTAACACCGGTAACATGAAGCAAGAGAGTAAAATGGGTTGTTGGCGACATAAACGTCCTAATTACAGCTTAAACAAGCATTCTGGGGTATTGCATGGCAATACCAAGTCCCCTACCGGTTTAATATATATATCCCTAGAGCGGTATATTTTTTGGGTGGTAAAGGGATTACTACCCCGCCAAAATATTACAGTGGTATCAGATTTTATAAGCAATTCTTAAACACACAAACATAAACACAAACATAAAAAATAGGCGTCTCTTTTTGTTGTTAGCTAAATTATACTTCACAAAGTCATCTGTTCCAAGAAAATTAAGAATGAAGACCCTAAAGCCCAAGTAAACGTTGAACAAAAGCTTTCAAAAATCTGTCTAGGATTGTGAATGCTTTTCGGTAATCAATATTGACTCACATAACAAAAACCACCTTCATTTCACAAAGGGTTTAGAAAAAAAAATCTGGAAAACTGAAATTTCCAGGTAGTTTTTAAGTCAAGCATTCGTATCTTCCTAAAAAATCAATGGACCTAAACAAAACTTAAACTCGTTCTGTAACTCATTGATGTGAACTCACATACCAAAAATCAGCTCAATATCTCTGAGGACTAAGAAAAAAAAGTCCGGAAAACTGAAATTTTCTGGTAATTTTCTAAGTCCAGCATCCATATCTTCCTCAAAAAATCAATGGACCGGAAACAAACTCAAACTTGTTCTGTAAATCGCTTACGCGGACTCTCATACCAAAAATCAGCTCAATATCTCTAAGAAAAAAAGTCCGGAAAACTGAAATTTCTTGGTATTTTTGAGTCCAGCATCCGTTTCTTCCACAAAAATCAATAGACCAGAACCCAACTCGAACTTATTCTGTAACTAATTGATACCAACTCACATATCAAAAACCAGCTCAATATCTCTGAGGGTTAAGAAAAAAAGTCTGGAAAACTGAAATTTACTGGTAATTTTCTAAGTCCAGCATCCGTATCTTCCTAAAAATCAATGGACCTAAACAAAACTTAAACTTGTTCTGTAACTCATTGATGTGGACTCACATACCAAAAATCAGCTCAATATCTCTGAGGGTTTAGAAAAGAAAAGTCCGGAAAACTGAAATTTCTTGGTAATTTCTAAGGCCAGCATCCGTATATTCCACAAAAATCAATGGACCGGAACCAAACTCGAACTTGTTCTGTAACTAATTGATACCAACTCACGTAACAAAATCCACTTCAATATCTCCCAGGGTTCAGAAAAAAAGTCCGGAAAACTGATATGTCCGGAGTGACAGACGGACGGACAGACGGACAGACGGACGGAGCGCAAACCTATAGTCCCCTTCGGCTTTCTTTTATTCAGACTAATAAACCGTAGTTAAGACGTTTAAAGTGCTAAACCAACAAAAAAAATCACATAAATGTCCGCCAATGATGGATTTTTTATAAAGTTCACTTGGGTTCTAAACGAATGATTTCATTGTTCGATTAATTCTTTGATTGACAGTTGCGATTGGTCAAATAGTGGCTTAAAATAAAAGTGAACGCCCAATAGAGGTGGCCGATCAGGCAAGATCTGTTAAAAAAAACACCAACCTATAGAGCCACATTCATCCTCACACAGTGGTCCTGTTAGGGAGAATCTGATGGCGTGTCCAAGGTCACATAACTTGGCGACGTTGTCCTGGGATACGAGAACATTTTGTAGACAAATATCACGGTGGGCGTATCCATGGTGATGAAGGTAGAAAATAGCAGAGAGCAGATGTTTGTAGTATCGTCTGGCAACGGCTTCTGTCAGAAACTTTCGATCCTGAAATCATAAATCGACGGTATTCGAACAAAAGTTCATTATTACAGTTCAAAATTAGATTTGGTTACCAGTTTTGATCGAACACCCACGAAATGTGTGACCCTGTCACTCAAAAATTAATACCAGATTCAGCATCTTTCAACCCTTGTCATGCTGAATCCGGAATATTCCGGTTTAGGTAGGGGGTATAGAGCAAGATCAGCCTGCACATAAGTGCAGTCTGATCTTCGTCTACACCTCCTGCTTGTAGTTTTTCTGCCAGAGTTGTTAATGAAACTGATTTCCAAAAGAAAATATTGATTTTTGAATAACAAGTTCTATCAGTGCTTTCAGTCCTTTGATTTTACAGCAATTGGGTAAGGTTATTTATACAGCATGACAAGGGTTAAAACATAAACTGACAGAGGAAATCTGACACGAACTATAAGTTATTATCCTAACCTTCACTGTCGGCAAAGGTTCGACACTTTCCACACCATGGTTCCTTTTCGCACGATTGGTCACAAAATTCAGTAGCACAGAAACTGCCAGAAGCTTTCAACAGAATAATTCACTTTTTGACCCATCAACCAAAAAGATCCCACCTGAAGTATTCTTAAAAATCATGTCTAGTACCCAATAAAGCGGTATGGGTCCCTTTTGGTTAACCCTTTCCTGCTTAACAAACTTTTACCACAATGTTTTCTCAATTAAAAAATCACAAGGAAATAAAACTCAGGGATTAACCAGGTATGGGTTAACCAGTATAATTTACAAATCCCTTTTATTAATTTCGTAGTAAGGAATACATGTGCCTCGGCCAATCCGTTCCCTTGATTCAAATTCAAAAAGAAAACGTTGCTTTACCGAATTTCTATAGAATCTCGCATTTTTATTCTAGCAAAGGAAAAAAATGTTGATAATCTGCATTTTCTTCTTTTCTACCCAGTCTGATACAAAATTCAACGATTGAAAGGACAGTATCTAAAATGGCGTCTGCAACTTCTTGGTCTAAAGTTTCGAAATTTTGTAATTCAGATATAGAGAGTTATATCTTAAGTACATTCCCGAAAAAAAATCATACAAATCCAATTAATTCTCCATGAGAAAATCTTTTTGCTGGTGAGCTGAAACGATAATCATCTGACCAAAAGTCCTTCAAAAATCTGAGAGAGGTTTAACTAATGCAAGATTAAGTATACATTGTACATGTATTATACATGTATCAGATTTTAATATGTTTTTTTTTGTTGTTGTTGTGGTTGTTTTGTTTTTGTTTTTTTTTTTTTGGGGGGGGGTTGTGTGTGTGTGTGTGTTTTTTTTTTTTTTTTTTTTTTTCTTTTTTAAGATTTTATTGGTATGTTTCAGGTAATGCAGATAGATATAAACCCAATTCATTAAAAGCAATGTGATCATTTGATTGGCTTTCCCTTAACTTATTCCCAAACAACAGAATTTTAGACTGGACCAAATTGAAAAGAGTTGCAGACAACAATTTCAAGTTGATGGAATCTTCTCTCCTTTTTTTTTTTTTTTTTTTTTTTTATTTCCTTTCTTAATTTTATAGAAAAAATGGATGATGAATAAATTGCTTTGAATGTGTGTGTGCGTTAATTATTTATTTGTTTGTTTTGTGGAGTTATATTTATTTGCTTAATTGGGTTTTTTTATTATTCGTTTGTTTGTTTGTTTGCTTGTTCGTTTTGTTCGTTGTTAGAGGACATTGACGTTTATTTTTCCCGTTCTTTTTCTGTTATTGTTGTTTTTATTTAACAATACATTCGTAATACTAGTATTGCTTTTCAGAATTGCTTAGATGAGTTGACACTGTTTCAAATACACCGATGCATTCAAAAAGAAAAAAAAAGAAAAAAAGTTTCCGAAGTATGACATTCCAAGACATTACTGACATTTTCATGTGAGATTGGCCTTATCATTTGTAAATGACATAATTTTTATGTTCGTCTATCAGCAATCTTGTGTTCTGATAGGCTATGAAAAAATTGAATACGGAACTACTTTTGTATGCCTGCTACACTCAACTGTGCGAGTTTTTGGTGTTGTTTATGTTGTTGGTTGTTATATTTTTGTTGTTTGTTTGTTTTTGAACATTGTATCTTAATGAATTTTAGCTAGCAAAGCGTCAGCTTTGATAGCTTAAGTTAACAGACGAAATTTTTAGGTCGTCTCAATGTTCAACGAGTGCAAAATGCCACCACTTTACCACTAAATCCGTTAAATGCCTCCGTCATTAAAAGTAGTTCTTATGTATTTCAGGAATATTGTTCAAATTGAAGACGAAAGACGAAAAGACAGACGGATCCCTCGAAGGACAGCCATTAAAATAATAACCTTGCTCTTGTCAACACAAAGAGCATACCTGTTGTTTAATGAGATGCTCCAAAGTGCCACTGGAACAGAACTCCATCACGGTTGCAATCCGACCATTATACACAATATTATCAATCCACCGGACAATGTTAGGATGTTGTAATCGACTGTGAATCTCCAGTTCGTCCACCATGTCCGTTTTAGACCCGGAATGTTTCCTATTGGATTTCCCGCTGTTAAGTTTCAAGATCACTGGTTGTGATTCATAAGCTACATACTCGTGCATGACTCTGAGATTTTGGGCCAGCATTAGAGTACTTGACCTCCCTTTACCGATGACCTGCAAGGGCCGGTAACCCAGCATTTCAATATCGGTTATTATCTGATCATAGTAGAGGTTACCCGTCCGAACACGCCGTTGTCTTAATTTACTTAAAGGTGCCGGATATTTATGAACCCATGAGTCGCCAAGATCGCACGTCTGTTTGACGGTTTCCACAGCTTCATCTGTTGACGGTGAATTTGAAACTTTGGCATTCCCGAGAAAAGTGATAAAGTCGTGTGTGTCGTTGGTACCGAAATCACCACTAGGAGATCCCGTCGGCGTCTTTAACGTGAACGTTTTTGACGAGAAGTAGCCGCTGACGGTAGCAGATTCTTGTGAATTGTCGTCACCACTGACGTGTGGTTCCATTTTCTGTCGTTTAACATCCGGTTCCATTATTTACTCTACCAAGTTCTTTCCATTTTCTATTCTTTGACTAAACCTTTCACCGATTCAAGGCGTCGCAACGCCGCCGCTGGATATAACGTCGCTAGCGTCACAGTGACGTCGATGCTAACGTCGTAGACGTGATATAAAAACAGCAGCAAATTAATTTAACGTTTTGTACAGAATGTTGATGAATCCGATACATCATCTTTTATTCCCGACCATTTGACCAATCGCTGGCCCCGCCCATTATCCTTTGACAACGGCCATTGACTCAAACTCCTACTTCGATTTTAAACGGCATTATTGTGAAAAATCTATGGCTAGTAGTATGTAACAGAAATGGGTTGTTGGCGGCCTGAACGTCGTTACTACGGCTTGAATAAGCTGTGGTTACGACCTTTAAGTCACCAAACCAACAAAATGGTTAACAAAAATGGCGGAGTTCAAATCTCGATTCCAGGATAAATGAAGGATTTGATAGGTCGATAAATTCTTTGATTGACAGCCGCATTTGGTCATTTCTTTAAAACAGCCACTATTTTAAGTTATTTATATACTTTTTACCCTTTAACACGTTTTTGTATTCTCCTTTTTCTTTGTTGCTTTTTTATTTTTTACTTTTTTTTTTGTCTTTAGTTGTTGTTACTGTTGTCGTCGCTGATATAATAATCGTTAATTGGCTTGTTATGTGCGTTTAACCCATTACCAAACAAAATAATTTTAGACTGGTCAAGTTTAAAAGAAGTTACAGACGACAATTTATAGGTGATAAAATTTTGAAAATCACTGTCATTTTGGGTAGAAAACATTGTAACAAGCAATATCTACTTTTTCCACAGTGTCTTTTCAACTTTTTTTCTTATTTGGGAGGGTGGGTGGTGGAGGGGCATAAAAACGCGCGTAAACTCAGTCATTTTACTGCTTTAAGTATGACTGTTTGACTACCTAAGGTTTTAAGACAAAGATATCGGACAATATGGGGGAGGGGAGAGGAGGAGTTAGAAGTGTCTCAGTCATCCGTTTTCCTGATAATTATCACCCTCAAATCTGACGGATCTCCACTGTCAATGAAAAAAAGAAGAAATTATGCATACCTTCATGAACAAAATTTTGATAACGCAGGCATTTTGTATGCTTCCGAACAAAATAGTTCCATTCAAAAAAGTATCAAAATGTGTAACGTTCTGCCTTTTCGCTCGATGCTATTAGATTATAAGAAATGAAAAGAATATTTTTTGTTTTCTTGGAGGTGTGAACCGAAAAACCTAATCACACTCATGTATGAATATTTTCTTCATCTCTTAACTGAACTCTGAACTCCGAGATAAATTTAAAAGGTAAATTGCTTATTACAAGCAATGTCTTCATTATCTGCAATGTTTTCTACCCCAAAAGACAGATTCTTTTTTCTCTTTTTTTTCTTTTTTTCTTTTTTCTTTTATTCTTTTTTTTTCTTTTTTTTAATCCCGTTAAAAATGTTTTCTGCAACTTCTTTGAATTAGTACCAGTCTAAAATCTTGTCGTCTCGAAATGGGTTAACTTGTTTGAATGAGGAAAAAGTCATAGCTAAGTGTTTCAAAGAGTAGGAGCTGGTAACAATATACCACTTCACATAGTTCTTTTTGTATTGCGTTCTACTGTATTGTATTCTATTGAAACAGTGAATAAGTTGATAAATTCTTAACAATTTCTGAGACGAAATAGATTGTCTTTATTGGGCATCTGACAGATAATGTAAAACCATTGTACTAAGCAATCACTCAATAGACGGTCAACTGCCTTACAACTGTACACACTCGATGAAAGTCGGATCTGCATTACAACTGCACACAGTCGTGGAAAGTCAGATCTGCCTTACAACTGTATACACTCGAAGAAAGTCAGATCTGCCTTACAACTGTACACACTCGATGGAAGTCAGATCTGCCATACAACTGTACAAACTTGACGGAAGTCAGATCTGTCTCTCAACTGTACACACCCGATGAAGGTAGCCCAGGCCTGCCTCTCAACTGTAAACACCCGATGAAAGCCAGGACTTCCTCTCAACTGTCCAACACACCCGAAGGAAGTCAGATCTGCCTCTCGAAATTACTCATTCAATGAAATTCAGATTTTCCTCTAAGTCGAAAGTACTCATTACATGAAAGCCAGACTCTGTCTTACAATTGCAGATGCACACACTTGATGAAAGTAAGAACTGCCTTACAACGGCACACACTTGATGAGAAGTCAGATTACAGACAAATCTGCCTTACAACTGTACACACCAGTCGAAAATCAGACCTGCCTTACAGCTGTACACACTCGGTTGAAGTCAAATTTGTCTTACAGCAGTACAAACTCGATGAAAGTAAGATCTGCCGTACAACTTTACAGACTCGATGAAAGTCATATCTACCTTACAACTGTACACACTCAGTGAAAGTCTGATCTGCCGTACAACTGTACACAACTGATGTAAAGCAAAGTACTGATAGCACTGGAAGCCCTTCTGGACGGCTAGTATATCTTTTGAAAGTTAATTTCTCAAGCCAAAGCTGCTTAAAAGGTACAAGCAGGTGGTGTAGACAAAGCTGATCTTTGTCTGAACCTCCTACTAAAATAGTAATATTCCGGGATCAACAGAAAAAAGGTTGAATACGTTTAAACTAATACAAACTGTGACTGCCTCCTTTATTGTCTCGAGACACGAATCTGATCAAAACTTGACCGACCCGATTTCGGAAAAATCCAACTAGATTTTCAAAACAAATACGACATTTCATGAATTTACGTTATAAGATATATGTGAATCAGGGGTCAACTTATACTAAAAGATATTCAAAACTGGTCGTTTTACACAGAATTTGACCGATCGCGACTGTCAATCAAAGAATCAAATAATTTATTCAGACCGGAAGTGAACTTGAAACTCCGATATTTGGCCGACATTTTATGTGAAGCATTCGTGTTAGTTTGGCGACTTATACGTCGTAAGTACGCTTATTCAAATTATAGTGACGGCGTCATTCTCTTCTTTTTTCGTTTCAAACTCAGGTCGCAAAACATTTTTTGCCCATACAACACCACATAATGTAGAACAAATTACGAAAAGAAAGATACATTTTAAGTTCGACTGCAAATTGTTTCCAATGTTTTTGAATATAAAACGAGTTTTAGTTTGATTCAATGGCAGCGCGTAGGGCTCCTAATCATTGCGTCCCAAGTTCGATCTCCGGCCGCGGCGAATATCATTTCCGACATTTGTTCCCGCTAATGGGTAGATAATCGTAAGCCTAAATGGGAAAATCAGCAGGAAGCTCGGAAAGGATGTAGCAGTAGTACTGGTGTGAGAAATATCAGGAATCCATGGTTAGGTTCTCCAGCCGCCGCGATTTGACTGAAATACTTTTAAAAGTAGCGTCAGTAGCATTCCATCAATCAATCATTTTGTGTACATTGTACGCACTTTATCCGGCATTCCCAATGTAATTATCAGTTTCGAACGATGGTTATTTTCGCGCGCCTTGCAAACATACATTTCTGGGCGCATTTGTATCGACTGTATCAATAAGTACAACTAAATCTCATTTTGTGTACATTGTACGCACTTTATCCGGCATTCTCGATGTAATTATCAGTTTCGAACGATGGTTATTTTAGCGCGCTTTGCAAACATACATTTATGGGCGCATTTGTATCGACTGTATCAATAAGTACAACTAAATCTCATTTTGTGTACATTGTACGCACTTTATCCGGCATTCTCGATGTAATTATCAGTTTCGAACGACGGTTATTTTCGCGCGCTTTGCAAACATACATTTTTGGGCGCATTTGTATCGACTGTATAACAAAAACATAAAAATATGTACAACTTAAACAGATGGGCTACATTAATTTACCCGATAAACTGATATGCAAATAACTTTACTAACAGAAACCTAGGCACAAAATTAACCCATTCCTAAAAAAATCAACTTTTGGACCCTCGTAACCCCCAAGAAAAACACCATGGAAAACATTGTGAATAACGAAGAAATTGCTTTTCATATGCAATTCATTCATTATCCACAATGTATTCTATCTCAAAAGACAAATATTTCAAAAATCCGTCAACTTTAAATTGTCTTCTGAAAACTCTTTTAACTCGGACCAGTGTTGAAATTCTGTTGTCTGGGAATAGGTTATCTAAAAATTTCCGCAACTTAAAACATTGGCAAAATTTCGCAGATAAAAGATTTTTCAAATCAGAATGGTAATTCAACCAAACTATAAGATTTGTTTAGTTTTTGTTTTATTAATAAATACTAAATTCAAATATCTCTGATCGACCTCTGCTGTGTCGTATATCTTTTCCCGTAGTAGAATATTTTATTAATCCAGGGGGAGTACCGTCCTGGGAAGCATGAAAAGTGTCGGGCCTAGTAAGACTTTTTGGATTGTGCAGGCTAAGGTCAAAACTTTTTTTCCGTTTTTTACTGTTTTCTGAATTTAGAATGACCATCCCAGTCAGTAAATAAAGGGACCCATACAGGAATCTGTCTTGGCCCCGTCGGACCAATGGGTGCCACCTATAAGGGTTCAATCTGAATCCAACACGGACAATACTTTATCCTTTGTTAACCCCGATGGAACCCATATTACTACCCATAAAAGTTGCTGTTTACAACGTACGTTATATTTCCTGTTATCTGAGTTTTTCTCACTCCCTCTTTCTCTCTCTCTCTCTCTCTCTCTCTCTCTCTCTCTCTCTCTCTCTCTCTCTCTCTCTCTCTCTCGCTAATTTCTGCCTGTTTTTCATAACGAAATGTAATCTATCATTGAACCCATATTGATTGTTAATTAAGCGTTTACATATTCCTTGGGTCATAACAATGTTCAAGTTATTTGTATAAGAGCGTCGACATAAATTTGGATTTACAAAAAAAAAAAAAATGCTTTTACTTCATTTGGCCTTTTTGACATTTTTTGTCAACATGAGCCCCAACATGGACTAAATGTTCCATATAGGACACAGGGTCCTATATGAGTATTTTCAATGCCCAGTCTCTGCCCACATAGGACCAATATTCCCAAGTCTGCTGGGATTCTAAGGCTTACTGCAGGCCTATATACACCCTACAGAGGGCCATTTCGCATGACGGGTGACATATTTCCATGAAAATTCATGTGGTCAATTTTCACGTGACTTTTGACTGTCGATATGAAATTCGCATAATCAAGTCGCCATTTTTTCATTTAAAGCTTGCAGTCTCTAGGTGGGTTAGAACACGTCTGAATCCTTTTGATAATCTAATTCTCGATCATTGACATTAGATCTATTTAAAATTGAATAAACGGAAACAAACAAACAAACATAACTGGAAAGGAAATAATTGACCCATTTCCACACAGTCACTCTTTGAAAGGCCTTCTCAATGTATGAGCTTTGCAAAACATCGTGGAAAATGAAGGAACGGCTTGTAACAAGCAATTTTTTTTCATTGTCTACAATGTTTTCCATCCGAAAATACAAATATTTCATCAATTTAAAATTGTCGTCTCCAACTTCTTTGAATTTGGAATGGTCTAAATTTTATTGTGTGGGAATGGATAAACAAATCGGGCCAATGTCCTTTTTTTGCATGCCGTAGCTTCAGTTGCTGAGTCAGACAAAAATATGAGTAGCCTCCCTTGACTGACTCCCACAATGCAAACGACATGGTTGACTGGCTTGCATGTGTAAATAAGTTGATGTGGTGATATTCGGTGCATTTAAATACATATTTATGAGAAATATGCTCCGTTTTTATGGATAGGGGATTGTAGCCATGACTTTCGAAGGTGCAGCCATAGACGGTTTATAAATCAGACTTGCCTGTTTATGGTGGAATTTTTATTTTTCGAAACAGGAAGAGAGAAGTATTTCGATGTTCGACTGAAAAATGGCTACCCAAAGTGTGAATGTTAGCCTCGATGACATAGATTTGTCTCGGCTAAGGGTAATTTCGTTTATATTTTTATAAATCCATATTTCAGAATAGGTCATGCCGAATTGATAACCCCTAATTTTAGCGCGATCGCCCCGAAATGTAGGAGTAAACTTGAACGTAACTACGGAAATCAGCTGTCACTTTTCAAAACAAAGAAAGTTTAATGAGTAACTTGGATGGATGGGGTATGTACATGTATCTGAGGATTCATGGATAAGAAATGGATTACTTAGGCTTGTAATTTATGTTTTGTTATAATGAGATTTAAAAGATATCCACCAGAAATAGTAATGATAGTTACAGAGGTGCCCTGTCATAAATACTAGTGTCAGAAAGGTCCTACCCATAAAGACCCTGTTCAAAAAAGGTCCAGTATTAAAACTGACCAAAAAGGTCCAGTCCAAAAAGGTTTACCATTGAATAATTCAGGGTTCTCCCCAGAATTTTTTGAAGGCGTAGTGGCATATGTGCTGCATGTTGTCAGTTATCATATGGTATGACTATACATAATAAAGGTCATTAAAAGTGCTTTTTAGCTTGTTTATTAATATATTGATTTTTATTGAGTTTTATTCTTGAATAATATGCTTCAACCTTTTAATTATTATAGCTTTATTTCTCTACTCTGAGGCTGAGTTTGATACCAATCAATTGTGACATTACTCAGCTTATTTTGCCTATCCTATTTGTTAGAAAGGGCACTAAATTGTCCCATTAAAAAGGGATGTGAAAAGGAAAGAATATATCCAAAAGCCATAAAAATACAGCGAGTCAAATAAAATCAAGGTATCAATTGGTCAAATGAAAGAATAAATCACAAAGTCTCAAAGGAATGAGTAAAAAAAGGTGTCAGCTGCTTGTCTGTTAGATAGGAATATCTTTTCATGCTTGGCCATTTTAACAAGTCTGTCCAAAAATCCTATCCTTGAGGACTCTTTAAAAAAAGCATGGAGTGTTGGATTGAAAAAATGCCCTTCTTCAGAAAAATATAGATATTATTTTCAGTATTTCAAAAATGTAAGATTCCTGTGTGAAATACCTGGTTTTATCTTCAAATTTTGCATCTTGAAGAGCTCAATCAGATTCTCTGTGTCAAATTTGAAAGGTTCATTATTTGCCCATTCAGAATCCTTTGACTGTCTGACACTATAACTATTCTTCTAACAGTACTTTCAGCTCTTTGATTTCAATAAGTTAATTAAAAATGTAGTATATATCAGCAGTGTCCAATCTTAGCTTAATTCTCAAATTATAAAATGAAACTTGATCAAATTCATGAACCAAGTGTCCTTACTCTTCTCTTCTTCAAGTGATTTCAGCACTTTGAAAGAATTTTTGTTTTCAGAATCTTATAGAGTGAATTATCTTTTCCTGATTCTAAATAATAATTAAACCATTGCTTTTGATAAAAAAAGAAAACCTATTTGGTCCAAGGCATTCTTTTCTTGAAGTGCTTTCAGCACTTTGATTTTTATGGTTTTTTTTTTTTTTTTTTTTTTTTTTTGAAGCAAAAATCATGAGAGGGCGAGATATGATAACATGATTACTAAAATTATAATAATACTTTTAATCAAACTTTAAAAACATTTTTTTTTTTACAAAGGAGTTGAACAAACCAGGGTACGAATGTGTGAGATAATACCCTCCATGTTGGATAAAAAATAAACGGACTTAATCAGAAAGATACATGTATGTAATTATTAAAGTGGGTTGAAAACAAGCGCTAAGTATAACTAGGATGGCTTATATACCAATCTGTCTTTATTATTTCGGCAAAATCTCGTAAAGAAAAAGATCGCGAAAATGGCATGTTTCAGCGATCAGTGTATAAAATAAATTGACCAAATTGATCTTTCCTTCCAAAAATTATATTTCAAACCACTGTGGCTTTAGTTTGATAGTTGTCACATCAAATAACCACATATTTTACCTCGGCAAATCTCAGCCGAAGTGACAATTTTCCGAAACTGGGTCGCCATTTTGAATTCATTGTTTACATATTGGTACCCATCATCCTTGGTGACTGATAGCGCGGTACCAGTGGTAAACGCGAGAAAAAAATCAATAATCACCAATTAGTAAGAGTGTAAGGGTCTTATCAATAAAGGTGTTACGTAATATACGGTAAACAACACTATAGATAAAGAGCCTGTCGTGTCCGCGCTTCTGCAACCAATTTTAGTGGCTTGCTTGACCCTTTCTTCAGCTAGAAATTAAGCTGTATCGGTGACCAAATTTACGCGTATCGGCGATCTGAAGGCGTATCGGCAAACTCTCTTAATTTATGAAGGCGTATCGGGGCCGATACGCCATAAAGGCCTGGGGAGAACCTTGTAATTAAAATGGTCAGGTCGGAAAGGCCCACTATTTTATTTGACTGTAAAGGCATACCAAACAATCTGATATTTGACACCGTTTCTTTATCTAGATTTTTTTTTATAAGAGTGAATAGATCATACAAATCAAAACTTTGTGTTGGCTAATTTTTTATATCTAAAGAGACAAATCTATGTCTCTCTCTATATATATGTGTATATCTTTTCTAACAGCAGAGTGAAATACAATTGAATTGACTTGCTAAAATTTGAGCATCCTTGTGTATGTGAACCTTTTTGGACTGGGCATATTTGGCCCATTTTAAAGCATTACCACCGCAGGGTTTCCCAGGAATATTTTATCCTTGCTCCAATAAATTTGCCAGCAGCAAGAGTTTGGAGCCAGTCTCTGCCGAATGGAGCAAAAGCAGGGTGCCCATTCACGCAGTACGAAATTCACATTCAATTATGTCGGTTCACTTACAAATCTTACAACAACACGTGCATGAATTTACAGTAAAATAAATGAACATAGAAACAAAAATGCCAATATATGTATGTGCCTTTAAAATTTTTAGTGTATAAAATCAGAAACTCTATGTGCAGAATTTTCCTAAAAACCAAAAAATTGCAAGCATTGTAGAACAAAATCCCATCCAGAGCAAGTGATTTCCCTTTCATGCGACTGGAACCATCACATCTTCATCTTCCTCATCTAGAGAATGGGGGCACCAGCTGTTAGAAAAGTTCGTATGATGTGGATCCTGATGGCCTCACCAGTTTGTTTTGAAATATGTCCAAAGTTGCGCAATTTTTCAAACAAAACATCCGTCCGTAAACTTTTACTTTCAAAATCTTCTCCTCAGAAAGTACTGAACAGAATTCAACCAAAATTTGTAGGTATGATTCTTGGTAGATCCTTTGTAAGATTCCTTCAAAGAATTTTGATCGGATGAAATACATGGCTTTAATGGATGGGGCTATTCCATACATGGTGAAACCTTTAAAAATCTTCTTCTCAGAAACCAATTGATGAATTTCAATCAAATTTCAATGGGTTGATCCTAGGGTGATCCTTTATCAGATTCCTTCTCCTCTAATGTTGTTTAACTCATCTACATACAATGAAGGAAAAAGCTTCAGGAAAACATTGTGGAAAAGGAAGAAATTGCTTTTCACAAGAACCAGTCTAAACTCCAAGTCAAATTAAAAATTTCATTACAGGGGTTCTGATTGAACATGACATATTTTCCCAGTCAATGGGATCCCTTGTGACAAAATTCTAATTTCTAATAAACTGCTTGTTGATTGAAGACACAGACCCTTTCAATCAATTGATTGACTGGGTTTAACACCATTTTTGTTGTACCTGTATGAGAAATTCCAGAATTCCATGGTTAGGAATAGGTGCTGTCAAAAGACGTGTTAAACCCCATTCAAGCAAATCATATCCACTTTCAACAGTATTTCAGTTACATTGTTGCAGTTGGTGCAACTAACCATAGTTTCCTGTCATTTCTCACAATAGTACAACCACATTCTTTTCAAGCTACCATCTGCTCATCTCTCTTAGGAAACTACCTGTCATTCACACATTTGTTAGACAGGGCTCTCGGAAACGACAGTACTGTCGTCTGAGACGACAACTTTCCGCAAGGGACGACAAAAAATCCTATCAAAGGATTCCGACGGACGACAATTTTTTCAATGACATGCGTCCGACGTCGGTCGTTATGTCAGAGTGACACTGTAAAATCAACTGTCATTGTTCAAGGGTCATTAAAATAGTAAGTAGATTATTGGAAAATGTCAATTCATTATCCTACATACACCACAATCATTGATTACACCCAGCTTGATTGACAATTACCACTTTGCGGTGACCAGTCATGCATCGACGATCGTAGGTGATAGGTGTTAGAAACCTGTGAAACTTGGGTAAAATTATTTTTCTAGCACTCTTATCTCACTGAAATCAAATTATTATTGATCAGTTTAGTGAAAAAATAGCCAAAACATAATAAAGAAGTCAACTTATATTGCAAAATTAAATTGTCATGGGTTTTCGTGGGTAAAACAGGCAATTCAATTGAAAATGAAAATTATTAGATAAACTTTTGGGGCTCTTAGAAATCTAAAGCTGGGTATGAATCATAAATTTACTCATTTTTTAGTTTAAAAAATCATCAATTTGACTGTCAATATATGCCATTACTTTGTCCAAATTTCAACAAAAAAATAATCCTTATCAAGCTGAATAAAGATCAATGCAAAATTTCATCAAAATCAAAGTGGTAAAAGGAGGGATTGACTGATTGTGAGTCAGTATTTATTTTGAAAATACAATCTTTAAAATGGTTAAATTTAAGAAGGAAAATTAGGTGGTATAGTCTAATGTCAGACTGCACACCTTTGTCTTTACTTCTTGCTAAAGGAGGAATATTACATTTTTAGTGTGAAAGGGTTAACCTAATTACAATGTGTGCTTAGAAAAAAAAAGAAAAGAAAATTACACATGTTGGATAATTCTATCATTTGATCTTTTTTGACATTAATTCTTACTTCTTAATTAGATTTACAAATAATCCTAATTAAGAGAATTTGCTGATGATCAAATGAATATGATCAGACATGTAAACAACATAATTTGGGTTAGAAAATATGATAATTCTTCAAACCAAAATTAATCTCCTTTTTCCACACTATTTTCAACAAAGAAAGTGCTGTAAAAAAAGGGATTTGGTGAAAATCGCATTCAGTATTAAAATCCTGCCAAATCAGGCTGGAATTCAACTTTTCTGCTTGGAATCCAACTTTTTCCTAAATTGGATTCCTGGAATCCTACTTTCAAAATCCTAGTGAGAGCCCTGTTAGAGACAAATGACAAAATGTCAGACAGATTGTTGGCTGAGCAGGAGCTCAAACTCACAACTCTAGGATGGAGAGCACTTTTTGTTACTGACTGAGCCAGTGCAGCCTTTCAGCAATCTACTCAAGAAAGGTGTAATATGCCTAAATAAACTATCTCTTTTAGTGGAAAAATTTTAAAGTTATTCACTGACAACCATATTGCTATATTCCTTCTGTATGTAACACTGGATTTCACTGTTGTCATATTCCTAGCAGTGAAATCCAATGTTTTCCCAGCGTAATAGATTTAAATTTTTGACATCATCACTTATAATGATACCAACTTTCACTCTGAAAATCAGAAACTACTTTTTTTAGCTCACTTGAGCAGGAACTTGGGTCAAAAACTAGGTCACTTGGTCAAATCTTAGAAAAACCTTGTTTGCCCTCTAGAGGCCACAATTTTTGCCTGATCAACCTGAAATTTGGTCAGAATGATTGTTTTGATGAAATTTTGTGTGAGTTCAAAACTGAGTCAACTTGGGTCAAAGACTAGGTCACAGGGTCTAATCTTAGAGAAGCCTTGCATGCACTCTGGAGGCCACATTTTTGCCCCATCAACCTGAAATTTGGTCAGAATGGTTGTTGTGTTAAAATATTGTATGAATTCAAAACTGGGTCAACTAGGGTCAAAAACTAGGTCACAGGATCAAATCTTAGAAAAACCATGTATGCACTCTAGAGGCTACATTTTCGAGACATTCAACTCAGGTAAGCAATTTAGTGCCACTTTGGCCCTCTTGGTTCAAAGTGTCCCATCTTTCTGTTAAAAACTTACAATAGTGAACATCACTGTCTCTGCAAAATCTGAATGGTTTTACTAATGCATTATTTTCCATAATCTACAAATCCAAAGGGCCTGAACAAAGATGATATTTCAGTTGTAGTGACAAACGCTCACACCTATCCAGCAGTAGCAGGTTTTGTATGCTCAAATAGGGAGACAGATTGATCCTAGTCTTTGATTTTGTCCATGTCAATAACTTGAATTGTCAATCCATGTAGGAATTCGCCCCGATGTGCATGGATTGGTGATAGGTTGTCCTGAGATATAGTTTTATGGTTTGTCCCAAAATTTTTGTTCCTAATACTACAAATCAAAAAGTGTCTTATGAGGATTTTTTCCCCTAAAACTCCTTTGTCACTATTGCCAACCATGAAAAGGCAGTGCAAGAACTTGGTAAGAATCTTTTAAGAACATTTTTTTTAGATATAAATGCGCCTTTTCCAAGGAAACATTGTGTGCGTGTGTTTGTTTGGGGTATTTTTATATTAATGAAATACAAATGAAAATAAAGATGTTTGGACTATAATAGATATGATAATCAGCTTGTTATATATTTGATGAAAATCTCTCACTCTCATGCAAGGTAATGTGCTAGTTGTTTTTCAACGCCCTAACATGGCATTCTGGTGGGAGATTTTTCATATCAAATAGCCAGTTGATTATCCTTATCCCTTGTCATGCTGATTCTGGGATATTCCTACTTTGACAATGGCTTTGTCAGAGGTAAAGACTGAGATCATCCTGCACAGACGTGCAGTCTGATCTTAGTCTACACTACCTGCTTGTTCTTATGGCAGGGTTTCCATTAGTTCCAAAAAGCCAAGAGTCATTGACCCTTGGGCCAAAATTTCCAAGAGTCAAAATTGAAATCCCAAGAGTCAACATGCGATATGTCCCCCAACCGAGCAATTTAGAAAAAAGTTTATAACTTTTTAGCATTGGTGCATTAAAAATTTGAGGGGGGCATAGGGGGGGGGCAAAGGTGCCTTAGAATAAACTCTGTCTCAGATTGAAACATTTCTCCAATCTGACAGTATTCTATTTTCAATATAAGATAAATTTTGGGAAAAGTTTAGTATTTATACATATATTATTAGTTTGAATCAGTTTTAGAAAATCTCAAGAGTACTAAGAGGATCAAATTGTTTTTATTTTTCATAAAAAGAAGTGCCGATTTCCTGCACGAAAACTGATGACATTTCTTGGGCAACATTTTCTTTGGTTTCATTTTACTTCTTGGTTATATTTTGTGAGCTTTTTATAAAAGAAATAGCAAATAAGTAACTTTCAGTAGGATTAGAACTCTGAAAATGGGTTTCATCATTAATTTCACAGGTGTCAAGTACCTGTCAATTACGATCGCCGATGCATGTCCATCACTTGAGAGTGTTAATTACCAATCAAGCTTTGTGTTATCCTTGATAGGGATTTATAAATTCATAATCAATTTACCATTTTCCAATAATTTTGGCACACTTATGATGACCCATGACGCTTGGCTGCTAATTCTCGAGCGTCAAAATGACGCACAGTGACAAATTTTCGAGCGTCAAAACGGCATTTTTATGAATTTCTGTGCGTCAAAACCTGAGGTCTGGGGTCAAACGAAAACCCTGTATGGTGTTGAGAAAAATCTTTGACCACAATATTGATCTTTTTTATGTCAAAGTTTTAAAATATTGTGTAAACTTTACGGGAATAAATATTCAGCAGAACAAGAGTTAACCCTTGTCGTGCTGAACCCGGAATATTCCGGTTTTAACAGGAGGTATAGACAAAGATCAGACTGCACATAAGTG
This sequence comes from Fragum fragum, assembly GCA_946902895.1. Classification (NCBI taxonomy): domain Eukaryota; kingdom Metazoa; phylum Mollusca; class Bivalvia; order Cardiida; family Cardiidae; genus Fragum; species Fragum fragum. The sequence goes on along the minus strand of OX336379.1, from coordinate 28,627,520 downwards.
TAGTCTGAACTTGGTCTACACCTCCTGTCGCCTTTTGAAACCAGAGTTGTTTGTGAAATTAGTTTTCAAAAGAAGTATTGGCAACTGAAGAACAAGTACTACCAGTGCTTTTAGCCCTTTGATTGTTATACAATTCTGAAAAGGATTTTATTCAGCATGACAAGGGTTAATGTATCCCTGTTACATTGGTACTACATACTATAAATTCCTCATTGTTTGTGAGATGTCCCATTGGGAGGTATACTGACCATTGATAGAAATACATGTACACTTGAGTTTCATTAGTATAATGGACTCTTCATCTATGTATAGAAAAGACATCCTGAACATTATTATTATATTCTTCCTAGATTAACCTATGTAACCACGCAAGCCTGACTTTTTGAAGCCAAGAAGAAGTATTGTTTGGAAAACCTTCTGGGAAAAAGATATATAACTTGAACCAAGCAGTTTCCTATTTTCAGAAGATAAAAAAATCTACCATTTTAGCTTACCTGAGCAAAACGTACTCAAGGTTAACTATTGTGATTGGTTATTATTCAGCTTTTGTCTTTCCATCTGTCTGTCAGTTAGTAAATTATTAAAAAAAATTCATCCTAAAGTGACAATCAGATTTCAACCAAACTTGACAGAAATGATCATAAAATAACTGTATATTTTGAAAATGGCATAATACAGTCATTCTTTATGATTAGTAGAACACGTACTGACTCCTCTTACTAGATACAAAAACGTGTAACAATAAGCCGCTTAGTGTAGATGCGGTCACAGTTTCAATAACGCGCTGTCTTTCAATTATAAAGTGAGTAATTTGCCTTCTATTTCTATAACTTGGCATACCACCTGAATACTGTGGGAGTGATAAACTATACAGTTACAAATGTTTAAAGATATTTATTATTATTTTGCATATTGTCTTCGTCGTTCTAAAACATCGTAACTACAGCTTTTTTCAAGCTGTAGTTACGTCGTTTTAGAACGTAGACGACGATATAGTCTTTTCAATCCATTACCAAATGACAAAATTTTGGACAATTTTACAGACAACAAATCAAATCGCTTTGAAATTGAAACTAAGGCCAAGATTAGGTAGAAAACATTGTGATACAAGCCATTTCTCCTTTTCTCACAATGTTTTCTATGGCCCTTTCCGTTTATTTGAAATTTTAGACTGGTCCAAATTGAAAGAAGTTGCAGATGACAATAAAAAATGGATGCAGTTTGAAATAAAATCATGCTATGTGGTAGAAAATATTGTGGGAAAAGAGAAATTGCTTGTTACAAGCAGTTTCTCCTTTTACCACAATGTCTTTTCAAGTATAAAATTACAGCAACGTAACATCCTGGGTTTAAACAGTGAAAGATTAATACAGTTTTTAAGGGGGGTTAAAAGAGTGTTTGTGGGAATGGGTTAAGCTTCTACTTGATCGCCGAAGGTTTAAAAGGTATACAGAATCCCTCACTTGTTTCTTATTTGTAATAATTTTCAATGAATATTGCTAATGAAATATTGTCCAAATTTATCAAATGATATCTTAATTAATTGTGAATTATCAGCGGAAAGGGATTACCTTTGAAAAGTAAAAGAAGTATCGATCTTGAAAGCTATTTAGACTGCAATCAAGTGAATTTGGTTTAACGTCACTTTCAGTAGTATTTCAGTAAACCACGGTTGTTAGGTTATGGTTTATTGGTGAAATTATCTTGTTTATAATCTGTCATGAATTTTCTCAGCTTAGGCCAGTCATCACAGTTGGTAACGGGCTATGCTTTCAATCTGGGCTCATGAACTTGAACCTCGGGCTTGACCAACATTCTTTCCAACATATGATTAAAAGTCATACCAATATGCCTCATTTGTCTGTCATCAATAGAACAAGTAATAATCTAAGTGTTGCCTGTATGTTGGATGAGCAGCTTGTGTATTGAGGGACAGCCCTGAGGGTGACATCGGGCGATAACTTCGATCATTTGTAGTGACTATTCTACTGTGAGAGAGATGACAGGAAGCCATGCTTATTAACCCTTGTCATGCTGAACCTGGAATATTCCGGTTTTGGCAGGAGGTGTATACCAAGATCAGCCTGCACATAAGTGCAGTCTGACCTTGGTCTTCACATCCTGCTTGTACTTTTCCTGCCAGAGTTGTTTATGAATTGATTTCTTAAAGAAATATTGATTTTGAACAACAAGTTCTTTCAGTGCTTTTGCCCTTTGATTTTACAGCAATTCAGTAAGGTAATTTATACAGCATGACAAGGGTTAGCCCATTCCCACAAAATCCCTCATTTTAACGCCCTTAAGAAAAAGCCTGGGAAAACAGTGTGGGAAATAAGTAAATTGCTTGTGATAAGGAATTTCATTATTATCCACAGTGTTTTCTACTCCAAAAGACAAAGATTTTCAAAAAATCCTTCGAATGAAAAAATATTTTCTGCAACTTTTTTGAATTTGGACCAATCTAAAATTCTGTTGTTTGGTAATGGTTTAAGCACCAGCTGCTGAATATGATTAAAGTACCATTGAAAGTTGCATGAATTTTATACAGCTTGCTGATAGATACTGTTACATCTACTAAAGTATTTTTATTTGTTTTATTTCAGGACCCTGCTGGGATTTTCGACTTGATAGAAGTGGTTGGGAATGGTACATATGGCCAGGTTTATAAGGTATGTTAAACAAATTGTCGTTGGACGTCCAAAATGTTGTAACTACAGATTGAAGTTACTGAATTTTGCATGCCAAACGACAAAATAATTATATATGAGGGTTATTGCTGGTTTGAGCATAAAATTCGTTCATCTTTCACTTTATGAACAACAAAATTTTTATTTTTGAGTAAAATGTAGATTTTATTGTTCATGGATTAAAAAAAGAATAATCTTACTTATGAAATGGACAATTTTTCTAATTATTAGCTCCCTTGGCTGAAAGCCAGAGAGCTATTGTCATGGCGTGGTGTCCGTGGTGTGTGCATCCGTCCGGTTGAATGTCCGTCAACTTTTCCTTTAATAATCTTCCCTCATTCAACCAAGTTTCACAGAAATGATCCTTGGGCGACCCTCTGTCAGATTCCTTCAAAAAATTTTGACTGGATGAAAAACATAGCTTTATTAGGTGGGGCTAATTTCCATATTATATGGTGAAAGCTTTGAAAATCTTCTTTTCATAAACCAATGGATGGATTTCATCCAAATTTCACAGAAATGATCCTTGGGTGACCCTTTATCAGGTTCTTTCAGAGAATTCTGATCAAATGAAAAACATGGCTTTAATGTGTGGGGCTAATTTCCATATTTGATAAAAGCTTTGAAATTCTTTGTCTCGGAAACCAGTTGAATGGATTTAAACCAAATTTTTACCAAATTGATTGTTTAGTGACTCTTTATCAGATTATCAAAAAGCAATTTGATCGTAAGAAAAATATGGCTTAAATGGGCAGGGCTTATTCCCATATATTGTATATACTGAAAATGGACTGTTGATGGATTTCAACCAAATTTCACAGGAATGATCCTCAGATGACTGTTTGTCAGATTCCTTCATATTATTTTGCTTGGTTGACCAGCTTGGCTATTATAGTTGTGGCTTATGTCCATATATGGTATACAATGGAAATTCAGAAAAAAAAATAATACTTTCATCTTCCCCAATGAACGAATTATACATAGCTTAACTTGACTTTTGTAAAAATAATGAAAAATCTGTAATGCTTCTCTAGAACCAGGGTTCTCCCCAGGCCATTATGGCGTATCGGCCCCGATACGCCTTCATTAATTAAGAGAGTTTGCCGATACGCCTTCAGATCGCCGATACGCTTAAATTTGGTCACCGATACGGCTTAATTTCAAGCAGAAGAAAGGGTAAAGCAAACCATTAAAATTGGCTGGAGAAGCATGGACACGACAGGCCCTTTATCTATAATGTTGTATACCACGTATTACATAACATCTCTATTGATAAGACCCTTACTCTCTTACTAATTGGTGATTATCGATTTTTTCTCGCGTTTCCCACTGGTACCTCGCTATCAGTCACCAAGCATGATAGGTACCAATATGTAAACAATAAATTCAAAATGGCGACCCGGTTCCGGAAAATTGTCACTTCAGCTGAGATTGGTCTAGTTAAAAGTAAAAGATGTGGTTATTTGATGTGACAACTATCAAACTAAAGCCACAGTGGTTTAAAATTTGATTTTTTGAAGGAAAGATTTATTGGGTCAGTTTATTTCATACATTGATCGCTGAAAACATATCCTTTTCGCGATCTTTTTTCCTTACGAGAATTTGCCAAAATAATAAAGACAGATTTGTATAGAAGCCATCCTAGTTATACTAAGCTCTTGTTTTCAACTAAGTTTAATAATTACACACATGTATCATCTCGAATAAGTCCATTTATTTTTTATCCAACATGGAGGGCATTATCTCAAACATTCGTACCCTTGTTTGTTCAACCCATTTTTTCAATAAATTTGTTTTAAAAGTTTGATGAAAAAAATTATTATTATTTTAGTAATCATCTAATAATATCTCAACCTCTCGTGTTTTTTACCTAAAAAGAAATAATACCCCCATAAAAATCAAAGTGCTGAAAGCACTTCAAGAAAAGAATGCCTTAGACCAATTAGGGATTTCTTTTTATAAAAAGTAATGGTTTAATAATTATTTAGAATCAGGAAAAGATCATTCACGCTATAATATTTGGAAAACAAAATCCTCTTTTGAAAATCAAAGTGCTGAAATCACTAAAAGAAGAGAAGAGTACAGACACTTGTTTAATAAATTTGATCAAGTTTCATGATATAATTTGAGAAATAAGGTTGGACACTGCTGATATATTATACATTTTTTAATAACTTATTGAAATCAAATAGCTGAAAGTACTGTTAGAAGAATAGTAATAGTGTCAGACAGTCGAAGGCTTCTGAATGGGCAAATAATGAGTATTTCAAATTTTACACAGAGAATCTAATGGAGCTCTTTAAGATGCAAAATTTGAAAATGAAACCAGGTATTTCACACAGGAACCTTATAAATACATTTTTGAAATTACTGATATTTTCTATTTTTTTTTCTGATGAAGGGCATTTTTCGTCAATCCAACACTCCATGCTTTTTTAAAGAGTCCTCAAGGATATGATTTTTGGACAGACTTGATAAAATGGCCAATCATGAAAAGCTAATCCTATCTAATAGACGAGCACTTGACACTTTTTTTTACTCATGAGACTTTTGGGTATATTCTTTCATTATCCTTCCTTTTCACATCCTTTTTATGAGACAATTTAGTGCCCTTTCCAACAAATAGGATAGAGAGTTGAAGTAAGCTGAGTAATGTCACAATTGGTTGGTATCAAAATAAGCCTCAGAATAGATAAATCATCTTATAATAATTAAAAAGTTGAAGAATATAATTCAAGAATAACTCTCAATAAAACAACAAGATGTCAATAATCAAGCTAAAAAGCACTTTTAATGACCTTTATTATGTATAGTCATACCAAGATGTTAATAGACAATACGCCGCGCATTTGCCACTACGCCTTCAAAAATTTCTGGGGAGAACCCTGCTAGAACTATTACAAAGATTTCAGTGGCTTAGATTTATTTTCCTTATATCAGTTTATATTGAATTCATGAAAAATTTGCTTAACCCATTCCAACAGGGCAAAATTTTTGCCTGGTCCAAATTGAAAGAATCTGCAGACAACAATTTCAAGCTGATAGAATTTTAATTTTTATCGTCCTTCTGGATAACATCATCTGTTGTCCATCGTGCATTGTATGACTTAAGTTATGATTATATAGATTTAAATCTTACAAAAATCTTCTTTGCGTTCTTGAGGCCACATTTTCGGTTCAAAAGAATTGATATTTGGTCAGTATGATTGTATCCATAACATCTGGATCATGTGCCACTTGAGATCAAAAACTAGGTCACTAGGTCGGCTAGCTTGCATGCACTATAAAGGACACATTTTTGGCTCAACTGACTTTATGTTTGGTCAGATTTTTGTCAACATTAAATCTCAGTCAAGTTGATATGGGGTCACGTGGAGTCAAAAACCTTAATTTTTTTTCATGGAACATAAGCATATTGACCTCTTTCAAAATAGCTGAAATCATGACCCTCAAATTTCAAATTAGTCCTTACAAAGCCTTGGTATTTGGAAGACTTTTGGATCCCCAGGTACATAGCCCATATAAATATAAAGTACGGCCCACTTGTATCATAATCCTAACCTTAACATGAAATTAAACTATTTATCCTTTCCCATTCAAATACGGGATTTAACGTTTGTGTGATTTTATACTTGAGAAAACATTGTGGAAAAAAAAATTGCTTGTAACAAGCAATTTCTCCTTTTTCCACAATATTTTCTACCACATAAGATGGTTTCATTTCAAATGGCATCCAGTTGACATTGTCGTCTACAACCTCTTTTAATTTGGACTATTCTAAAATTTCCAAAAACGGGAAAGGGTTAAAGAGCCTTTATCTCTGGTGAGCACCCCAGGGACAACAGCCCGTGTGTTTCATTTTCACAATGTTTTTTCAAACTGGTTTCTTTCATGCCTTTTTTGTTCACTCTGCTTAGCAAAGAAATAATTGTGTGAACAAAAGATTTGCAAACAGTTATTTGTTGGGAAAAAGGAAAGAAATAACAACATAAAAAAATAAGCCAAATGATAGTATATTAATCTAATAGGTGTAGCTGTTAAAGACTCTGAAAGATTTAAGTTAATCAAAGATAGTTGATCTCTGCAGATTTTGATAAAAATCAGGATTAACCAATCACTAGACATCAATAGAAAGAAGTTGCAGACAACAATTTCAGTTTGATAAAAGGTTTAATTTTTTTGTCATTTTTGGTTAGATGAAAATTGTGGAAAACAAAGAAATTGCTTGTTTCTTAAGCCCTTTTCATGAGGGGCATCAAAAAAGCCTTGTTATGTCGGAACAGCTTAAGACAGAAAAGTTTAATTTGAATGATCACTTAGTCATTTTGTCACTTATTGATTAAATTGCCCTTAAGCTGATCTACTTGTTAAATTGTGTGAATAACGATCTTGTCTGTCTGAAAAGTTGACTGGGTGCAAAGATTATAGGTTCCAGACTATATCATCTTCATCTCTGGTCCTATCAGAAAGCTTGTTTTGGAATTTCAAATTAGACTGATTACATGATTAACTCATTCCTATACAATCCTTCCTTTTTACACTCCAAAAGAAAAAAGGTTTGGAAAACATCGTAAGAAATTGCTTGTATCAAGCAATTTCTTATGGCTTAAGCTGGTTTGTCAGATCTAAGCTACTTTCATCAATAAATATCTACAAATTAAGTTTTATACTTACAACTAATTCAACACAATCCTGCTTTTTCTGGCCCCTAGCCTCAAGAAAAGAGTTTAGGAAAAAGTTGGTAGAGCGACTAGAACCCCTAATCATTGACTCCTGGGTTTGCTTTCCTGCGGCAATATCCTTTCCAACATTTGTCTCCTGTCTAAGCAGGTTGCGCAGTTTGAGGCTCAGAAAGGTGTGTGCTAACTTGCTATTGTCAATCTCATTTGGGGGTTAAAATTACCATATTAAGGTCCTTCTCAAGGGCATTATTTTGCCTTTAATGAGACTGGAGCCAGCAACCTGGGTCACAGATCAACTGAGTGCTCTTCCAAATGAGCTATGGAGGCTGTCAGTAGCAAAAGAAATGTTGCCCATGATTACATGATTATGATTCCCATTTTCACACGACTGCGAATGATTTAATTTCAACCACAGAAGTTTTGTGGTTTGTCATGTTGACTTATTTACATGAGTAAGGAAGTGGTTTTTGCATGATAGAGTGCATAAGTATTGACACCTTATGCTATACCAAATAACAAAATTTTAGAACGGTCCAAATTGAAAACCTTTCCCTTCTTCTTTAGGGACCCATGAGGCATTTTAGATGTAGGCAATAATCTCAATCCTTCAGGTGTGGAAATTGCATTGGTATGCCCATATTAACCTTACACTGATGCTTTCTGATGCCATGAAGAAATATGATTATTGAAAACTTTGTGGGTAAAGGAGAAAATGGCTTGTTCTCTCCTATTTGGCACTTATTTTTCAATTTCGGTGCAATTTGAAATTTCATCTTCATCATGTTGGACCATTCAAAAATATTGTCATCTGGTAATGGGTTAAAGACCTAGAGCTTCTGCTCAGTGCTGGATTAGAGAGAACTTTACTGTGATCAATCAATCAAAACCTGCTTTTTCCACCCTTACAGAAAAAAAGCTTTGGGCAAACAGTGTGGAAATGAAGAAATTGTGTGTCACAATGATTTTTAAATTTTCATCAGTTAAAAATTGTTGTGTGCAACTTCTTTGAATTAGAATTTGGATAAAGCTAAGTCTTTGTCATCTGGTAATTTGTGAAACATAATACATGTACAAATAAGGATATTCTTCTTTCGTTTGTTGCCGCAATCATGGTGCAGTCGGTAGCTCATCAACCTCCCAATCTTCAATCATGGGATGTCATGAGTTCAATCCCCAGCGGAGGCACACATCCTTTACGACATTTGTCTCTCACAAATGGGTGGATAATCATAAATCTGAGTTGGATATCAGCTGGAGGCTAGGAAAAGTTGTAGTGGTAGTGGTAGTCAGGGCTCCCGAAATCCGATAAATTGCCCGTCTGAACCGAATTTTGAATTGCCAAACCGATTGGAATCCCAAAAAATTACACCAAATGTCCGAAATTTTCATCATATTTCTTGTTGAAATATTGATAAACTTGCCCACCATCTATCAAAATTCACTTTAGACCGAAATAATCGAAGATTTTCACACGTTACCTGCAGATTAAGAGATAAACAAGTGCCAAAAATCGATGATTAGTTTACCCGCCAGCCAGTCAAATGCCCATCTGCACGTGGACCTAATTTGTAGTTTCACGCATGACCGAGTTTTGTAAACTATGTGCAATAGAGAATCAGTTTGACTTACACACATTTGAAGTCTTATCAAAGTGGACATCTAATAAAGCGCCAAATTAGATTGCCCTTACTCGTGAAACTAATTTCTTTTACTATAACATGGGATGCGTACTGAACAGGCTTCAGTTGTCGTTCGTACAAAGTCGGAATAGCTCAGTACAACAATTTTATGAAATTAATTTATCACAAGAAAGCGTGTGAAACTTGGTTTGAAATTTGTAAAAAAAAGTCACTTCGTTAATATATGTTTTTTAGTTTTTCATTCACGGTAAGAAAGATAGCCGGTAGAATTCAAACAATAATTGGAAATCCGCAGAATATAGATAATTTAAATACAGCTTAATGATATAGCTAGTTTCGTCAATGAAATTAAATCTTACTTCATGGACGGAAATGTCTGAATAATAAATCGGAAATCAACTGAGATATTCTGTAAAACCTGAAAATTTTAATAATGTAATTTATTTGTCTATCTAATTTTACAATATATTGGAATTTCGTGGACTGCCGTACTTTGCCAGAATTACAATTTATTCACAGCCGAATTTTCAAAAACAAAATGAAAGTAGGATCTGTCAGTTGATTTCATCTATCTTCCACGCGTTGAAGATTATAATCATCATCTTAACTACTGAATGAAAGATGAACCCTTTTACGTACGGGAAAGGTGAAAAAAAGGCAGGGGTATTCGTTTTTATAGGCGGGGGGGGGGGGTAGTTTTTGCCGCGGGGGAGGGGGGGATTTTCCCGGACCGATTTAAATTCCAAATTTCCGGAGGCCTGGTGGTAGTACTGGTGTGAGAATTGTTAGGTGCTCCAGCCGCCCCAATATGACTGAGATACTGTTAAAAGTGGCGTCAAACCCCATTCAATCAATTAATCAATTCTTTCAATAGTTAATTGGATTAGAGGAAGATCTTTGTGGATACCATGTGAGGGGCATAGCATTAGGGATGGAGCATTTATTAGATGGAATTTGGTATTCACTGTGTGTTTTTGCAAAAGCACCACATATTGTTACTTCTCTTGTATTACTTTCATATTCTTTAATCATGTGTAGTTCATATTTTAAACCTATTCCCAAACAACAAAATTTTAGACTGGTCTAAATTGAAAGAATTTGCACATGACAAATCAAAGCAGGTTAAACCAATTCCCACACAGTGAGGCTTTTGACGCACCTCAAGGAAAACTATTGAGAAAACATTGTGTAAAATGAAGAAATTGCTTGTAACAAGCAATTTCTTCATTTAACACAATGTTTTCTACCCTGGAAAATGAAAACAGCTAAAATTGGATTAATGCTGAATAAAATACATATGTATATGTATGAAAGCACTGAAAAATGGATGCATTTTGAAATGACACCATCCCATGTGGTAGCAAATATTGTGGAAAAAGGAGAAATTGCTTGTTACAAGCAATTTCCTCTTTTCCCACAATGTTTTTTCAGGTATAAAAATCATGGCAAGGTAAAATCCAGGGTTTGAACAGTAAAGGGTTAAGTAAGCCATGACTTTCTTGACAACTGAGGTGCATTTTTCTTTGAGATTCTCAACCCTTATCATGCTTAATTATAAACCCACAACAGAACATAAAAACCAAATGACTGAAAGCACTGAAGCACCAAACTATGGGTCACTATTAATAGTGCAAATTTATCTTATAACCTATTCTGGGTTAAAAAGATATGCAGTTAGTATGGATTAAGATCAGACTGCACATATGTGCAGGCTGATCGTAGTCCATACCTTCTGCTAAAGCAGAAATATTCCGGGTTCAGCATGACAAGGGTTAAGATTTTTATTTAGATTTTTAAGAAAAAGCATTTTTAAGATTAAGATTTCAAAGCCAAGAAATATTAATCTAAAGTATTCTTACTGAGGAATTTAAGCCTACTACGCAATGGCTTAAACAAGTAGCCGTGACAACGTCAAATGTTTTCATTTGAAATTACAAAAATCGTTCTATAGGACATTTCAAACTTTTAATTTAGAGAGATTTTTCATTTGACAAAAAGAATGCACTTTTAAATTTTTTGTTAACAAAAGGCCCCAGACTGTCAAAAAGGCCTCATACTGTTTATCAATAAATTCCCAGTTTCTGCAAAATTATTGTATGTGGTAAGAAGTATAGAAACCAGTTGTTTTGTGAGTCATACAAGAAAAGAGGAAAAGTATGGGAAATGCATTTAATTCTCATGTAAATCTTGCCTGAAATAACCCTTGGAAAAATGCTTCTGGATTTAAACACATTAACAGATAACAAAATTTTAGACTGCTCCAAATTAAGAGAAAACGTTGCATATGAAAATTAAAAGTGTGGTTATGAAAAAAGAGAAGGAAAAAAGCAAAACAATTTCATGCTTGTAGGGTAAAAAAAAATTGAAAGAGAGAAAAAATTGAAGTAGAAACTTGTTGAAAGTGACGTTTTTATTCATGCAAAATAAAACTTGGTGTTCAGAAAACCGTTCTCTTGCTATCATCTGTTTCAAATTGAATTCATAAAAATATCAAAGATGGCAGACATTGACTGCAGCTGAAACTAAATACATAATGTACATATATTTTGCACCTGAAGCCTTTTGCCTTCAAATTATGAATTAAACCAACTCGACTTGACAAAAATTCCACTGCTTTTATATTTCGGTTTTTGGAAAAGGGTAGTTCTCGGAAGCTTATTACCACTCAATCCCATATTTTGATACTTTTGAGAAATCGAGCTATGGAAAACACCATTATCAACAATTTCTCATTCTATTAGAATGTATTCTACCTTATATCAAACTTCATTTAGAGAAATAACAAACTTGGCACAGCAGTCCCATTGAATTTAGACCAATCTATGATTTTGCTTCTGTTTGAGGCCATAAATTGTGAAGAAACCAATCTTTTGCTTAACATATTGTGCCGCAGCCATAGCGCAGTTGGTAGCGTGTCAGACTCCAAATGAAGTGGTCTCAAGTTTGACTGTGATCACTGCAAATATCCTTTCTGACATTTGTCTCCCACCAATAGGTGGATGAGTGTAAACCTAAATGAGAAGAGCAGCTTGAGGCTAGTGGTAGTACTGGTGTGAGAAATACCAGGAATTTATTTTTAGGTGCTCCAGTTGCTGCAATATGACTGAAATATCGTTAACCCTTTCCTGGATAAACCCGGGATTTTACGTCCCTGTGATTTCATACTTTGAAAAACATTGTGGAAAAAGAAGAAATTGCTTGTCACAAGCAATTTCTTCTTTTCCCACAATATTATCTTCCACATAGGAAGGTTTCATTTCAAATTGCATCCAATTTTCATTGTCGTGTGCAAAATCTTTCAATTTGGACCAGTCTAAAATTTCCAAAAACGAGAAAGGGTTAAAAGTGGGGTTAAACTCCAATCAAACAAACAAACTTGAACATACTATATGGAAGCCTGTTATACTGTAACTACACTGTTCATCTTTAGTGAATTAAGCACTGGAAAGGCTTGGCCTGCGCTTTTAAATAACTCCTAAGGATACGTTTCCCGACCCTTAAAAGAATTTCTTTGGAAAACCATGTTGAAAATGAAGAAATTGATTTTTACAAGCAATTTCTTCATTGTCCACATTATTTTCTACCCTAAAAAACAAACATATTTTGAATTCTATTAACTAAAAATTGTTGTCTGCGACATCTTTCAATTTGGACCAGTCAAAAAGTCTGTCATCTGGTAATGGATAAAACCTGATCACTGTATTTCAATATGCCCATAGAAGAGATATTACAGAATTATCCATGGTGTCCATTGTCTTGAAACTGCAAACTTTTATATGTTGCATTGATATGAAGTGAAGTACTCAAGAACCATAACTCTACATTATGATCAACTTTTGGTTTATTGAGCGTTGGTGTTTTTAGATTAAACTTGTTTCAGATACATCTCAAAAACATTGTAAGTGGCATTAAGCAATTGTATTTTATCTGTATAACACAATTCAAGTGAAACTTCCAAGAACTCCTTGAAACAAATCAAGGGTAAATTGCAATACTATTTTAAGTGTCTATACAATGTACAGACACTTGGAAAAGTATCACAATTAATCCTTGAAAAACAGGCTCTGGCTACCATTCAAAGTTGGGGAATCATTGACTTCTTGACATTGAAGTTCTAGGGGTCAAAACAACAAAAAAAAATGAATTATGAATAGAAATTTACAGGTTCAACACAACCCAAAATGACAAAACTTTAGACCGGCCCAAATCCAAAGCAGTTGTGGACGACAATTTAAAGTTTATGAATTTTTCGATGTTTCCAACTTTCACAGTAGAATACATTGTGTAACATGAAGCAATTGCTTGTTAAGCAATTTCTTCATTTTCCACAATGTTTTACCTATTGTTTATCTTGGGGGGCGTCCAAATGTGTCATTGTGTGGAAAAGTGCTGACTGACCTTTTCCTGAAAAGATATTTTGTAAGCAATTAATTAGTACTTTTTCCAATAGTATATAAGATACATCATTGAAAAATGAAGGGATAAAATCCTGTTCTGATCCTTAGAATTTGTCTCAAACCATCAAATGATCCTCTTGGCAGAAATTCCTTAGGATCAAAATAGGATATTATAGATTTTTAGGGTCAAAACCCTGGTTTAAAAGTCAGACATGAGCCCTGAATTATTTTATAAAAGATATTGGATCCAGCAAAGGTCATGAAGGGTTACAGAAGTATATGTTAACCCATTCCCACATAAAAAATTTAGACTTGTCCAAATTGATAAAAATTGCAGAGAATATGAAATTTTAGATTTTTCTAATTTTCTTGGTAGAAAACAGTGCTAAATGAAGAATTTGCTTGTTGCAAGCAATTTCTTGATTATTTGCACAATTTCGTTTTACTGGGTAATCAAAAAGGGTCATTGTGTGGAAATGGATTAAGCCAGATGAATACCATAATACCATAACATCTTAGTTCAACATTGTTGTAAGTGCATACATGTATATATAATTTAATTTTAAGTTTCGTCTAACAAAAACGAGCTTTCTGATTATTCAAAAAAAATTGTTTATAACTCCATGAACAAAATTTTGAGCACACAGCGATTTCATTATGCTTCCGCACAAAATAATCCCATACAAAAAAGTATCAAAATTTGTAAAGCTTTTGTTTTTTTCTCTTGATGCTATTAAATTATAAGAAATGAAGAGAATTTTTTTTGTTTTCATGGAGGTATGAACCGAAAAAATTAATCACACAATGTATGAATCCATTTCGCGTATTCAGTGTGATCAGTTTTTTCGGTTCATACCTCTATGAAAACAAAAAATATTCTCTTCATCTCTTAACTATATAAGAACTTACAGCAATATTGCAATAACCTATGGATATCAGCTTTCTTGCTTTTACCTAGAGCTTGAAAACATCTGTAGGTTGTTAGTCATGTTTGTACTTGTAAACGCATGTAACATCCTTAGAAAAGGAAAAGTGCACTTGAAGTTGAAGGGGGAAAGGTTAAGGCTTGGCTTTAAGACTCTTCAAAACAAGTATTTTGCAGATTACATGAATTTTATAGTGTCCTCAAAAATATTTTTGAGTGTGTGTGTGTATTTCCTTTCTTTTCATTGAAACTATGATTTTCCAACAAGAATTTATTAACATTATAGTCAATGAGGTTTTCCATCAAAGGCTAGGGACCTAGAAATTTCTGCCTGCATCATTTTGATGAAATAGCTTGAGAATTTTAGTGGTTGACATTAATTTCTGTTTACATTTTTCCTGTTTTGTTTTAGAACAATTGCTTTAGATCAAGGAAAAAATTGACCATTAATACTGAAAAACCAAGATATAGCTTGATACAAGTTATTTCTTCATTTTCATCATTATTTTCTACAAAGAAATTTAAGACTGAGAAATTTGAAATAATATTGACCTAAAATTGTTGTCTATAACTTCTTCGAATTGTGATGCGTCTAAATTTTTGTCATGTGGTAATGGTTTAACCCTTGTCACAATGAATAAATCTCATACAGAATTGTGCTGAAGTTGTCTGGCTGAAAGTATTGGAAACATTAATTTTTGGTTTATATCCATTTTGAAATTTTATCTTTTTATTTAAAAAAGACATGGCTTTTTATATATGTAGGCTGATCTTTTTCTATACCTTCTGCCTAAATTGAATATTTTCATAGCTCATCATGAAGATAATCAATTCTTTGAAACTACTCCTGAAATGAGAAATTTGTCATATAAAACAGAATATTTCTAAACTTTTCAAATATGTACACCTTTTTCTCAGAAAATTTCCCACAGAAAATCTGTTATGAAATTTACCCAAATTATATTTTATAATTTGTAAATTTTTCAAACTTTTCAGAGGATTATGTGGGTTTTTTGCTTCAGTATTTATTGCTTACTAGTATGGATAATTTATACATTCAAAAACCAAGTTAACAGAAAGTTAAAAATTTACATGTTTTGATGAAAAGTTTCTTCATTCAGAATTGTCTATAGGTCTTATCCTATTCCCACACAATGACGCTTTTGGATGCACCCTCTAGAAAAATAATAGAGAAAACATTGTGGAAATGAAAGAAATTGCTTGTAACAAGCAATTTCCTCATTTTCTACAAATTTTCTACCCTGAAAGTTGAAGAAAATGAAAATTTCATGAATGTTAAATTGTCATCTGCAACTTCTTTCAGCTTGGACCAGTCTAAAATTTTGCTGTCTTTTAATGAGTTAATCCCCCCCACACACATTTTTGATTGATTGCCACTGACAGTCAAAAAATTGATTGACCAATGAAATCATTCATTAAGACCAGAAGTGAATGGTGACCTCTGATATTCATGTCAAGCGTATTAGCTCACATGAGCATGAAGTGGCTCTCTGTCCGTCTTTCTGTTAACAGATCTCCTAAACTACTTGTCTGATTTCCATGAAATTTTACAGAAATGGTTCTTGGTTAATGGCCTTCAAAAATACTTCAAGGAATTGTAATTGATTGACATCTCTGGTTGCTGTGGATCCCAAAAGGAATTTCTAAGAAATTTAACAATCTTCTTCTCCATTAACTGTAAGGCCTAGAGCTTTCAAATGTTGTATGTAGTGTCATCTCATGGTGCTCTATCTAAATACTTGAAAGTATGGGGATGTGATTTACTTAAGCTCTGTGTTGTGGGTACTTGAAATTTACATAGGAACGAATTCTTTAAACAATCATCTCTTTCTAAGCTAACCATCTGAATGATTTTTGGATGATGGTCTTTCAAAAAAATTAAAAGAAAAGAAATCCATGAATAACTCTGGTTGCTATGGTAATCAAAGTGAATTTCTTATAAATTCTAAGAAATTGCTCTGAAACAGTAAGGCCTAGAGCTTTCAAATTTGAATGTAGCATTGCTTTATTGTCATCCACCAAAATACTTGTGGTTATGATGATGTGATTTACAGATTTATATTAGCCCTATGTTGTGAGCACATTTGTTGTTTTCACGGAAAATTTGAAAGATACTGACATGAAATCTTTAAGACAGGTTGTTGTCCACTGTGCCCAATTTAGTTGAGAATTTTAGAGCTCATTGCCCAATTTCAGTGGAGAATTTAAGAGAGATTATTAAATCAACCCATTCCCAGACAGCAAAATTTTAGACTGGTTCAAATTAAAAGGAGTTGCAGGCGACAATTCAAAGCTTAAGTAATTGTAGATTTGTT
Organism: Fragum fragum; assembly: GCA_946902895.1. Taxonomy (NCBI): domain Eukaryota; kingdom Metazoa; phylum Mollusca; class Bivalvia; order Cardiida; family Cardiidae; genus Fragum; species Fragum fragum. The sequence goes on along the minus strand of OX336379.1, from coordinate 28,610,853 downwards.
TAACATTTGGGATAGAAAACATTGTGGATAAGGAAGAAATTGCTTGTAACAAGCAATTTCTTCATTTTCCACAATATTTTCCAAAGCTTCTTTTCTTGGGGGCGTCTAAAAGCGTCAATGAGTGGGAATGGGTTAAGAAGGAAGTCAAATTGAATAAAAAGATAACAATATGAGGGGGAAAAAGTTTTTAAAATTTAAAACATTAGCAAATGGCAACACGTGGACATTTGCAGTATCTCAGATAGCGATCTAGGGCCATCATAGTCCTCTTGATTTAGTTTAGACAATAGAATTTATGCACTAAATTAATTGAGATTCGATATAATATGACTACTTGAAAATGCGAATTAAGTCTAAACCACAAAGCAAAATGAAAAAGGATACTTTTATTCCAGTAGTATTGCACCTTACTCATATGTTTTTAAAAAAATATTTGTAGCAGCGTCCGTGTAAAAAGTTAATTGACAATCAGAGAGAAGGAGAAACATACCAGTAACTGCAATTGATATTTTAGGCATGCAGACATCTATAATCATAAATCTTCAGTTAAGTGCATTATAGTTCACTTAGTTTCATGCAGTTTGACAGTTTCCTTCCCTTTCTGTTTGATACTTTTTGCTCAGCTTTCATTTTCAAAAGAGAAATTAACCCTTGGCATGCTGAACCCAGAATATTCATTCCTGTTTTAACAGGAGGTATAGACAAAGATCAGCCTGCACATATGTTCAGTCTAATCTTTGTCAACACCACTGTGTTGCACCTGTCTATCCCAGTGAAGCCAAAAAGGTTTATGGAAAATAGTTTTCATAAGACATATTGACCCACAATTAAGGAATCCAGTGCTTTCAGTCCTTTGATTTTGATGCAATTATGAGAAACCTATTTATTCAGCATGGCAAGAGATACTGCTTTAGCTTTGCCATCATTATTTAATCCATTCCTGTACAATCCCCCCTTTTACTCCCATCAAGAGAAAAAAGTATCAAGCAATTTCCTCATTATCCACAATATTTTCTATCCAAAATGGTGAAAAAAAAATCTAACCAACTGAAAATTGTCTTCTGCAGCTTCTTTGACTTTTGCCCAGTCTAAAATTGTGTTGTTTGGGAATGGGTTATATCTATTTGTCATACTCTGGATACTGATTTGAAACTTGGAATATAAGTTCATTATGAAGGGGTGTGGAATTCCCATGCCTGAATCATCCCACATAGCTTTTCTACTCCCGGACTAGTACATTTTCAATTTCATTTTAATTATGGACCAGTTGAAAATCTTTTCTGACTTGTCAGAGGACAAGCAGAGAAAAAATATTTCCACACCACTGCATTATGCCAGTACTTTTGAGAAAAGCAACTCTACATGCCACTCTTAACCCATTCCCACACGATGACGCTTTTGGACGCCCCTCAAGAAAATCAATCTGGAAAACATTGTGTAAAATGAAGAAATTGCTTGTGACAAGCAATTTCTTCATTTTACAAAATATTTTCTTCCCAGGAAGTTGAAAAAATCTAAAATTTCATAACCTTTTAATTGTCGTCTGCAACTCCTTTCAATTTGGACCAGTATAAAATTTTGCGGTTTCGTAATGGGTTAATGACTTATTTCCCTTCCCTGACTAAGATTTGGTATTCACCATCCAGGACCCAACCAGTCAAGTGCCAGGCAGCTGTATACATTGCTTTTGTTCATAAACCTAAAACTGATCAGTAATGCAAAAAACTCAAGATTCAAGGTCATAGACATACTCAAGGGTCAAAAGTAAATTTGGTGCATTTTATTTCTTTCTGCTCCTTTACTATGACATCCTTCCATGGTTTTGAAATATCCCAGCAAGACTGTTAGGATTTGTTTCACCCAGTTCCAGTAAGTCCAGTCTGTTTTTGGTGGCTCTTAAAGAAAAGAAACAAAACAACATAAAAAATGATAGGATGAAATGATGAAAAGGTTGATGTTGTAACGGCTTAACCCTTTACTGTACAATACTGTGTTTTTAAGTTTTTGTAGTATTATACTAATGAAAGCATTGTGGAAAAAGAAGAAATTGTTTGTAACCAGCAATTTCTTCTTTCCAACAATATTTCTATCATAAAGGCTGGTTACTTTTTGAATTGTACATACTTTACAGTGTCGTCTGCTATCTCTTTGAATTTTGAGAAATCTATTATTGAATTTCAACTCATTTGCAATTTTATAATTTCAGGGGAGCCACACAAAGACTGGCCAGCTTGCAGCCATTAAGGTGATGAACGTTACAGAAGAGGAGGAAGAAGAAATTAAACTGGAGATTAATGTCCTCAAAAAGGTATGGGAAAAAATTCTCGCCACACAGTCACGTTTTAACGTGCAGAAGTAATTTTTGGTCAAAAACATTGGGAAACAGGACAGATTTCTTATGACAAACAATTATATTTTTTACAATAATTCGCAGTTATCTGTATTAACCAATTACCAGACGGTAAAATTTTGAACTGGTCCAAATTGAAGGACTTGCAGACAACAATTTAAAGTTTAAGAAATTTTAAACTTTCTTGATAGAAACCATTGTAGAAAATTGTTGCAAGCAATTTCTTGATTTTCAAACATGTCCTTACTCGTTTTCTTGAGGGCGTCAAAAGAGTCATTGTGTTGGAATGGTTTAAGATGCATATTTTTTCAATTAGAACCATTCTAAATATTTGGGCTAGTAATTGGTTTATTTACTGTATGACACAAATTCAAACTTTTCAAAATGGAAAGGGGTTTCAGACTACTAATCAAAGTTGGTTGAAATTGATAAATTACTGCCAAGTAAGGTAGAAGACATTGTTAGAAAAGGAGAAATTGCTATGACTGCATTCATGAATTTTATATGGCTTGCCTATCATAACCTATTACTAGTCGGCTAAATCTTAGACTGGCCCAAATTAAAAGAAGTTGCTGATGCCCATTTAAAGCTTATGAAAATCTTGATTTTTTTATGGGTAGAAAACATTGTGGAAAATGAAGAAATTGCTCGTGAATAGCAATTTTCTTCATTTTTCATAATGTTTTCCAAAGCTTTCTTTCCTTTGGGGCGTCTAAAATTGTCACTGAGTGGGAATGGGGTAAATTAATGAGAAGTTAGAAATATTTCTCTGTAAATATTTCAAAGATTTCCTTGAGTAGCAGATACTTTTGCTTAACCCATTACCAGACGGCAAAATTTAGAATGGTCAAAATTGAAATGAGCTGCAGACGGCAATTTGAATGTTGTGAAATTTTAGATTTTTTCAACTTTCTAGTTAGAAAAAGTTGTGTAAAATGAAGAAAATGCTTGTTACAAGCAATTTCTTCATTTTATGCAATGTTTTCACAATCGTTTATCATGAGGGGCGTCCAAAAGTGTCTATGTGTGGGAATGGGTTAAGATGATTCAGGTTATATTGAATTTTTGATCAGTAGATTCAGGCCTGTGGAGCAATACAGTATTTAAACTTCTCTTGCAGTATTCTCATCACAGAAACATAGCTACATACTATGGTGCATTTATTAAGAAGAGCCCTGCTGGAAAAGATGACCAACTTTGGGTAATACTTTATTTAATATCTTTAGTTTCATTTGAATTTATCTGGTAAATCCCTCTTAAGCCCATTATCAGACAGCTACATTTTAGACTTGTCCAAATTCAAAGGGGTTGGAGACGACAATTTAGAGTTTATGAAATTTCAGATCTTTTCATCTCTCTTGGTAGAAAATATTGTGTAAGCATTTTACACAATGTTTTCCCTATTATTTTTTCCTTAGGGATGTCAAAAAGCACAAATTTGTGGGAATGGATTAAAATTATCTTGTGGCTTAATAATTTTGTACAAGAAAACATTGTTTGTACCCTAAAAAACAAACCTATTTTGAAGAAATTGCTTGTCAGTCAGGTAGTCAGTTGGTCTGTCAGTCAGTTAGTTGGTTGGTAAGTGGTGGTTTAGCTCGCCTGAGCACAACATAGTCATCGTGAGCTGTTGTGATACTTAAATGTCTGGCATGCTTTGTTCATCATATGTCAACAATTTCTTTTTTTACACACTAGGGGTCACAGTTTAATCTTAATCTTGACATTTTCTTTGTCTATGGAGCACAATTTTGGCCCGATATTGATGAAATTTGGTCAGAATGATTGTTAGATCATGAGGATGAATCTTATGAAAAATGTGAATATTCAATTGGAAAACATCAGGGTCCAAAGAATTCCAAAAATGGCACTCGTCCTGCAGGACAAGTAGCATGAAAAAGTTACTCGTCCTGAATTGACTATCACTTGTCCTGTACTAAGTCTATGGATCTTTAAAAAAACCTACTTTTTGTAATAATATATTTTGGTGTTAAGAACTCAAAAAAAATCTTATATCTGACTTGAACATTTTTAGTGCAGATGAAACAAAAACAATTTTAGAATGTCAGATAAGTTTTAAGTTGGGCCTTGAATACCGGTAAAATTAGCAGGTCAAGTGATACAATATATTGTTATACATACAATATCGCGGCCTTTTTCCTGTATAATTTAAAGAACACAACTATATAGGATGAAATACTCAAAAATATGCACAAAATGTGTGAAATTTGTTGCTGTATAACCATGATAACATTCTTAAATTCATGATAGACTGGTACCACTGTCGACTTTAATAAAGCCAACAGGTATACACCGATTTTCGGTACATACACGGAAAGCCTGGCCCGTTAGGTTTTTTTCCTTACTAATATCAAAAACGAGGCTTACGCATGCGCAGCAAGTTTTGTTGAAAAATTTGGACACGCCGTGGGATTTCCATCCACTACGATAAATATCTTATTTTTGTAGTTTTAAAGTAGTCAGTTGTAATGTTAAAACATTTCTCACGTGAACAATCGAAATTGTGTGTGAAAAAAACCTTGAAATGTCATCCTTTTCATGTAAAATATATGAGGAACTCTGCGTCCCGCTTCCGCCATATTGTTTACAAACAATCCATCGCCCAATTAGATTCGATGTTTGGGTATACGTCATTAAACGCCAATCAACCAATCTTTTGTTAAAGCCGACGGCAGTACCGGTCTAAAATTCATGATCGATTAATTTCACAGTATTCAGAAGCCGGGTCATATCATGCGAAAACCGGAAACAGTCGAAAATCAAAGTACACAATTGTTTATTTATTTATTGTTGCGAACTTTTATCTCCAAATTTACACAAATGAAGTTTTTTGGGTATTTCTATCTGTATTGATCCGGAAATGATTTTTCAGTAAGTTATTTTTCACTCGTCCTCCGGGATTTTCTGCTCGTAAATATGAGCGGACGAGTGGATTCTTTGGACCCTGAACATGTGAAAAAGGCCCTTAAAGACAGTTGCTTTTTTTACACTCCTAAATGGGGTGGGAGGCAATTTTGGCCCAATCTTGATGAAATTTGGTCAGCATGATTATAAGACCATGGGGAAATAATTAAGTTTTTACTCACCACCTCTCTAACTAAAATTATCTGTTTTTAATTACTGTATGAAGAAGAACTATTTTGATTTGCAGAGAAAATAACTTAGGGGAAAAATCAGTTCAGGCATAACTGAAAATAAAGTATTTTATAATCCTTTAATCTTGATACATAGAAAGGATTACTTTGGTAGTAATTAGCCACCAACAAACGGGATTGGATGCTTCTCTTTTAAAAAAGGACAACTTGCTTATACAGAGTCTTGATTTCGCACAGAATTGTATGAAAGCCTGATATCAACTGCTTTAACCCATTTCCACACATTGACACTTTTGGATGCCCCTTACAAAAAACAATTTGGAAATCATTGTGTAAAATGAAGAAATTACTTCTAACTAGCAATTTCTTCATTTTCCACAATGTTTTCATCCAGAAAGTTGAAAAAATAAAAACAATCCATTGACTTTTAAATGTTGTCTACAACTCCTTTCAATTTGGACCAGTCTAAATTTTTGCCGTATGGTAATCGGTTAAAACGGTTTTATTTTCAGTTGGTGATGGAGTACTGTGGGGCTGGTTCAGTCACAGATCTAGTCAAAGGTAAAGTCTACTTTGAATTAAACTAGCTGAAAACACTTAAGGGCTTATTTCAACCCATTCCCATACAATAATTTTTAGATCAGTCCAAATTCAAAGAAATTGCAGACAACAATTTTAAGTTGATGAAACCTTTAAAATCTTTGTCTTTTTGTATGGAAAACATTGTGGATAATGAAGAAATTACTGTGTAGTAATGGGTTAAGGGGCTAATATTTCTTCAGAAATTTGATTTTATATTCAAGAAGTCCAAAGAGTGGTGAAGACTAAGATCAGACTTCATATTTGAGCAGGCTGATCTTTTCAAAACCTGCTGCAAAGAAAGGAATGTGTGTACTTCAGGTTCAGCCAGGATATTGTTAAAATCAGATCAGTTGTCCTTCAGTGCATGATGTGACCAATGTCATAACTTTTGTCTGTGCATAGATTTTCAAGTAACTGGGCAGATTTTTTCATCACCATCATCTGATGTGTATTTTTCAAACCTTAGGTGTTTAGATCAAATGTCAAGTTCACACTTACAGGATGACTGTCAAAATAGGAGTGAAATATTCTTGCCAATTTCCTAATTTTGCTATTTTTATGCCCCCGCATCGATAGATCGGGAGGCATATTGATTTACCGGTTTCCTTCTGTCTGTCTGTCTGTCTGTCCATCTGTCTATGTCTGTCTGCAAAACTTAACCTCCCAACTAAACATTTTCCTATAACTTCAACCCTGATTAAGTTACAATGCTATTATTTGGTATGTAGATAGGTCTCCACAAGGCGCAACTGGGGAAGGTCATTTCATCAAGGTCAAGGTCAAAATTTTAACTCTATTCCTGTTTCTAAAGAATTCCTGTTTTGGGGGCATAGTGTTTCACAAACACATCTTGTTTCTGATGGATTTTTAGCTCACCTGAGCACAATGTGCTCAAGGTGAGCTTTTGGTATCACCTTTTGTCCGTCGTGCGTCGTGCTTCGGAAGTCGTCAACAATTCTTTAAACATCTTCTCCTCAGTAACCACTGGGCGGAATTCAACCAAACTTGGTAGGAATGTTCCTTGGGTGACCCTTCTCAAAAGTTGTTCGCGGATTTTTGATTGACCCCCAAATATGGGCGTGGCAGGGTGTGGCAGTTTTTGACTTAGAAATCTTTAAACATCTTCTCCTCAGTAACCATTGGGCCAATTTCAACCAAATTTGGTATGAATGCTCCTTGGGTCACCCTTTTCAAAAGTTGTTTGTGGAATTTTGATTTATGCCCAAATATGGGCGTGGCAGGGTCAGGCACTTTTTTGACTTAGGAATCTTTAAACATCTTCTCCTCAGTAACCATTGGGCCAATTTCAACCAAATTTGGCATGAATGTTCCTTTGGTGACCCTTTTCAAAAGTTGTTCGTGGAATTTTGATTTAAGCCCATATATTGGCGTGGCAGGGCGTGGCAGTTTTTGACTTTGAAATCTTTAAACATCTTCTCCTCAGTAACCATTGGGCCAATTTCAACCAAACTTGGAATGAATGTTCCTTGGGTGACCCTTTTCAAAAGTTGTTCATGGAATTCTGATTTATGCCCAAATATGGGCGTGGCAGGGCGTGGCAGTTTTTGACTTACAAATCTTTAAACATCTTCTCCTCAGTAACCATTGGGCCAATTTCAACCAAACTTGGCATGAATGTTCCTTGGGTGACCCTTTTCAAAAGTTGTTCATGGAATTCTGATTTATGCCCAAATATGGGCGTGGCAGGGCGTGGCAGTTTTTGACTTAGAAATCTTTAAACATCTTCTCCTCAGTAACCATTGGGCCAATTTCATCCAAACTTGGCATGAATGTTCCTTGGATGACCCTTTTTAAAAGTTGTTCGCAGAATTTTGATTTATGCCCAAATATCGGCGTGGCCGGGCGTGGCAGTTTTTGACTTTGAAATCTTTAAACATCTACACCTCAGGAACCATTGGGCCAATTTCAACCAAACTTGGTATGAATGTTCCTTGGGTGACCCTTTTCAAAAGTTGTTCGGCAGAATTTCGTTTCACGTCCAAATATGGGCGTGGCAGTTTTTGACTTTGAAATCTTTAAACATCTTCTCCTCAGTAACTATTGGGCCAATTACAACCAAATTTGGTATGAATGTTCCTTGGGTGACCCTTTTCAAATGTTGTTTGCAGAATTTTGATTTATGCCCAAATATGGGCGTGGCAGTTTTTTTAACTTTGAAATCTTTAAACATCTTATCCTCAGTAACAGTTGGGTCAATTTCAACCAAACTTTGCATGAATGTTCCTTTGGTGACCCTTTTCAAAAGTTGTTCCTGGAATTTTGATTTATGCCCAAATATCGGCGTGGCCGGGCGTGGCAGTTTTTGACTTTGAAATCTTTAAACATCTTCTCCTCAGTAACTTTTGGGCCAATTTCAACCAAATTTGGTATGAATGTTCCTTGAGTGACCCTTTTCAAAAGTTGTTCTAGAATTTTGATTGATGACCAAATAAGGGCTTGGAAGGGTAGGGCAGTTTTTGACTTTGAAATCTTTAAACATCTTCTCCTCAGTAACCATTGGGCCAATTTCAATTTTGAATCATCTTACATTAGTCAGGTGAGTGATTTTAGGGCCATTCTGGCCCTCTTGTTATGTAGCTTGGCACAAATATAACATATTGCAAAATCCTGCAAAACAGTAATTTGATGCTTGATAAAATGGGCCATAGGTCTGCAGCTCAATTGGTCAAGGTCACATTTAACGGTCAAAGGTAAAAACAAACCGCATCAATTTTCCTCTTGTATTTGTATTTCATATGGTGTTGTTGTTGAGAGGCGTAGAAAGAAGGGACTGTGTTGGAATGGGTTAATCCATAGTTGTTCTAATTCATATTGGGATTAATCAATGAATGAGAGAGAAAGGCAACTGTTTCAATTCGTGGTTTGTCAGCCATTCCCACTGACTTCTGAATAGATAGTATGAATTAGGTGTCAAACAAGGTTTGTTTGTAAAATATGCCTTGTTTGAAAAAACACGGAAGTTGTTTGATTGTGACTTAACCCATTACCAGACAGGAAAATTTTAGACTGGTCCAAAATGAAAGGAGTTGTAGTCAACAATTTAAAATTGCAACTTTAGATTTTTTCAAATTCCTGTATAGAAAACATGGTGGAAATAAAGAAATTGCTTGTCTCAAGCAATTTCTTTATTTTCCACAATGTTTTCCCAATTGCTTTTTTTCAAGGGCATCAAAGGCACCATTGTGTGGGAATAGGTTAAACATGAATAATATAGTATGAATAAGCTGTAATTATGGCCTTTTAGTCACCAAACTAAAAAGTGATAAAAAATGATCAACATAAATGTCAAGTTCAACATTCAATTTTGGCCTAAATGAATGATTTGGTTGGTCAGTTGAGTTTTTGATTGACAGTTGCGATCTGTTATTTACCCTGTTTTACATCTGGATGGTTTGGGGTTGTGGCTGTAAACTATCTTGCCTAGAGAGTTAGACCCACTGCAGATGAAGGCTTGATCTATGACCAAATGATTGAATGCACTAATCACCAAGCTAATAAGATTCAGAACTTCGTTTGGTTTAGCTAGAATTATGATGGGAAAATGTAGGCAGGTGCACCAACCATTTTCAGTAAACCTACTCTCACATAATGCCCTGTTCAGATGCCAAATTCAGACCTCCTAGTGAAACCTTTAAAAATCTTTAATTTTAGAGCAAACCTTTAAAACCTTTACATTTCCGCAGAAAACCTTTAAAACACCAAAAATAGCCAGTAATTCTCACTCAAAACCTTTATATTTGTTCTGACTGGTTGCCGTGCTATCTCAAAGCAAGTCATGGATTTCTCTCAGCATTTTCCCTTCTTTTATGTGTAATTAAACAGAAAACAGGTATATAGTATAATAAGGTATATATTATATTTCATAATTCAAACAGTATATAAACAATAAAAGATATCTGTATGACTGGGTTTAATAAAGAAATGAGAACTTCGACAAAAATAGCCTTTATTTGCTCCTTAATTTTTCATATTTACACTAAAAGGCCTTTTTTTCATTCATTGGAACCTTTATAAAAACCTTTATTTTTGTTTTGGCCAGATAGGTTGGTTACCCATTTGATTACATTGCAGAAAATATTGTGGATAAGGTGTAACTACTAGTAAAAAGCAATATTTTCTTTTCTTACATTGTTTGCTGACCTATATAGTAATTATTTGACAACATACTAGTCATCATTCTGTATAGTCATCTGAAACCTCTCTCATTTTTTAGACCAGTCTGAAACTTTGTATTTAACCCATCCCACGCAATCCTGCTTTTTTGTGCCCTTAAAGAAAAAAAAGCTTCGTAAAATATTGTGGAAAATGAAGAAATTGCTTGTATGCTTAATTTCTTCATTTTCCACAATGTTCTCTTCCTCAAAAGGCAAAGAATTAAAAATTTCATCAACTATAAAAAAAAAATCTGCAACTTCTTTGAATGTAGACCAGTCCAAAATTTTGACATTTGACACTGGAATCAGACAATGTTTGCGGCTTTGACTTAATTTGGTTGTAATGCTTCTCTGAAAAAATAACAAGTAGACCTAGATAGTTGTATTTGCACATCTGTGAATACAGCAATAAATGAATATTCTACAACACAATACAGCTAAACCCAATCAATTTCATTTCTTGTAATTGCAGCCACCAAAGGCAGCTGTCTTAAGGAAGAATGGATTGCCTATATATCCAGAGAAATTTTACGGGTAAGGCAGTCTAATCAGGATTTATTACTCAGATTAGTCTTCTCTGAAATTGTATTACTCTTGTAAGAGATCATTTGAACCACTTCATTGTGACTCTTTTACTCAATGTTGAAATTGTAATCTAGAGTTCTGTAGGAGGAGAGGAAAGATGACAACTTTAATCCATTAGTGCTCGACAGTATTTTAGACTGGTCCAAATTCATAGAACTTGCAAACAAAAATTTTTAGTTCATGAAATTTTAAAGCTCTTAGTAATTTTTGGAAGAAAAAATTTAAGGATAATGAAGAAATTACTTATTTCAAGCAATTTCTTCTTTGTCCACAATATTTTCTACCCAAATGAGTAATCGTTTTTTATATTTATGCAAAACCTTTGTAATTGGAAATGTCTAAAATCTTGGAAAACTGTAAGGCATTATCAGCCCCAAAATTTGTACTGAAGAAAATCTGTATTAATTATCAAAAGGGCAATCTGTGCGAACAAGTGGGATAACTCATCATGTATTTTTAGCTCACCTGAGCACAACATTGTCATGGTGAGCTTTTGTGATCATTGAATGTCTATTATTGGCAGCGTCAATAATTTAAGTGTTTGCACCCTAGAGGCCACAGTTTTGACTTAATCTTCATGAAACTAGGCAAGAACAATTGTTGGTCATTAAGATGAATCTTATTGATTATAGGAAGGTTCCATTGGAAAACACAGGAAAAGGGGCCTTAATAAAAATTTCTTTAGAGGCCACAATTTTGACTCAATCGTCATGAAGTTTGGCAGAAAAATTGTTAGCTCATGAGGATGAACCCTTTTGATCGTCGGAAGGTTCCACTCAAAACCATGTGAAAAGGGACCTGAATGACAATTTCTTTGTTTACACTAAAGTTTGTCTCAATTTTCACGAAACCAGTTATATAATGTAATTATATAGAGCCAGTTGCATTTTATAATGCAGGTTCAGGTAGCAATTTAGGACCATCATGGTCCTCTTGTTGAATGACCCTTTTTCAACTAAGATTTTTTATTATCCACCAGCACCCACCAGCTGAGCATCAGGCATCTACAAAAGGGTGCTCTTGTTTAGATTTTATCAATTGATTCCTCTTTTAATTTCAGGGCCTTGCTCATTTGCATGCAAACCGTGTGATACATAGAGACATTAAAGGACAAAATGTTCTGCTAACAGATAACGCTGAGGTCAAATTAGGTGAGTTTATACAGTGTTTTAATCTACAATCATACTTTTTAACAACCCTAATAAAAAAACTCTAATAAAAAAGTTCAGATAAACAAAGAAGATGAAGAAATTGCCTGTCACAACCAATTACTTTATTTATTCTCATTGTTTATTACCACTAAATTTTTTCCCAATAATGCTTTCTCTCCAGAAATGCAAAGAATTCTCAAATTGGTGTTGTTATCTGCAACATTATCTTGACAATTCTTAGATAATGTTTTCTTGTAATGGGTTTACAGTTGCTCAAAGGAAGAACTTTAATAATTTCATCAAAAGGCGACTAAAAGTTGGAAATTTGACAAAATCTGTAAATATTTTCCTGGCTCAAACTCACATGCTGAGGGTTTGCATATTTTGTATGTAGCACTTTCACATGAATCAGGGTTAGCCCTGGCGTGAAAAAAGTTGTCGCCATCACTTTTGCCAAATTGAAAAAGTTGGAGCCAATTTGAGGAGTTGATGCCAAAGTTGAAGATTTCTTTATTGCATTCTTATAAAATAAACAATAAGCATATTAAACAGATTGTAAACACGGTCATTCATTTGAAATTTTGCCTTGAATGAATGCAGCTAAGTCACACACCTCCATTGATTTTACTCATCTTTAATCAGCGCTTTCAGTACTTAGATTAGAAAATTGATACTTTGATGAGAAAATACGGGAAAGTGTTGAACTTTGATTAGAAAATCCCCCAACAAACCTCGGAGTAGCTTCTGGAAGCCAAATACGGATTTGTCTAATCACTTTGATTTTGACATGTATGATTTTGATTTCACCCATAACCAGACGACAGAATTTTAGACTGGTCTAAATTGAAAATAGCTGCAGATGACAATTCTAAGTTAATGGAAATTCTAACTTCGGTAATGTTTTTTAATCAAAAGCTTTTTAATTGAGTGGCATGCAAAAGCAAGATTGTTTGGTTATGGGTAAAGAGAAAAGCACAGACAGTCAGAATTGTTAAGTAAGCTTTAAAATAAGGCTTTATATCCATATAGACTTGTCTAAACTGAAAGAAGTTTCAGCCAACAGGTTTAAGTTTGGTGAAAATCTTCTCTCTTTTGGATAGAAAACAGTGCTTGTTACTCTTTTATGCCCCTCTACAAAATAGATTTGGAAAATATTGCGGACAATGAAGTAATTGCTTGTAAGAATAATTTCTATCCTAAAAGGCAAATATTTTATAAATTTCACCAAATTGAAATTGCAACTAATTTCAAATTAAATTAGTCTAAAATTTTGCAGAGTGGTAATGAATTCATCAGTAAAACTTTGTTTGGAAGATTTCATTCACTAAATATTTATCCTTGTATTTTCAGTTGATTTTGGTGTAAGTGCTCAACTAGATAAAACTATAGGAAGGAGAAATACATTCATAGGAACACCTTATTGGTAAGATATAGTAACTCATTAAATTGTCAAATCATGGCTGTCAATCAAAGATTCAATCAATCAAATCATTCATTTGGCCGACATTTTTGTTAAGCATTTAAGTTGGTTTGGCAAAATAGATGTATCAACTATAGCTGATTCACACTGTAGTAACAGCATTTGGTTTGCCAACCAACCATTTTACCCTTTTTAGCTCACCTGAGCAGGAAGTACTCAAGTGAGCTATTGTGATTACCTTTTGTTTGTCCGTCGTCCGTCATGTTTTGTCCGTCAACAATTTCTTTAATCAACATCTCCTACCAAACCCCTGGGCCAATTTGAACCTGGTTGCCATGGCAACAGAGTGAAATCTTAAAGTAATCTTTAAAAATCTTCTCCTTCTGAACCAGAAGGTTTAGAGCCTTGATATTTTGCATGAAGCATCAGTATATGACCTCTTTCAAAATAGCTAAAATCATGATCCTTGGGGGGGGGGGGGCTTATAAAGAAATAAAGAACAATTTTAGAACAACATCTAGGCCAATTTGAACCAAATTTGGCAGAAATGTTTCTTAGGTGATCCCATTTGAAATAAGCTAAAAGATTGGAAATTCGTCAAAAACTCATAGAGCCTTGATATTTTGCATGAAGCATCAGCATATTGACCTCTTTCAAAATAGCTACAATAATAATCCTCGGGTCCCCAGGGGCAGAGCCCCAGTGGGGTTGAGTTTATAAAGATAAAAGAATGATTTTAAAACAACTTCTCCTCCCAAACCACTGGGTCAATTTGAACCAAATTTGGCAGATATGTTGCAAGGCATAGAGTCTTGATATTTTGCATGTAGCATCAGTATATTGAGGGGGGAGAGGGTGTTATAGGCATGAAGCATCTTTCTTATTTCTGAAATTATGACCAATGGATACAGAGGGAGGAAAAAGTTTTTTCCTTCCTTAAAATTTGCCCTTAAGCCTTGGAATTTATAATTTAGACTTTTGGATCCCCAGGTACATAGTCTATATATGTAAAAAGTATGGCTGGCTTGTATCATTTCCTTAACCTGAAATTAGACTGATGAAAGAAAAATAGCCTTTATCTCAGGTGAGCGCCTAAGGGCCAACGGCCCTCTTGTTTGCATGTCACTGACTATAGATTTTTCAAAATTGTAGTTGAACTTCTTGTTCAGTGGGCGTGGCCAGCATTGTCATTTGGTGGGGCCAGCAATCCATCAATTGTATTAGTCGTACAACTTTTTAGCCCTGTATGGATAGATTGAGGGCATATAGGCTTTGCCTTGTCTTTTTGTATGTTACTTTCTTTGTCTGTTCACAAAAACTTAGAAATGGCTTTAACTTTTGAATGGTATGTCATGTACTTCATGTGTGTATCCCTTGTGTAAGTTATTATTGTGTGGACCAGGTTCAAGGTCATGTTTAAACCAATTACTAGATGACAAATTTTAGTTTTTAGCTCACCTGAGCACAAAGTGCGAGGTGAGCTATTGTGATCGGTCGTTGTCCATCGTCCGTCCGTCTGTCCGTCTGTCCGTCCGTCCTAAATTTCTTTAAAAACCTTCTCCTCCTAAACCAGCCAATCATGCTGAAACTTTGCAGGGATGTTCCTTGAGTGAAGTTCTACAAAAGTTGTTAAAAGAATTTAATTCCGTCAAAAACTCTGGTTGCCGCGGCATGTGAAAATGGGAATCTTTAGTAAATCTGTAAAAATCTTTAAAAATCTTCTCCTCCTAAACCAGTAGGCCAATCAAGCTGAACTTTTGCAGAGATGTTCTTTGGGTGAAGTTCTACAAAAGTTGTTAAAAGAATTAAATTCCGTCAAAAACTTTGGTTGCCGCGGCATGTGAAAATGGGAATCTTTAGTAAATCTGTAAAAATCTTTAAAAATCTTCTCCTCCTAAACCAGTTGGCCAATCAAGCCGAAACTTTGCAGGGCTGTTCCTTGGGTGAAGTTCTACAAAAGTTGTTAAAAGAATTTAATTCCGTCAAAAACTCTGGTTGCCGCGGCATGTGAAAACGGGAATCTTTAGTAAATCTGTAAAAATCTTTAAAAATCTTCTCCTCCAAAACCAGTAGGCCAATCAAGCTGAACTTTTGCAGAGATGTTCCTTGGGTGAAGTTCTACAAAAGTTGTTAAAAGAATTTAATTCCGTCAAAAACTTTGGTTGCCGCGGCATGTGAAAATGGGAAACTTAAGTAATTCTGTAAAAATTTTCTCCTCCTAAACAAGTAGGCTGATCAAGCTGAAACTTAGCAGGGATGTTCCTCGGGTGAAGTTCTACAAAAGTTGTTAAAAGAATTTAATTCCGTCAAAAATTCTGGTTGCCGTGGCATGTGAAAATGGGAATCTTTAGTAAATCTGTAAAAATCTTTAAAAATTTTCTCCTCCTCAACCATTGGGCCAATCAATCTAAAACTTTGCAGGGATGTTTTTTAGGTGAAGCTCTTCAAAAGTTGTTAAAAGAATTTAATTCCGTGAACTCTTGTAACTGCGGCATATGAAAATGGAAATTTTAGAAAATCTTTGTTGTCTTTTTTTTTAACAGACTACAAGGCCAAAGGCATTTATATTTTATATAGAGCTCAATCATATTGTTCTCAACCAAGTTTTTTTTAAATATTTAAACATGGCCCTTCCCAAGGCATCCAAGGATATGAAAAACGCCCAATAAGAGCATGTTCAAATATTTTCCACTCCTCATGTATAAGTTGTAATGCATTCATATTTTGATTTATAGTACATCCAGATTGTTCTCTACCAAGGTTGCTAAAATTACACCCATTGAAGTTGCAGACAGTAATAAGAGTTTGATTGAAATCTAAATACAAAGAATTTCAGGTAGAAAACACTGTGAGAAATGGATAAATTGCTTGTCACTCCCTTTCTCACTATGTATTTTTCAAACCTGTTTTCCCTGAAGGTGACAAATTCTGGGATAGTTTGGTAATGGATTAAACTATAAAGCCAAAGGCATTCATTATTATTGCAAAGCATTACTGGATTGTTTTGTACAAAGCCCAAAATTTTATATATCTTTTATTAATTTTGCTCAAGTTGTGTCTTTTTTATACTAAAAAGTACTGTAATTTGGAGATGCCTCAGGTGAGCGATTTAGGACCATCATGGTCCTCTTGTTGTTACAAGCAATTTCTTTATTTTACACAATGTTTTCCAAAATGTTTATCTTTAGGGGTGTCAAAAAGTGTCATTGTGAGGAAACAGGTTTAGACAATGAATATCAATTTTTTTTAGGGAAAATGTTACTAAGACATCATATGTATTTAAATTTTTGTTTATCTGCAGGATGGCTCCTGAAGTAATAGCCTGTGATGAAAACCCTGATGCCACTTATGACAATAGGGTAAGTATATTGGTAACTTTACAAAAACCCATGCATGTTGATTGACAAAAAAGACAAAAGACATTTTACCAACAAAAGACATTTTACCAACTGGAGACACAATCCGGAGATGTGCTGATAAAGGGGTACCTTAGATATTAGATTTAACTTTCAACATTACGTACACAAATCATATGTTGTGAGTACTTATTGTAATCATATCATTTAGCCAAGTCAAAAGAGAAACAAAATTATGAGGTTAGGCTGTTATTGGAGAAACACAAGGTATTGCTGTAACCATGACGTTCTGAGATATTTTGGTGCCGTTTTCATATCCTTCACATCCTTGTACAACTTGATCATCTTAAGAGCAACTTTTCCAAACATGTTCAAGGCCCTATTTTAAATTTCAAGGTTGCAGCCAAAGTCAAAGGTCAAATATATCTTGATCCTATGCTTCCATTCTAATAATTTTTTACACACTTGTGCGTAGGATGACAGCAACTGATGCTCTGCGCTTGTTTCAGGCTTCTACTCTAACAGTAAAGGTCAAATCAAGAACTTTGAGGTTAATTTTGACCTTGCCCATACCTCTTGATCCTGTGCTTTGATTCTCATACCTGCTGGTTGATATCATAAGTGCTGTGCTTGATTCAGGGCCTACCCTAAAGGTAAAGGTCAAAGTCACAGCCTAAGGTTATTGGTCAAATTGACCTTCCAGATTTATCTTGATTTTATGGCCTAATAATAATAATATTTTACCAATTCTTTGAGAGCATCATTCTTCCTATTCTAAAGGTCAAGGTCACAGCAGAAAGTGAAAGGTCAAATTTTGAATATGCATACATCTATTTATCCTATGGTCTGATTCTCATATATTTACATACCTAGACATCTTGATATAAGCAAGTGCAATATGCTTGTTCTAGAATTCTCTGTCAAAGGTAAAGGCATAGAAAAAGTTCAAAAGTTATTTTTTGGACTTTTTGATCCTATTGACTAGTTCATAAGTGGCGTGGAATTCTCATACCTAACTTGTTGAACAAGGGCTTTTCTACTTGCGGACAAGTATGTTTATTAACCCTAACCCACAAAATAGAAAAAAAGCTTTAGATTGTCTATCCATAAAGTTGAAAAAATCTGAATTTTCATAAACTCTAGATTGTCTTCAGCAACTTCTTTCAATTTGGACCTGTCTAAAATTTTGTTGTGTGGGAATGGGTTAAGGGCACTTGTCCTGGTAAATAACAGGGCATATGTTGGAATGGTATCAAATTGATCTCAATGATAGATCCTTATATGTTGAAAAAATGAAAATAATGTTTATATCGAAGGGTAGAAAAACATTGTGCTTCCAGCATTTTCTTCATTTACGTTGTCTCAAAATTGATTACTTCAATCTTAGGGGACAAGTTCATTTCATTTCTGGACAAATTGAAAATCATGTCCAGGGAGAAGAAATATGATCTTTGAAAACTTCTGTGGGCAAGGAGAAACTGCTTTTTAGAAATTAATTCCTAGTTTTCTCACAAAGTTTTTTTTACCTTGTTTGACACTTATTTTACAATTTTAAGGCAATTTGAAATGCACCTTCTTTTGATCTCAGACCAGTCTAAATTTCGTTGTGTGGTAGCAGGTTAAAACACATAGTTCTGTGTTTAATACATAACTTTTCCATGTTTCCATTTCCATTTACATTTCCAGAGTGATTTATGGTCTTTAGGAATCAGCTCCATTGAAATGGCTGAAGGAAAACCACGTAAGTTTTTAATGATAATTTCACTAAAGAGCTGTAAGTCTTGATTGATTTAAACATCTCCCCCTAAAAAAATAAATAAAAAACAACAAAAAATGATTAAGCTTTAGTTTACCCTTTGTAATTTCAAATCTAGGTAAAGCGCAGACATTGCACAGCCCTTGATAGCCACAAAATACATTAACCCATTACTCAAAATCTCGCATTTTACATGCAGAAAAATCTATTAAGAAGGAAAACATTGTGAGAATTGAAGAAATTGCTTGAATCAATATCATTCTGTGATTATTTTTCAATTTAAACCAACTGTTTTGTCATCTGCAACTCTATCAAATTGGACCAGTCTAAAGTTTTGTCATATGGCCACGGGTTAAGCATATTTGCGGTACTTATCACCTGAAGAAACACAGCTTTGTGAGCGGATTGTGTAGACTCTGATCAAACTGTGCAGATGCACTAGGTTATATGAATCTTTACATAGCATGTATCTTAAATTACTTGAAATGTAAGCCACAAACTCATATAATTTAATTTTCAGTTTTGTCTATCATAATAGGGCGTTCTGAATGGTCGAAAAAATTATTCATAACTCCATGAACAAAATTCTGAGCACACAGTGATTTTGAATGCTTCCGCGCAAAGTAGTTCAATATAAAAGGGTATCAAAAATTGTAAAGTTTTTGCTTTTTTTCTCGATACTATTAAATTATAAGAAATGAAGAGATTTTTTTTTGTTTGCATGGAGATATGAACCAAAAAACCTAATCACACTTATGTATGAATCTGCTTTGTATACAGTCTGATTAGTTTTTCGGTTCATACCTTTATGAAAACAAAAAATATTCTCTTCATCTCTTATTTGAAAAAAGAACAAAAAAAACCAAAACATGATGTGTTTGTTAACACAATGCCCTTGCAACAGGACTAAACGTTTGATCTTAGTATGTGACCGTGACCTTATCACATGACCTTGACATGATGAGATGCGTATTATGGAGATGCATCATCATGCCAAATATGAGCATTGTATTTTGAATAGGCTGGTAGTAATTGGCAATGGTAAGTTTTTTGGTCGAGTTTTGCATGCAGACCAACAGACGAAAAAACTGAATGACTGACAGACAGATGGACAGAAGGACAATCGTAAAAAAATTCCCCCAATCTCTTGATGCGGGGGCATAAAAATAAAATTGAAAGCATGATGAAGACGGAAATTTACACTCGTAGATGATTCGGAATCTCATATATAAATAATAGCGCATGTATTTTTTTTCAATAAGGTCAACTGAAGAGCATCAAGATCATTTAGGAAAAAATGTTGGAAAAAGATATTTACCTGTAAAATTGATTTTTAGTTCAACCTAACATAGCAGACTTATACAAGATACTTGCTTAACCCCTTCCCACACAATCCCTTCTTTTCATGCCCCTTAAGAAAAAAAACTTTAGAAAATATTGTGGAAAATAAAGAAATTGCTTATTACAATTTCTTTCAATTTGGACCAGTCTTATATTTTTTTGTATGGGAAAGGGTCAAAGAAAAATGCTCTTGAGTTTTAACTTTATAAAAAAAGGATAATGCCATATATGTCTTGTTTAGATATACAGATAGGATCAATATTTGTATACCGGTTGCAACCATAGACTGTATTGGTCAATCAGTATTTGATTGATTGTTGCAATTTGTCAATTTGAATAATTTATTCTATGTTTCAGCTCTCTGTGATATGCACCCTATGAGGGCCTTATTTTTAATACCCAGGAATCCACCTCCACGACTCAAATCATCAAAATGGTAGGTTTGAAATCTCTCAAGTTTTTACAAAAGGCAATCTTTTGAAAATAAATGTGTTAACAAATACCCTCCCTGTCCTGACTTTTTATGCCCTAAAGATATTTTATTTATGAAAATGACATGGAAAAGGGAGAAATTGCTTGTGTTGAGCAGCTTCTCCTTTTGTCACAATATTTCTGTTCATTCTGGCATTTATTTTCTAATTTCAGTTCACTTTGAGTTTTCATCTGCAATTCTTCCAATTTTGACTAGTCTAAAATTTTGTTATCTGGTTAGGGTAATGGAAGGAAAGCCATCTCACATTTAGAAAATGAACTAATTGCAATGAATTAACCCTGGTTAATCCACAGTTCTAGTGGTTCAGACTTTTTTGCATGTTTGATATTGTTCATTTTTGAAGTGATATGTCAAAAGGATTTAAAATAACTTAAGCCATTGCTGTACAAACTTGGAATTTTATGTCCCCTATGATTGTAAACTTCAGAAAACATTGTGGTAAAAGAAGCAATTGCTTGTAACAAGCAATTTCTCCTTTTCCAACAATATTTTCTACCACATAGGATGGTTTCATTTCAAATTATATTCAATTTTCATTCTTGTCTTCAACCTTTTTCTGTATGGACTAAAAAATATGGGAAAGGGTTTAGAAATTGCTAAGAATTTACAGAGTTACTTGACAAATTTCCAATTTTCCTGATTGTTTCTTGCTTCAGGTCATCACGTTTTCACAATTTCGTAGAAACCTGTTTACTCAAGGATTATACCCAGCGCCCTAACACAGAACAGCTTTTAAAGCACCCATTTATTCGTGATCAACCCACCGAAAGACAAGTCAGAATACAGCTGAAAGATCATATAGACAGACATAAGAAAAACAAAAAGAGTGAGTATTGCTTGGAAGAGTGTGGAAATCTGATAACCAGCCTTTTCAACTCAGGCTTTTTCGCCAGAAGAAAGTTGACTTTGCTTTGGCAATTGTCTGATGACAAGCACATTTTGAAACAGTAACTTTTTCATGAAATTCACTGCCGCTGTAAAGCATCGTTTTTCAGCTCACTTGAGCATATATTCATAATGAGCATTTCAGACCCTTGAATATCCATGGTGCTGTGTTATCATTTTATAATTTAATTGTTAGTTTCGTCTATCAAAAACGAGCGATCTGATTGGTCGAAAAATTTAATTCATACCTCCATGAACAAAATTTTGAGTACGCAGCCATTTTGAATGCTTCCGCACAAAATAGTTCACTACAAAAAGGTATCAAAATTTGTTAAGTTGTTGCATTTTTCGCTCGATGCTATTAAATTATAAGAAATGAAGAGAATATTTTTTGTTTTCATGGAGGTTTGAACCGAAAAACCTAATCACACACTGTATGAATCCGCTTCGCGTATTCATACAGTGTGATTAGGTTTTTCGGTTCATACCTCCATGAAAACAAAAAATATTCTCTTCATCTCTTAAAAGTGTTAACATTTTAGGGGTCACAGTTTAAGGCCATTTTTGATGAAACTTGTCAGAAAGAATCTTAGATTAATGAATCTTACTAAGGACTTGATATTTTATCCAATCATGATGAAACTCAGTCAGAATGATGGTAAGGTCATAAGGACAAACCGTTTGAAAAAGAGAAATTGAAGACAAAAAATGATGCATCCTTGTTCAACATCAATATTTCTCCTGTTGTCACTTCTGTCATATTTGTGATTGTTAAGTTTAACTTACTTCCTCAAAATGGCACTTTTTGATGCCCCGGAGGAAATTTTTGGAAAACAATGTGTAAAATTTAGCAAGCAATTTCTTCATTTTCCACAATGTTTTCCACTCAGAAAGTTGAAAAAATGTAAAATGTCACAAACTGAACCCTGCAACTCCATTCAATTTGGACAAGTCTAAAATGTTGCCGTCTGGTAATTGGGTAAGAACTCCTGTTCCAGTTGAAGACCATGACACAGAGTATGAGTATGAGGGCAGTGATAATGAAGAAGAAGATGAGAGTGTTAAACCAGGAGAACCAAGGTTGGTATCAGGCTTATTATACCCCCTGAAACTTTGTTCGGGGGGCAATATAGGAGTCAGCTTGTCGGTTGGTCTGTTGGTAGGTCCGTCTGTAGCTATTTCCTATCACATTCTGCATGGATTTGATTCAAACTTTACAGATAGACTTGGTATCAAGCTGAAATGTGCATATTGTAATTTGGTTGTAGTTGATTTACTTTTGACAGTGTTTTTGCACTTTTATCTAGTCCACTCATTTTCTCTGCAACTACTAAATGGATTTGTCTCATATTTCACAAATGCACTCAGTATCGACCAAAGATGTGTATACAGTCGTTTATCTGTACACTTTGGTTTCCAGTAGCATTGTCCGGAGTAAACATATTTCCGGATAAGCAAATTTGTATGAATATCCGACCTCACGGGGTCAATTGCATGGTGACTTCAGCATGTGTCGTCTTAGAGTGTCTGTCAACAATTTCCTAAACATCCATCAAGTCTGTTCATATGATGCCTGTGCTCTCACAGTTTTGCCCCGCCAGGCTTATCCCTAATTTACATTTAGAAAAAAGGAAAACTTGAAAAATCATCTTCTTTGAAACTATAAAAGCCTAGAGCATTGATATTTGGTATGTAGAATTTTTGATTGAAAGAAACCCTAGAAAGTTTCTTAACGTGACTCCTCTTGACTCCACCCAGGCCCAGCTTATTTAACCTAAAAACATAAAAGAAAAACCTTCAATAAGTACAGATCATTTGTATTTTGCATTCCTTTTCAACACACAACATTCGAACCCAGCTTCCGAATATGTTCTTTGAATCTACACTTTTTATTGGACCTTAGAATGATGATCATCAAATAATAAATGAATAAGAAGCAGGTACGAAAACAAAAATATTTTGTAGTCAATGACTGGGGAATTGATTAGTGTCGCAAAAATGAAATGCAAAGGTTCCTTGTTTTCTCACTCTGTTTGCATGCCTTTCTTTGTAGGGTAGTCAGAACATTATTTCTATAAAAAGTTAATGTTTGCATGTGGCTCAATCCTGAAACATATTGGTCCACATTTTTAAATGTGATGTTGGAGTTGGCCAACTTTTATTAAAACCTAGATTCATCTCTGATAAATGTTAAAGATTTCATATATAACATGGCGTATCAGCTTGTGACTCTCTATATGATTTGTCCCTTGTTTAACATTTCTAAGCTTTTACTCAGGGGAGAACCTTAGGACCAGTGACCCTCTTGTTTACTTGGGGGTCTTGAATTAGATAGCCTGTATATAAATTGGTTTTGAGGAAAGAACATTTGTTTATGGAGAATTGAGACTTAATAAAATCAAACTTGTAGATATAAAGTAGATGTTATGACTTTAATCAGTCTTCAAATCTTTTCTCTTGAGAAACGTTGAAAGTTTGAATCGTGGCTTTGTCTCAGGTCACATGGTTGTGTAATTTGGCGAGACAGAGCCCCCAGCTTGTCCTAGTTAACCCATTCCCACACAATGACGCCTTTAGACGCCCCTCAATATAAAAGCTTGAGAAAACATTGTGGATAATGAAGAAATTTCTTGTTACAAGCAATTTCATCATTATCCTCAATGTTTTCTACTCAAAAGGACAAAGGTTCTTTTAATTCTATGTACTAAAAATTGTCGTCTGCAACTTCTTTCAATTTGGACCAGTCTAAAACTTTGTTGTGTGGGAATGGGTTAAACCATGGAAGCATGAATATGTGACCTTTGTCAAGATATACCTGAAAGATTGTTAACCCTTGTCATGCTGAATTCAAATCCTATACATAAATCCTTTAAAATCACATGAATGACAGCAATGGAGAGGTTATTATGAGGGTCAATATTTATTTTGAAAATTGATTATATAGATAACTCTCTGGTTGAAAGGGGACAAGCAGGAGCTGTAGACGAAGATCAGACTGCACTAACGTGCTGGCTGATCTTGGTAAGTACCTCCTACTAAAACAGGTTTATTCAGCTTGATAAGGGTTAAAAAATATTCAAATATGATTTTAATTTGCCAGTCCTTGCTATGCATTTTGGGGTCTTGTACAAGTAAAACCTCCTTATTTTAAAATCCTGTCCAAATTATAAAGGGCCAAAGCTGTAGAAAAGGAATTAAGCTAAGTGATAACAATTTTGATTAAACCTTTCCTAGACAGCAAAATTTTACTGGTATAAATTGCTTATTTTCTTGAAATCTGCCTAAAATTTGTTAGTATTGTATGTTAGTACTTTATTGTATGGGAAAAGGTAAGTCCTTCGTTAAACAATGGAAATCTTTTGTGATCTTTCAGTTCTATTTTACAAATTGGTCCTGGGGAGTCTACTCTCAAGAGAAACTTCCAACAGATTCAAGAAAGGGAGTCCAAATCTCCCTATGCAGTACCCAATGTTAAACCTCAACCTGTCCCTCAACAACAACAACATCGCCATCACCATGAGCGTAACCATGACCATCGTCACCATGGACACCATCAACACCAATCGCCGAAACAAGGGCAGCAACAACAACAACAGGGCCAGAGGCCCTCGTCGTCAAGTGCCCATCCACAAAGACCTGTATCTAGTCACTTCCAGGTGAGTTTTAATCCATTGTCAGAAAACAAAACTGTAGACTTATCCAAATTAAAAGATGTTATAGAAAAAAAAAAGTGGTAAAAATAGAAAATACATTTACAAATAGAGAAAAAACAACAACATTTGATAAAAGGAGATATTGCTTTGAAAATTTACACCTCCAAGAAACTGCCTTATCAGTTGAATATTCAGCCTACAGAGTTGTGAAGCATGCTGTCAGAAAAAAGAGCATGGCTTTAATATATAACCTCATGGGTTCGATACCCGATGGTGGCACATGTCCTTTCCCACATTTGTCTCTCACTAATGGGTGGATAATCTTAAACCTGAGTGGGATAGTAGCTGGAGGCTAGGAAAGGATGTGGTAGTACTGGTGTGAGAAATACCAGGAATCCGTTGTTAGGTGCTCCAGCCGCCGTGATATGACTGAAATACTGTTAAAAGTGGCGTTAAACCCTATTCAATCAGTCAATCAATTAATATATAACTTTGGAAACAAAATTTTCCACCATGACAATGCACCTGCCTACTTTTTGTCCGAGACCTAAATTGCTTTGTTCTGGTTTGAGAGGCAGCAGCGATCTACCAAGGTTTTGAAGCAAGGGGACGATTGTCTGAATAAAAAGTGAGACATTTTACAAAATTGATGAATCACTCTAATAATCTAGCTGCTCTGAAATCAAAATTCTTTTTGGCTCCACACAATCCAGCTTATGAGACAGGATGAAAAAATCTTAAATTCTTAAGTTAGGGATGGTTTCAGAGTACCTTTGGCATTGTGTTTGTGATAATTTAAATCTTGCATAAAAAGGAGTAAAAACATTATGTACGACTAGAATCATTACCTTTTGTTGTTCCAAAAAGGGCAACGCTCTATTGCTCACATTTAATTGAGGGGTTGATGACCCTGCCAACTGAGCTATGCTAGGAAGTTAATCCATTATCAGACGGCAAAATTGTAGACTAGCCCAATTTGAAAGGAGTTGCAGATGACAATTAAAAGTTTATAGAATTGTAGATTTTCTCAAATTTCTTCTTAGAAAACACCGTGTAAAGTGAAGAAATTGCTTGTTACAAGCATCACTGTGTGGGAATGGGTTAAGATATCTAAAGGCTTTATTTTGCAAATTTTGTAGCCAGTAATCTGTAACTAAATGATAAAATGGTTGGTGACCTAGATGTCGTGCCCACCCCTCAAAAAATCTGTGGTTAGGACATCTAAATTGCCAAACAAACAAAAAATGCTTTGGATATATGTCGACCAATGGTTGAGTTCAAAATTCACTACCAGTGTAAATGAATGATTTGATTGGTCGATTGATTACTTGATTGACTGCTGCTATATATCAATTAATGGTTTTAAATACTATAGACTGGAAAGTTATACATGAATTTGCTTAACTATATACTTTGTACCATAGGTTATGATAATGGAAGTATTGTTTGATTTGAAAATATAATTGCTATTTTAACAAAAACCCTTTCATTAACAAATAGCATCATTTCCTTTTAAGCTTTTGAGTGGATTATTAAGATTTCTTATGGGATTATCGCATGATAATTTCAATGAAGAAAACAGTGAAATTATCAAAATGATAATTTTTTTTTTCTGGTAGATTTTGCCCTGACTTCATTCATATTGCACATCACAGTGGGACCAAAGTCATGAAGACGCCATTTGGTTGCTATTTCAATCATGTGCATGCTGAACCCGGAATATTCCAGTACTGGCAGGAGGTGTAGACCAAGATCAGCCTGCACATAAGTGCAGTCTGATCTTGGTCTACACATCCTGCTTTTACTTATATGCCAAAGTTGTTTATAATATTGATTTCTAAAAGAAATATTGATTATTTAAAAAAAAGTTCTATCAGTGTTTTCAGCCCTTTGATTTTACAGCAATTAAGTAAAATAATTTATACAGCATGACAAGGGTTAAGATATTTTGTCAGTATAAAGACAAAACTATTTTGTCTCTTTTTTACATTAAAAAAAATAGAATAATCATTTGTTTTTTTTAGGTAGATCAATATATCTGACACTTGTGAACATATAGCTTTTGTTGTTTACTCAAGAAAAGATAAATAGATCTTACATCCTCTATATATCTAGCAAGATATTAATATGTGGTGAACTATTTCAGCCACCTACAAAACATGCAGTTCAAGAACAGATTTCAAACAAACCAGTCCAGCCTAGAATCATAGGTAAGGAGGATAAACTTTGTAAACATTTCCATGCTAAAAATCTATCACTCGTAATACAACTTTTTTGCACTGACTTTTCATTGAGACTTGTTCTCAAATAGTACAAGGACAACCAGGAAGTGTGTGCCAATATCAGATTGCAGATATATTTAACCTATTCAACACAATGGCTTTTTTTACGCCCATCAAGAAAACAATTAGGAAAACATTGTGTAAAATGTGAAATTTTACGAAATATTTTCTACCCAGAAAGTTGAAAAAATAAAAAATCATAAACTTTAATTTGTAGTCTGCAACTCTTTTCAATGTTGACCAGTCTAAAAATTAGTCACTTGGTAATTGATTAACCCATTCCCACACAATTCTTCCTTTTTGCAGCCCTCAAGAGAAAAGCTTTTGAAAACATTACGGAAAATGAAGAAATTGCTTGTATCAAGCAATTTCTTCTTTTTCTACAATGTTTTCTTAATTATAAAAATCACAGCAACATAGAATCACAGTTTTGTACGGGAAATGGTTAATAGAATTTTGAATTATCCCTGTCTATCTGGGTAGAAATAATGTGGAAAATTAAGGAACATTGAATTTCTTCATCTTGGACATTGTTTCCTTGACCTCTTTTCTTGAACATTGTTAAAAAGCAGAATTGTTTAGAATGGGTTATAGCCCTGAGTTATTGTAAGAAGGCTTGGTCCGTAACACAGAATTTCTCATTTGAAAAGCAATATTGTGTGTAAAGAAGAAAAATCTGGTAACCAGCATTTCATCATTTTCCCACCATCTTTCTACCTGCACTGATACTGTTATTACTGATTTGGTCACATGTTTCCTGTGTTCTCTGAAATCTCTTTGATTTTGGACTAATCTGAATTTTCTTACCTGGTAAAAGGTTAATCCTGATATATCCTTTACCAACGAAGCCAAAGGTGAATTTAGCTTTGCACTCTCTGTCTGTCAGTGCAGTAAATCCTAGTTTTTGGATTTTTTTAAAACCATTATAGCTATTGATCCGATTTTTGTTTGCAATTTTGAGTTAAAAGTTTGAGTTTAGATACGGCTCTAAAGGGACTAAGTACTGTGAAACATTCTTCTGAATGCTTGTTTTCTGTTTTAAACCTTCATTTATTTAAACTGAGCATACTCTTTTGTTTATGTTGTATCCTTATTTAACCCTCTTCCACACACTCCCTAATTATGAGGCACTGAAGAAATGTAGGTAGGAAAAAAAATGGGTAGAAAACTGGTTACAGTTTTCTACAAAATTTTGCCACTTTGAATCATCCCTTTCACCGTCTTTTAATTTGGGCTTGTCTAAAATTTTGCTGTCTTGTAATGGTGAATTACGATATATTTTACCATGCATGTTTATTGTCAATTCCCTTTTTGTCTTTATTGTATATATGTATACTTGTCTGCTTGTTTTGGTTTAATCATTATCAAATATATTATTTTACCTTTTCCCTCTCTCATCTTTCCTCTTGTCACCTTGATTATTTATAAACCTATGCTACTGTAGCTTTTAAACAGTAATTTTTAGGATTTTCTTAATGTATGATAGTATCTTACTCTTTTGATTTAACCCATTACCCAACAATGAAATGTTAGACTGGTCCATATTCAAAGGAAATTGTAGACTTTTAAGGTAGAAGGCATTGTGGATAATAAAGAAATTGCTTTTAAACAACCAAATTCTTTGCTTTCTGCATTGTTTTCCAAAGCTTTTTTCTTACTGGGTGACAAAAAAATAGGATTGGGCAGGAATGGGTTAAAAAACAAGAGAGTATAGGTTATGGTAATTCTGAATTGTTCCTTATGATAATCTGTGTGAAATCCTGCTTTCATGTTAATAACATTTACTTTTTATAATACATATTATTGTTTGGTGTGCAAATGTTGTAACTACAGCCTTGTTCAAGCTGTAGTTACGACATTTTGCACACCAAAGGATTATATGAGTTTTAAGATTTTTTTAATGAAGTTATAAGTAAAAATGAATGTGTTTCACAGAGAAATGACTATAAATGTACTGCAGCTTGTGCACAGGGCTTGTTTATAGAGTTCCAAGCAGCTGTGAACCTCTAGACAATAGGCACAGCAGTTTTCCTTGATGATTGTTTAGAAATGAAATAAAAGAATAATTATCCCCAAGTGAAAGGCATCAGAATATTGTTTTGGTGTTGTTCATCGGACTGTCTGTTTGGATTCTGTTAGAGTTTTTAAGAATTACTACAACATTTGTTGATTGGTTTTAAAATAAGATGTTGCCAATCATAAGTACATGTGCCTTGGAAATAATTTTTGAATAGCTTCAAGTTCAATGATATGAATAAGAATTTTGCCTGCCTGGAGCAAAACTTCTGCATTATTGGATGGATTTCAAAATAATATGACCCAGATGTTATCTATCAGATCAGCTGAAATTTGAGGGCTGAAACATCTTGGAGCAGTCCAATTTTTTATCGTCTGGTAATAGGCTATTTTACCTCGTATTTTGTAAAAACATAGAAGATGAAATGGAAGAGATACAAGAGGAGGCAGAGGTAGAGGCTAGGAGAGAGGTAGAGGTTAATTCTGAGAACGGACAAGGTTAATTGTTTGTTGATATATAACCCTGAACAGTATATATATAGAGCTGGGCACACACTACACCACAATCATTGGCATTTATTGTCAGGCAGATAAGGGGATGCAAGATCATTGATATACAAGTTTGAAATTACAGCGAATTATGTTTAGGTGTCAAATTTTGATAGGAGCTTAGCATTATTCTCCTCGAAATTGTAATTAGATTTTAGAGAAAAAAAAAAGGATCTTAAACCTTTCCTATTCAATCCCTGGTTTTCAGTCCCTGTGATTTTATATTTGAGAAAATATTGTGGGAAAAGAAGAGATTGTTTGTAACAAGCAATTTCTTCTTTTTCCACAATGTTTTCAAACCTGTTTGTTTGTTACTTTTCAAATTGCACTCTCTTTTGTTTGTCGTCTGCAACTTCTTTCAAATTGGATAAGTCTAAAATGTTGAAAAACAGGAAAGGGATAACTGAAAAATATTTTGATTTTCTCTACATCTATACCAGAATGAATTGAAAACAAAAATACCAAAAGAAAAAATTACTACTTATATCATACTTTCATTTAAAAATGCATTACCTTACAAAAATCATTTAAGCCTAGTTAAAAATTAAAAATAGAATAATGTATATCTTTTGATAGAAAACGTAATAGGGTTCAATACAAAATTTATCCCTTTTCAGTATCGTTTTGATAATGAAATATCTTTAGGCTTAGAAAGTATTCATATGGCTTGTTAAGGTAATAGTTGAAAATCAGTTTAAGACACATTCTTGCTAGAGTCTCCATTGGTTATTTTCCCAATGTATATTAGTGATCTTGTACCATTTGAGGCCAGAAAAGTCTAGAGCAAATCATTCTAAAATGTGACTCATGCTAACATGCCTTGTTTCATTTTCAGGGCGTTCTACTGCATTTCTCCTAATTATCACTCCTGGAATATATATGACAGAGATAAAAAGCTTATATTTTGTATTCATTTAACCCTTTCCTGTACAAAACCGGGATTTTATGTTGCTGCGATTCTTTACTTGAGAAAGCATTGTGTTACAAGCAATTTCTCCTCTTTCCACAATGTTTTCTACCACATAGGATGGTTTCATTTTAAATTGCATCCAATTTTTATTTTCGTCTGCAACTTCTTTCAGTTTGGACCAGTCTAAAATTTTAAGAAACGGGAAAGAGTTAACTCGATCAAATACAATTCTACCTTTTCATGCTCCATTAGAAGAAGTCTTTTGAAAACATTGTGATAAATAAAGCAATTGCTTTAAATTATCCATTCCTTCATTTCCCACGTTGATTTTTTCCTTGAAAGACAAGGATTTTAAAAATCATAATAGCTTTAAATTGTCGTCTGCAGTTTCTTTGAATTTGGAGCAGTATGAAATTGTCTGGTAATGGCTTAGCTAAGCAAACTTTCAATTTTATTGTTCCTTTCCTATGAATTTCTCTTCTTTAAGGATAATTTCCTTGAAAAATGAGTGTTTAGAGGAACAAAAGCTCTCAAAATTTGAGACAAACTTGTTAAAATTCAACAAATTAAGCCAATTTAATCCATTACCAGATGACAAAATTTGGTACAAGCATTTTCTTCATTTTCCACAATGTTTTGCTCTCTTTTCTTGAGGGGCTTCAAAAGGCAGGATTCTGTTGGAATTGGTTAATTCAATTCTTTTGTGTTTTTCTGTGTAATGTTGAAGGTGAGCTAGTGTTAAGGGGGGGTGGGGATATTTTAAGGAGAAATACAGTTTATTACAAACCAAGGACTTTTTGTCTTGGTGGAGCTACGTAAACTGTATCAGAATAAAACTGACTGTTTACTGGCCACGCCCACTTACAGTATGTTCCATTTCCATATTAAACAGCATTATTTTGCAAAATTTGCAACATGTAACAAAAAAGTAAAATAGTTTGTTGGCAACATTAATGAGGTAACTACATCTTAAATAAGCTGTATTTATGACAAAGTCTCCATACCAACTAAAATGGTTTACATAAATGTTTGTTCAAAGTTCATTAATGCTTGTTGATTGACATTTCATTGGCAAACTTAAAAAAGGAATAATATTTAGCTTTATGAAGATCATAAAATTTATGTCCAAAATTATAGAAAAGAAATCAAATTAACCACAGCAAACATCTGAAAGGAAATATATGGAAATTAGTTATTTTAAGGAAAAAAGAAATGGTTTCAAAAGTGTCAGGGGCACTTTTTGTAAGAATTATGCCCCCTTTTCAACTATCGAGCACCCAAAGGCTGTTCTGTTAACCCTTTCCTGGACAAACCAGGGATTTTATGTCGCTGTGATTTTATACTTGGGAAAACATTGTGGAAAAAGGAGAAATTGCTTGTGACAAGCAATTTCTCCTTTTCCCACAATATTTTCTACCACATAGGATGGTCAGATTTCAAATTGCATGCATTTTCATTGTCGTCTGCAATCTCTTTCAAATTGGACCAGTCTAAAATTTCATAAAACAGGAAAGGGTTAAACTGTTAGGCAGTTAAGAAAAATTGTATTAAGCTTTCATATTCAACAACATCTATAACAAAGTGTATTACATCAGATCTTAGTTAACTCTTTCATGTTTTTCAAAATTTTAGACTTGTCCAAATTCAAAGAAGTTGCAGACAACAATTAAAAGTGAGTGCAATTTGAAAAGTAACCAACATAAAGGGTAGAAAATATTGTGGGAAAAGAAGAAATTGCTTGTTGCTAGCAATTTCTTTTTTTATCACAATGTTTTCTTAAGTATAATATCAGGGGAGCGTAAAAATGAGCAGTAAAGGGTTAATATGGCATTAATTGCATTTTGCCATTAATTGCATTATGCTTGTAGTTGTCTTTAAATCTTTAAGCTTGATTGCATGAATATCGTTAATTATTGCTTCATTGTTATAACTAGATTCTAAAAGGAGCTTTGTTTGTCAATTTTGTAGATGCCATAAGTGAAAATGTTTTCTCACTTAATCCATTCCCACACAACCCTGCTTTTATATGCCCCTAGTAACAAAACAGTTTGGAAAACATTGTGGAAAATGAAGAAATTGCTTATGACAAGCAATTTCTTCATTTTACACAATGCCCCTAATTTTTTTTCTTCATGTTTTCTACCTCAAAAGACAAATACATCTATAATAATTTTTCCATCGACTAAAATCTGCTATCTGCAACATATTTGAATTTTGACCAGTCTAAAAATTTTGCCACCTGGTAATTGTTTAAATAGTGATATGCATTTTTGAGCTTTTTGCTTTTGTGTTGTGCATAATAAATGGCTCTATGCAAGCAAACTTCGGCATGTTAATTTGGATTCAAATTCATGCACATTTGACAGACCGCTATCTACACCCACTTACTTAAACAGGAACACCAACTTTATTAGTAAGGAGCCTTTTTGCAAAAATTATGATCATTAACCCATTTCCAGATGACAAAATTTTAGATTGGTCCAAATTCAAAGGGGATGCAGACGACAATTCAATGTTTATGAAATTTCAGATTTTTCATCTTAGAAAACATTGTGCAAAATGAAGAAATTGCTTGTTACAAGCAATTTCTTCATTTTACACAATGTTTTCACATTTGCTTTTCAAGAAGGGCAAAAGAGTCTCTGTGACGGAATGGGTCAACATGTAACAAAAAATTAAAATGGATTTGTCAACAACCTTTTAGTTGTAACAATAGCTTAACAGGCTGTTTTTATGACGTTAAACCCATTAGACTGGTCCAATTTAAAAGAGGCTGTCAACAACAAAACAAAGCTGGTTTGTATAGAAAAACAACAGCCATGTGAGGTATGAGGTAGAAAACATTGTGGGAATAGAAGAAATTGCTTGTTACTGGGAATAGAAGAAATTGCTTGTTGCAAGCAATTTGTTTTTTTCACATAATGTTTTCAATGCCAATAAGTAGAGGGATTGTGTGGTAATCGATTAAATCAGCAAACCAGCAAAAATACTTGAAATAAATGTTGACTTGTTGAAATTAATAGTTTACTTCTTGTCTGATCTTTTTAAATGTCTAATTTGATTAGACAATCAATGTTTTACTGACAGCCTCGATCTGTCAATTGTTTTAGGAGAAAAGCAGAGGTATAGATAAAGCATTGCTATGGTTACTGTTGTTGTTGTGAAAAAACTTGTAAATTTTGTGAAATTTCTGTTGTTAGCTCACCTGAGCACAATGTGCTCAAGGTGAGCTATTGTGAACAGTAATTGTCTGGCGTCCGTCTGTCCATCTGTCAATCTGTCCATCTGGCAATCTGTCCGTCCGTAAACAATTATTAAAAAAATCTTCTCCTCCTTTACCATAAGGCCTAGAGCTTTGAAATTTGGTACATATCATCATCTATTGACTTTCTTACAAAATACTTCAAAGAATAACTGTATTCTTAAAATTAACCCTTTTCTGTGTAATCCCAGATTTTACAAAGGAAACCTTAAAAAATCTTCTCCTCCTAAACCATAAGGCAAAGAGCTTTGATATTTGGTATGTATCATCAACAATTAACCCTCTACCAAAATACTTCAAAGAATTACCGTGTTCTGAAAATTAGCCCTTTTCTGTGTGATCCCTGATTTTAAAACGGATTAAGGAAGGAAATCTTTTAAAGTCTTCTTCTCCCAAACTATTGGGCCTAGAGCATTTACATTTGGTATGTATCATCACCTATTGCCCCTTTTTAAGAATACTTCAAAGAATTACTGTATTCCGAAAATTAGTCCTTTTCTGTGCGATCCCTGATTTTAGAACGGAATAAAGAAGGAAATCTTCGAAAATCTTCTTCTCCCAAACCATAAGGCCTAGAGCTTTGATATTTTGTATGTATCATCACCAATTGACCTTCTACCAAAATACTTAAAAAAATAATTGTATTCTGAGAATTAACCCTTTTCTGTGCGATCCCTGATTTTACAACAGAATAAAGAAGGAAATCTTTTAAAGTCTTCTCCCAAACTATTGGGCCTAGAGCTTTTATATTTGGTTTGTATCATCAGCTATTGATTCTCTACCAAAATTTCAAAGAAATACTTTATTCTGAAAATTAGCCCTTTTCTGTGCGATCCCTAATTTTTGATAGGAATAAAGAATGATATATTTGAAAACCATCTTCTCCTAAACCATTAGGCCTAGAGAGGTATGTATTGATGTCTATACTTCAAAGGATTGCCTTATTTAGGAAATTAGGGTTATATGGTGGGATCATCAATATACCTAGGATTAAAAGAGAAAATCCTGAAACATCTTCTCCAAAATAATTAGACAGAAGGCTTTGCTATTTTGTATGTATCATAAATCCATGAACCATCATACTCAGGGGAGCTATTTAGGAACATCATGGTCCTCTTGTTACTGAAGATACTTACTTGAAACTGCTGGATTATGTGTTCTATAATTAACTTAATTTAACCCTTGTCTTTCTTAATAAAATTCTGCAGGCAGATCTTGGTCTACATCTCCTGCCAAAACAGGAATATTCTGGGTTCAGCAGGATAAGAGTTCAGACAACAAACTTTTAGTCTAGTCCAAATGAATAGACATTGCATACGCTGATTCAGAGATTATTTTAACACTTTCCTGTTTTGCAAAATTTAAGACCTGTCCAAATTCAAAGGTTTAGCAGTTGGAAATTTGAAGTAGACTTAACAAGTCAGTAAGGTAGAAATTACTGTAGAAAAAGAAGAAATTGCTTGTTACAAGCAATATCTTCTTTTTCTACAATGTTTTCTGAAATAGACAATCACAGGGGTGTAAAAACCAGGGAATGAAGATGAAATGGTTAAAATGATATCCAACCGTTCTTAGGAAATTTTATATTTAAATCTATTAAGCAAAAATTTTATATTTAAACTTAGAAAGCAAAAATTTTATCTGTAACGGTTTTGTCAAGCTTGGGTGTGATGAGCAAAAATTTCATTGTTCCAATATCACCTTGGTGTATGTGAGTTGTGTTTGACAGTGGGTTAATCAAAATTCCTCTTTACCATAACTTGGACTGTAATGGATTTGTTACAGTACAACTTTAAAAAATAATTGCTCTTATCAATCACAAGGAGGTGTGCCATTTAGAACCTTTGGTCTTACAGGTTCAACGTCAAGGTAATAGATGAAAATTTTGTCTGGTCTGTAACTTCCTACATTTGAGAATAGATTTCAATGTAAATTTGCACATTTGGTCTCCTTTTTTAATCAATTATCATTAAAGCTGCCATCATAGTGAATTCGGTAGCGCATGAGACTCCTAATCTTCAATCATGGGATGTCATGGGTTTGATCCCTGGCGGTGGCACATATCCTTACCGACATTTGTCTCTCACCAATGGGTGGATAATCCTAAACATAAGGGGGATAGCAGCTGGAGGCTAGGAAAGGATGTAGTGGTTGTTCTGGTGTTAGAAAGGCTCCAGCCGCCGCAATATGACTGAAATACTGTTAAAAGTGGTGAAATACTGTTAAAAGTGGAATTAGACTCCATTCACTCAATCAATCATTATCATTAAAAGATGTGGTGGTGTAGGGTGAAAGTCACAGCTGAAGATCAGGTCTCTAACTAATGTAACTCCTACATAAATGGATATAATGCGATGTGAATTTGTTAAGACAGGCCACCTAAAACAGTATTGATCAGGTTCAAGGTCACATTTCAAAATTAAACCTTTTTGGGCTCAATACAAGTTTTTCTTGAACAGTCATTCTTGTTAATATAAGTTAAGATTACATTTGCTGTAATCCTTTGTACCTTGAGCTTCTTTCATTTATATTGGGCTAGGCTGGTTTGTAATTTGCAGGGCAAAAGGCTTTCTCATGTTAGTAAGATTATCAGCCAAAGCATTAAATTTTGTTATAAACTACAAAGACCTCCCAAGTAAAGTCTTATTAACCGTTTCTTGTGTGACCAATATTTTGTAATACATGTATCTGATATTACTGAACAAGTTCATTTGAAACATGATGTGTTCATTATCAAAATAGCAATCTTTACCGACAAAGGTAATACTGAATGCATGCCCCTTTTTAGTTCACCTGAGCACAAAGTGCGAGGTGAGCTATTGTGAAGTCTATCGAATATGGTGGTATTTTGACCAATATCAAGGTAAAATGGGTCTTAATGACAATTTTCTTATTACCGCTCTAGTGGTCACAATTTTGACTCAATCTTTCTCAAACTAATTGTAAATGTTTGAATTATCATGAAAGAAGAACCCCCATTGAATATTGTAGAAGGTGGCATTAATGGCATCATCAATTTTCTCCTCATCCAATCACAACTTTTTGCTTATGTATCCATTTGGCTTTATAAAATATGTCATTGTTTTTAAATTTGAGTAGATTTGATAGCTTGAGAAAGTGAATTTAGGTGAGCAATATAGACCATCTTGGCCCTCGTGTTCAAATTGCTGTCTTTTTTTATTGACAACTACAGCTTCTTCCAATTCGGACAAGTATAAAATTTGCTCAATAATAAATGATAAAGCTATATATTTAACCCTTTCTTGTATAAACATGGGATTTAACGTTGCTACAGTTTTATACTTGTAACAAGCAATTTCTTATTTTCCCACAATATTTCTACCACATAGGATGGTTTCCTTTCTATCTGTATTCAATTTTCATTGTTGTCTGCAACCATTTCCAAATTGGACTAGAAAGCAGGAAAGGGTTAAGGATTTGATAGAGATCAGAGCTGATTGTACTTCTTAGGTCATCCGAGAGTGTTAAGTATTCCATCCCATCCATTGTACATTTATGATCTATTTTCATATTTCATTTGTTTTTACAGATTCTAGGGGCCAGGGTCATCAGGGTTCCCCAGGGGAGTTAAGACAACAGGGTCTATACAGACAACAGCAACCAAATAAACCGGAGGTAAGTCCACTTTATCTAGGGGAGGTAATTCATCATAATGGATATGTATCTGGTAGGGTTATTTCTCTTTAGTTTTGTGTTGATAATTTTTCCGTATGATCTTTATTGATACACTAATCTGTTTATTATGAAATACAACATGACAAAATTTTAGACCGTTCTAAATTGAAAGGGAAAATATTTGCCTTTCAGGGTTCAAAACATTGTGGACATTTAGGAAATTGCTTGTCACTAGCAATTACTTGACTGTCCACAATGTTTTCCAAAGCTTTTTTCTTGAGTGGCATCAAATTTGACAGAAAACAAAATTTTAGGCTGGTCTAATTTCAAAGAACTTGCAGACAACAATGTATAGTTGATCAAAACTTTTCAACTCTTTACTTTTTAGGGTAGAAAACATTGCTAATAATCATTAAGTTGCTTGTGTAATAATTGTCCACATTGTTTTCTAAAGCTTTTTTTCCTGAGGGGCATAAAAAGCAGGATTGTGCAGGGATGAGTTAAATAGTTTAGTTTGGACAGATTTCAGTGAATTACTGCCTTACTCTGTACAGGGCATAATTGAAATTGTTCTATTATATAGGATCTGGAAGCACTAGCAGCTCAATTAAATGAGCTTGGTGCAGAGATTCGACCTCCAGCTAGAATTGTAGAGGTTCCTGACGATGACGACAACAGTGAGGAAGAAGATGAAGAAGGAGAAGTTGAGATTGTGAACCGAGACGGAACATTACTGGCTTCTGAACCACCTAGACCCTTGTAAGTAATGATTTGCTCATATATGACATTTTCTCAGAATCGTGACAGGTATTGTGCCAGTCAAACTGTTTTGACTACAGGATGACTAGGGTCCAAGAGAAGTAAGACATGATTTTCTATTTGTCCAGAATTAAAAAGAACTTGTCTGCAAAAGAAAATGAAAAGAAGAATTTTGAGAAACATAGTTGTTAATAAAGAAAATGCTGGAACCCAGCAAATTCTTCATTAACCTCAAGTGTCATGTAAAATCAAGGATCACACAGAAAAGGGCTAATTTTTAGAGTACAGTAATTCTTTGAAGTATTTTGGTAAAGGGTTAATAGACATTGATACATACAAAACATTAAAGGTCCAGGCCTTATTAGGTCACCTGACCGCATGGTCATGGTGACCTATTGCAATCATCGTTTGTCCGTTGTCGTGCGTAGAGCGTCGTGCGTCGTCCGTTAACTTTTAAACATTTTCATCTTCTTCTAAAGAACTACTGGGCGGATTTCAACCAAACTTGGTAGAAAGCATCATTGGGGGATGCCAATTCAAGTTTGTGAAAATAGGGGTTCTGGGGGTCATAGGGGCCCCAACCAGGGGCAAAAAGGGGTAATTTTTGGTACTTCTTTAAAAATCTTCTTCTAATAAACCGTTAATGCCAGAGCTTAAATATATTGTGTGCATGACAACTAGGACAGGTATATTATAAATTGTGAAATTCATGTCCCTAGGGTCATGTATGGGGCCACACCCAGAGGTCAAAGTTCATCATGTTAAAAAATTCACATGTTCATCTTCTTCTGATGAAGTACTAAGCCAATTTCAAACTAACTTGGTGAAAAGCATCATTGGGTACTGATAATACAGATTTGTGAAAATTAAAAGGCTGGAGGTCAGGGGGGGGGGCCTAAAATGGGGACCAAAAGGGGGTCATTTTTGGTAACTTTTAAACATTTTCATCTTCTTCTCAAGAACTACTGAGGGGATTTCAACAAAACTTGGTCGGAAGCATCATTGGGGGATGCCAATTCCAGTTTGTGAAAAGAGGTTAGGGGCTTTTGGTAAAAGGGGCCCCAGTCGGGGGCAGAAAGGGGTAAATTTTTGTACTTCTTAAAAAATATTTTTCTAATAAACCCTAAATCACTTGTCTTGATGCTCTTTTACTCAGGTGACCGTTAAGGCCCACTGGGCCTCTTGTTTTATGGAAGAAGAAGATATTCAAATATTTCCTTTTTTATATTCTGGTTATGGGTTAACCTGGTATAACAATTTCTGTAAGAAAAACAAGCAATTAGACATGAATAGCGATGAAGGTAAAGAAATAAAGTTTATTTTCCCTGTTTAACAAGATTCCACTTTTAAATGGATTTTTTTAACAAGCTTTGATCACAAATATTGCATGTTTCATTTCAGAAATCCTGAAGGAAACTTTCTAATGTTCATTACAAAATAATCTAATTTTTGGTTTCGTCTATCAAAAACGGGCAATATTATTATTGGTAAAAAAAAATATTCGTAACTCCATGAACAAAATTTTGAGCACGCAGAGATTTTGTATGATTCTGCACAAAATAGTACCATACAAAAAGGTATCAAAATTTGTAAAAGTTACTTTTTTCGTTCGATGCTATTAAATTTTAAGAAATGAAGAGACTAAATTTTGTTTTCATGGAGGTATGAACCGAAAAACCTAATCACAATTATGTATGAATCCGCTTCGCGTATTCATACAATGTGATTAGTTTTTTCGGTTCATACTTCCATGAAAACAAAAAATATTCTCTTCATCTCTAAACAACAAAATTTTAGACCAGTTCAAGTTGAAAGAGATTCCAGACAACAATTCAAATGTTTTAACCCATTCCCACACAAGAAAATTTTAGACTGGTCCAAATTCAAAGAACTTGCAGACGACAATTTTTTGTTGGTGGAATTCAAAAATCCTTGGTCTTTTGGGATAGAAAATTTTGAGTAAAATGAAGAATTGCATGTGACAAACATTTTCTTCATTTTTGATAATGTTTTCCAGGGCTCTTTTCTTGAGGGGTGTAAAAAGGAGGGCTTGTGTGGGAATGGGTTTTTCGAATAGCTAGATAGCATTGAAAATACTGTGTCAAATAGAAAAAAATAGTTTTTAATAAGCAGTTTCTCCATATGCCAAAATATTTTCTCTTAATGTTCTCTTCAACTATTTTCAATGCAGAATTGTTTTGTTAATGAGGGTAAGGTCTCTATTAATGTGTTTATTTACAAGTTTTGATCACAAATAATTCATGTTCAATTTCAGACCGCCTGAAGGCTACAACCAAGATACTCTAGAAACCTTGTCTTCCATGGTTGTACATGAAGGTAGGCATGGAAACAGATATTTTATTTCCTTATTACAAATGTCTCTAATAATTCAAGGGTTATTTTTACCACATTTCAACTAATACGATTAGCACGCTTAAGCTTGTACAAAATTAACATACACATTTAATTGCTTATTTGTCAGCTAAACCCTATATTGTGCGTACTTATCAACCCTTTTCCAAACAATGACACTTTTTGACGTCATCATAGCGCAGTTGCTAACACATCAGACTCCTATTATTCAATAATGACATGTCATTGGTTCGATCCCCAGCAGAGGCACATATTCTTTCTGACATTTGTCTCTCACCAATGGGTGGGTAATCGTAAACCTAAGTGGGATACAGCTGGAGGCTAGGAAAGGATGTAGTGGTAGTACAGGTGTGAGAAATACCAAGAATCCATTGTTAGGTGCCTTAGCCGCCGCGATACGACTGAAATACTGTTAAAAGTACAGTTAAACCCCCTTCATTCAATCAATTCGACACCCCGCAAGAAAAATGCTTTGGAAAACATAGTGAACAATAGAGAAATTGCTTGTAACAAGCAATTTCTTCATTGTCCTCAATGTTTTCTTGCCTTGAAGGCTACAACTTTCTGAAATCCACCAACTTGATATTGTCCTCTGCAACTTTGTCTTGGACCAGTCTAAAATTTTGTTGTCTGGTAGTGGGTTAAAGGATATCAATAAGACAATTCCATTCAGAGCCCATGACTTTGATATCAAGATTTTTATCTTGTTGTATTTTATGGAATTACCCCTTATGTCACAGGTCACATATCTTGGTCCATTCCAAAACTATCTTATTTTTTTTATGCCCCCTCAAAAAATAATATTTGGAAATCATTTTGGTAAAAGAAGAAATTGCTTGTTACAAACAGTTTCTTCATTATCCAAAATGCTGTCTATCCAAGCGAAATGGTTTTAAAATTTCAACAACTTTAAATTGTCAACTGCAATTTTTTTTAAATTTGTCCAATGTAAAATTTTGTTCTCTGGTATGGATTAAGTGGCCTGTCAAATGAAATAAGGGATTCATCTTATACATGGCTCATTCTGGTTGAATATTTTAAAGTGAAAGTATTGTATCATTTCCATGCAGAAACCCCAGGACCAAGTCCAAACCATTATAGAGACCAAGAAAGAAACCGTGAAAACAGAAATCATGATAAAGATGATGATGACGATGGTACTCTGGTCCTGAGAAGGGTGAGTTTAGTTTATTATTTAAAATGTTACAGAGTTCCTGGATTCAATCCTTTGTTCCTCTCAACTGCAGGAGTAGACCTTAACCCTTACCTACACAGTCCCATTTTTTAACACCTCCTGAGAAAAAACCTGGGAAAACCTGGTTGAAAAATGATTAAATTGATTGTAACCAAAAATGTCTTCTTTTTCCACAATGCTTTCCAA
Source organism: Fragum fragum (assembly GCA_946902895.1). Classification (NCBI taxonomy): domain Eukaryota; kingdom Metazoa; phylum Mollusca; class Bivalvia; order Cardiida; family Cardiidae; genus Fragum; species Fragum fragum. The sequence continues at coordinate 28,568,822 of OX336379.1, read as the reverse complement.
ATCTATTTTTTAGAGGGACATGAAAAAGCAGGATTGATTCATGCAATTTCGTCATTACCCATGATGTTTATCGAAAAAGACAAAGATTTGTATAATTTCAACAAAAGATGTTGTCTGCAATTTTTTGGAATTTTGACCAGTCTAAATCTTTGTTGAAAACAGTAAAGGGTTATCTGCTTGGAAACATTGAAAATGCTTGGAGCAGGCATATCTTAGTTATATGTGGAAAATTGTTGAAAATATCAAATTAAGACATGAAGTCAAAGAATAAGGATGTTAAGTAAACACAAAGAAGTTTCAACAGGCACTGAGACAGGATGCAGATGATATTTTAAGCCCTAATTTGATGTTGGTTTTAAATTCATTTCAGCATAGCATTTCATCCTTGCATTGTGACAGAGTCAATATTTATTGGATATATCTGTAAAAAGTGTTGAAAGTTGCTCAAAATGCATACAAAAATAGAAACAGAAATGTGTAAGCTTAAGGAAAGTCTCAACTCAAATGGTTGTTGCAGGGGCAATGATTGTGGGAGTCATGGGGTGGGGGAGGAGATGAATTGTTCCCATAATTGTGGCAGTTTTATTTGGATATGACCTATCTTGTCTGGAGTATATCTCTAACAGTGTAATAGCTAGAATCATGAAACTTCATGGATGGATAGAGCTCACCAAGTGGGAGTGCAGTGTACAAGAACCATAACTCTACCTAACTTACATTTTGAGTTAATGTCCTTTCATACTTTGTTTGACAAAAAATATTCATTCAAAATAACCCTAGTTCTATTATAACCCCCAGTTAATATTAAGCAGTGTGACGGGCTATCTTGTAACAATTTGGCACCTTGTTCAACATTGTTTTCCGCAGCCTCTTTTTGAGTGACATCAGAAAGCAGGATTGTAAGGTAATGGGATAACCAAAACGCTACATACCAATAAAACATTTCTTTTTGTCTCAATTTACTCAATAACTTTTTTGTCATTTTTTTTTTTTGAAGAATAATAAAAATTTTATCCTACATCAATCACAAATAATATGTTATTGCAAAAATTCCTGATTTTGCGGTATATATTCATTTAACCCGTTATCACAAAATCCCTCAATTATATGCCCCCCAAGAAAATTGTTCTGGAAAACAATCTGAAAAAATAAAGAAATTGCTTGTTACAAGCAATTTCTGCATTTTCCAGATTGTTTTCTACCCAGAGAGACAAAAATTTCAACAACTTGAAATTGTCATCTGCAGGTTCTTTCAATTTGGACCATTTAAAAATTTTTCACTGTGTAGAAATGGGCTGAAAATGCATTGAATGTAGGGAAAAAGGTGCAAAAATTAGAAAAATGTTTGAAGGAAAATAAAGTCTCGACAAAAAAAAGAATCTATCAGGGAGCAGGTGATTGTGAAAGCCCTAATTTAATATCGTGTGCCACTTCATTGCCACAGAAAATTTGATTCCCACATTGTGACAGAGTTCTAATTGGATTGAAAATTTTGGAAAGCTACATTTTGCCAGGTTTAGATGACATCATTAAAGAATTGATTAAATTTGTTGGAAACATGAACAAGGCTAGCCTTCATTTTACACTGTCCTCTCTTGTTTAACCCATTCCCACATAATCTGGCTTTTTGAAGCCTCTAAAAAAATCTTTAGAAAACATAATGTTTCCCTCAATGTTTTCTTTAGAAAACATAATGTTTCCCTCAATGTTTTCTTCTCCAAAAGACAAAGATTTTTAAAATTTCATCAGCCAAAATTGTTGCCTGTTTTGGACAAGTCTAAAATTTTGTTGTGTGGGAATTTTTTAAGAAACAACTGAATGAAATAAAAAAGCAAGAAGTATACATATATAAAGATCAATCTGCATGTATTCACAAGCTAATATTTTTCTTGGCTAATTGCCAGTTTCAGAATATTCAATTTAACCGATTACTGCATGACAAAATTTTAGACTGGTCTGAAAGAAGCAGTTTCAGTGGGCAAACACAATGTGCATTATGAAGAAATTGCTTGTTATAGCACATATTGGTAGCATCTTCTCCATCTGTCTGTCCCAACCTCCAGTTGTCCGTCTGTACGGACACATCTTGTTAACACATCTCCTACAATTATGGAGCCGCTGTCATAGCAAACTCTGTAGCGCATCAGACTCACAATCTTCAACCGTTCGATGCCATGGGTTCGATCCCAAGCGGCGGCACATATCCTTTCCAACATTTGTCTCTCACCAAGGGCTGGATAATCCTATACCCAAGTGGGATAGCAGCTTGAGGCTTAAAAAGGATGTAGCGGTAGTACTGGTGTGAGAAATACCAGGGATCCTGTTAAGTGCTCCAGCAGCCCCAATGTGAATGAATTACTGTTAAAAGTGGCGTTTAACCTCATTCAATCAATCAATCAACCTACATTTATAGACATTTTATTACAGACTGTTCCTAACCACCTGAACTTGTCTCTATTGACTCCCATTGAAAATTTCACAAGTCAAGTGTAGACCAAGACCCTTGCAATTTGCTGCCTTCAAAGACCTTGAAATCATTCGTATTTACGGGAAAAATGTTATGGAAAGAACGAAATGAAAATTAAGCAAACACACATAAAAGATGTAAATTACATCTATGAATAACCCTTTCCTGTACAAACCGTGGATTTTACCTCCCTGGGATTTTATACTTGAGAAAACATTGCGGAAAAAGGGGAAATTGCCTTTAACAAGCAATTTCCCCTTTCCCACAATATTTTCTACCAAAGAGGTTGGTTCCATTTCAAATTGTGTCCAATTGCTGTCTGTAACCTTTTTCAATTTGGGACCAGTCAAAAATTTAGATAAATGGGTAAGGGTTAAATAATGGTGTGAAGAAGGCTGTCAGTATTTTGTCTGGAAAAGTTGGCTTATTAGGTTATAACCTTACAACGGTCTTATCAACTTTCTGGCTCAGTTGTTTTCAGGGAATTTTATTGTTGTTATCTACTGCAGTTTAACCCTTTACCAAAGGACAAAATTTTAGACTGGTCCAAATTGAAAGGAGTTGCAGACAACAATTTAAGGTCTATGAAATTTTAGATTTTTTTTAAATTATATTGGTAGAAAACATTGTGTAAGATGAAGAAATTGCTTATCACAAGCAATTTCTTCCATTTAACACAATGTTTCCCAATTGTTTTTCTTGAGGGGCGTCCCAAAGTGTTACTGTGTGGGAATGCGTTAAGGGGAAGTAAAAATCCCAGAAATTTGATCAGCATCAACAACAACATAAAAAAAGATAAAACTTTAGCCAGTAATGTATCTAAAAGTTAATGTCCCAATTCCGACACTAATTGCTACTTCCTGTTTTAATACACCTGTACTATAGCACACCTAATTATTTGAAAAGATTCCAAACATTGGTTTTCAACCCATTACCAGATGGAAGAATTTTAGACTGGTCCAAATCAAAAGAAGTTGCAGACTACAATTCAAAATCTATAGAATTTTAGATTTATTTTTTTAACATTCTGAGTTGAAAACATTGAGGACAATGAAGAAATAGCTTATTACAAGTAAATTTCTTCATTTTCCATAATGTTTCCTTCCCCAAAAGACAATGATTTTAAAGATTTCATCAATCAAAAATTTGTCTTCTGCAACATCTTTGATTTTGGATCAGTCTAAAATTCTGCTGTCAGATAATGGTTGAATATTTCTATGTCATTTACTAAACCTTTCACTTAAAATTAAGTTGACTTCAAAATTGGCAACATAATATTGTTTTGTGGTTTTAATAATTGATTGATTGAATGGGCTTTTAAACCACTTTTAACAGTATTTACTCATATTGAGGCGGCTGGAGCCCCTAACAATTGATTCCTGGATTTTTTTCTCACCGGTACTACCGCTACATCCTTTCCAAGCCTCCAGCTGCTCATCCCACTAAGGTTTACAGTTATCCATTCATTGGTGGGAGACAAATGTAGGATATTTGCGACAGGAGAGAATCAAATCCAGGATTGCATGGTTTTAACCCTTTTCAATCAAGAATTGCTTTAATATCAAAGGATTGACAGCACTGGAAAGTCTTATTAAGGGTCAATATTTTTTTTTGAAAAATGATCATTGAAAATTTTCTGGCTCATAGGGGAAAACAGGAGGTGTAGACTAAAATCAGACCACACCTATGTGCAGGCTGATCTTTGTCTTTACCTCCTGCCAAAACAGGAATTTCCCGGGTTCGGCATGACAAGGGTTAATAATACAAACAGAGTTTTCTTGATTTTGTCTTGATGGATTTAATTTTGATGAAATGGTAAACTTACTGTAACTTTTTATTGCACCAGATATCTATTATCCAATTTCAGGGCACTTTAAAATGCTGACTTCAACTTCTTTTAATTTGGGCCAGCCTGAAATTTTGTTGTCTGGTAATGAGTCAATAAAATATACTGGGTTTCTTAAATACCATGTCAGAACTTAAAGTGGCTCTCAAACAGATTTTCATAAAATTTTGTTACATGAAACTTATCTACTTTTCCATTATTTATAAATATCATTTTCATGATAAATATTCTTTCATTGTGTCAGTCTTCTAAATTCAATAGAAATGTAATTGTATGTTATATATTCCCTATGCACTACTTTGAAATGTTGGAATTTATCAGGTCGTTAGTTTCAATCAATATGGATCAAGACTGTATTGCTAGCGTAAACCACTGAAGTCATTGATACGTCTTTGAAACTCAAAATAAAGCCATTCTCGTAGCAATTGACAGATAACATATTTACCCGATAAATTACGGCTCTATTCGGGATGTACTTCGCTGACCTTTTGACATCTGGTAATGCCAAAACCTTTTTCCTTCTTTTCAATCTATTTTTTATATTATGAAAATTCATTTCATTACAAAACAAGCTAAATTGCCCTCTGACAAATGTCTCAAAGCATTACAGTAAGAAATTTGAAAATTTAGAGCCAGAATTTTTCTTTCAAAATCTGTGTAAAAGCTACTTTAAGATCAGTAAAAATTCAATCAGCTGATTTTTGTCTGTCCATCTGTGGAGAATTTAATTTTGAGCTATTGAATAATATTACTCATTTTTATGCCCCCGCATTGAAAGATCGGGGGCATATTGTTTTACCGTTGTCAGTCTGTCTGGCAGACATTGAGTCTATCGGTCTGTCTGTCTGTCTGCAAAACTAAAGCAAAAAACTTAACATTTTGCTGCATACAAAACCATTCAGATTTGGCATAACAATATCTTACATTTATGCACCATTTCTGTTCACCAAATCAAGGTTATCTGACAAGATCATGGTCACTTATCAAGGTCACATTCTGTTTGGTTGTAACAGGGTCAATAGCGTTAACTTAAACATGTCTTATTATACCCCCCAAAATTATATTTTGGGGATATAAAGGAGTCAGCTTGTTGGTCGGTTGGTCCATCCGACCGTCTGTCTGTAGCTTTTTCATGTCCTCTCAATTTCTCGGCAACCATTGGACGGATTTGATTCAAACTTCACTGATATAATCAGTATAATGCAGAGATGTGCATATTCCATTTTGGTTATGGTCCATTGATTTTTTGACAGAGTTATGGCCCTTTGATGAAAAATCGTGTCCGCTCAATTTCTCAGCAACCATTAGACGGATTTGATTCAAATTTCACAGAAAGACTCGGTTATAAGTTGGACATGTGCAAATCTTATTTTTGTTATGGTCCGTTGATTTTTGACTGAGTTATGGCCCTTTAATTAAAAAGTCTGTTTTTTGTTATGGCCCTTTGGCAGATAGCAGTTGTATAAGGACAAGCGCAGGTGGGGGGGTTGTGTATTAGTCCACTTTGCGACAATGTCTAGTTTCATTTCCTCTAGGGGCTCTTATTGTTGTTACCGGATAGGTAACTTTATAGCAGGCGCCCACAGACCACCCCCTCTTCATGTACTTCTGTCTGGTGTGCCATCTGTTACATCTCACAAAAAAATCAGATTTCTACCATTTTATAATTCAGATATTAGTGGGAGTGTTTGTAATTAGATAGTAAATCAATATAACCCATTACCAGACAACTAAGTTTTAGACAGAACTGAAATGAAAAATAGATTGTAAACAACAATATGCTGAACCTGGAATATTCCAGATATGGAAATAGGTCAAAATTTAGAAATATTGTCAGATGAACAGATAATATTGTGGCAAAAGAAGAAAATGCTAGTTATCTGCACTTTCATCTTGTTCCACAACTTTTAGCTCATTTGAGCACAACAAGCTCATGGTGAGCTTTTGTGATACTTGAGTGTCTGTTGTTAACAATCCAGAGATTACGCTCTTCATCTTACAATTTTGGCTCAGACTTTCTCACACATGCTAAAATCTTTGTTTAGTCATGAGGAAGAACACTATTTGATACTGTGACATTCTTGTCAAGGGAAAAGGGGCTGTATTAAAATCTCTGTTTCCACTCTAGAGGTCAAATTCTTGGCTGAATATTTCTCAAACTTGCTGAAAATGTTTGTATGGTAATGAGGTAGAATCCTATTTGATATTGTGCCATTCTGATATTTTCAAGGGAAAAGGGGCCTTACTGACAATTTCCTTATTATTGCTCTACAGATCACAATTCTGGCTCTATCTTTCTCAAACTTGCAAAAAATGTTTTTATAATCATTAGGAAGAACTCTTTTGAATATGTTGACATTCTGACCAATATCAAGAGAAAAAGAGCTTCATCAGTCCTCAACCAATCACAACCTTTTGCCCTCATATCCATTTAACATTACAAAAATATCTGTATTGTTATAGTAAATTCATCTTGGCCCTCTTGTCAAGAATCAAATATAGGTTGAAAAAGACAGAATCATGAAGAAAGTGTTAATTATTTTCCTTAACCCTTTCCTGGGATTTTATGTAGATGCGTTTTGATACTTGAGAAAACATTGTGGAAAGAGGAGAAATTGATTGTAACAAGCAAATTTTCCTTTTCCCACAATATTTTCTACCCCTTTAGATGGTTTCATTTCAAACTGCATCCGAATTTCAATGTCGTCTGCGAACTCTTTCAATTTGGGACCAGTCTTGAATTTAAGAAAAATAGAGGGAAAGCGTTAAGAATAGAGTTTCAGTTTCATAATTGACTAACTAGTTACTTCCCACTATGTTTCTATGACTCATTTTGTTATTGTCCATGTTGATCTCCTGTTACATCATTATTTGTCAACATTATTCTTCACCCATTCCCACACTGTGACGCATTTAAACGGCCCTCAAAATGAAATCTTAGGAAAACATTGTGGAAAATGACCAAATTGCTGTCTAAAATTTTCTCATGCGGGAATGGGTTAAGGTGCTCAAATGTTGGCAACTTGAGAGTATTGCTTAAGTTTACTTTCATACAAAAAAGGGACTTTATCTTGGTATCAGTTTCTATAATTACGGCAGTACTTAAATTCTAAACTTATTACCAGATGACAAAATTTTAGACTTGTCCAAAGTAAAGGAAGTTTCAGACAACATTTTAAAATGCGCTAAAAGTCGAAAAACAAGTGCTGAATAAGGTAGAGAACATTGCAGTAAATGAAGAAATTACTTGTAACAAGCAATTTCTTCATTTTCCTCAATGTTTTCCAAACCTTCTTTCTTCGAGGGGCATTAGAGTGCAGGGTTATGTTGGAATTGGTTAAGGGTATAAGACAACAAAGGAGATAATAAATTGGTATGGACAGTGAAGAAAAATGAAGAAAAATGAAAAGCTATAAAGTTTTCTGGCCCAATCATGGTGAAGTGATGGATTTTGCAGCCTAGCTAGCCTGTTGACATCTTAGATTTGACAGTTCTCATGGACAATCAATCATGTCTAATCAGTATTCTATCTGTGAAAATTCCCTCAGTTGGAACCCTTCTATTGATAAATCATGGGCTATTGTTGTAGACAGATGTAGAAGGGGGGCAATAGTGTTTCAGCTCACTAGAGCACATAGTGCTCAAGGGGAGGTATTGTGATAGGTAGATGTCCCGTTGTCTGTGTGTCCATCCGTTCACAATTTAAAAAAAAGTCTTCTAAATAAGCCAATGGATTTCAACCAAACTTCAAAGAAATGTGCCTTACTGGTCATATTCTTTCAGTATTCTTCAAAGATTAGGAATCAATGTAGAACTCTTCAAAGAATAGGAATCAATGTAAAACTCAATCCAAAAAAAAAAAACTTCTTCAAAAAGCAAATTAGAGCTTTTAAATTTTGTATGCCTTTTATAACGGCTTATTATACTCTTCAAAAAAACTTAAATTTTAATTCTTTTTTCTACTTAAGCCTTATGTTGTGGGTTCCAGATTTTCAACAGAGATTAGGGAGGAAATCTTTAAAGCATCTTATCCTCTTAACCCTTTCCTGTTTTGCAAATTTTAGACCCATCGGAATTCAATGGTTTTACAAACGAAAATTCAAAATTGATTTTTTTTTTGGAAAAAAATAGCATTTAGTAGGGTAGAAAATATTGTGGAAAAAGAAGAAACTTGTAACAAGCAATTTCTTCTTTTTCCACAATGTTTTCACAATTATAAAATCACAGGGTAGTAATAACCAGGGATTAACAAGGAAAGGTTAAACTAAGTTGTCTAGAGTATGTAGCACTCTAACAAAACTCTTAACTGAATTACATGTACTCTGGGATCGTCATAAGCCCTACTTTATGGGTTCCAATATTTTACATAGAGATAAAGAAGGAAATCTTAAAAAGTCTTCAACTCCCAAACTATGAGGCCAAGATAACACAAAGCAAAATTGTGTAATGCATGTATACCGAAAAAGAGCATGTATACTGCTTACCATTTCAATAATGTTACTCAATTTGTAATTGTAGAATCATTTTTCTTTGTTCATTAAAAACTCACCTGGTGAGTACTACAGGGCTGGCTTGGTGCTCTTGTTACTTAACCCTTTCCCGTTCAAATACGGGGTTTTACGTTCCTGTGATTTTTATACTTGAGAAAACATTGTGGAAAAAGAAGAAAATGCTTGTAACAAGCAATTTCTCCTTTTTATACGCCCGTCCAAGACGGGACGTATTATGGGATCACCCGTGATGTCCGGGCGTCCGGGCGTCCGGGTGTCCGGTCGTCCGGGCGTCCGGGCGGTGTCCACTTCTTTGTCCGGAGCATAACTCTGTCACCGTAAGTCCGATTGACTTTAAACTTGGCAGTTATATTCTTCTCATCAATACGGAGTGCAGTGCGCAATAACCATAACTCTACCTGTCCTATTTTTTGAGTTATTGCCCTTTGTTGATTTTCATACTTGAATCTTGTCCGGAGTATATCTCTAAAAGTATTATAGCTAGGATCATGAAACTTCATGGGTGTATAGATCTCACCAAGGGGGAGTGCAGTGCACAAGAACCATTACTCTACCTGGCCAATTTTTTGAGTTATTGCCCTTTGTTTTTTTTCATACATGAATCTTGTCCGGAGTATATCTCTAAAAGTATTATAGCTAGGATCATGAAACTTCATGGGTGTATAGATCTCATCAAGGGGGAGTGCAGTGCACAAGAACCATAACTCTACCTGGCCTATTTTTTGAGTTATTGCCCTTTGTTGTTTTTCATACATGAATCTTGTCCGGAGTATATCTCTAAAAGTATTATAGCTAGGATCATGAAACTTCATTGGTGTATAGATCTCATCAATACGGAGTGCAGTGCGCAATAACCATAACTCTACCTGGCCTATTTTTTGAGTTATTGCCCTTTGTTTTTTTTCATACATGAATCTTGTCCGGAGTATATCTCTAAAAGTATTCAAGCTAGGATCATGAAACGTCAAGGGTGTATAGATCTCACCAAGGGGGAGTGCAGTGCACAAGAACTATAACTCTACCTGGCCTTTTTTTTGAGTTATTTCCCTTTGTTGTTTTTCATACTTGAATCTTGTCCGGAGTATATCTCTAAAAGTATTATAGCTAGGATCATGAAACTTCATGGGTGTATAGATCTCACCAAGGGGGAGTGCAGTGCACAAGAACCATAACTCTACCTGGCCTATTTTTTGAGTTATTGCCCTTTGTTGTTTTTCATACTTGAATCATGTCTGGAGTATATCTCTAAAAGTATAATAGCTAGAATCATGAAATTTCATGGATGGATAGATCTCACCAAGTTGGAGTGCCGTGTACAAGAACCATAACTCTACCCAGCTTTTTTTTTGAGTTATTGCCCTTTGTTGTTTTTCATACTTGAAATTCCTGGAGTATATCTCTAAAAGTATTATAGCTAGGATCATGAAACTTCATGGGTGTATAGATCTTACCAAGGGGGAGTGCAATGCACAAGAAACATAACTCTACCTGGCCTATTTTTTGAGTTATTGCCCTTTTTTGTTTTTCATACTTGAATCTTGTCCGGAGTATATCTCTAAAAGTGTAATAGCTAGAATCATGTAATTTCATGGATGGATAGAGCTCACCAAGTGGGATTGCAGTGTACAAGAACCATAACTCTACCTGGCCTATTTTTTGAGTTATTGCCCTTTGTTGTTTTTCATACTTTGTTTGACAAAAAAAATTCATTCAAAATAACCTCAGTTCTATTCAAACCCCCAGTTAATATTAAGCAGTGTGACGGGCGTATCTTGTGACAATTTGACACCTTGTTCCACAATATTTTCTACCACATAGGATGGGTTCATTTCAAATAGCATCCAGTTGTCATTGTCGTCTGCAACCTCTTTCAATTTGGACTAGTCTAAAATTTCCAAAAACGGGAAAGGGTTAAGACTAGTGTATAGTGTAATTGTAAAATTTTGAAAGGGTAAATAGTTATAATCATTTTTCCTTTCATGGTAAACCTTGCCGGAGCATATCTCTGAAAGTATAGTAGATTACAATGGATAGATAGATCATTGAGGAAAAAAGCAGTACAGAAGAACCATAATCCTGACTTGCTTATTGTTATGGTAAATTCCCTTTGTTGTTTTTCTGACTATGAATTTTTGCAAATTAGTTATCAACTTGAAACTTCATTGATAGATTGATCACAATTAGTGGAAAAGTAGCTTATCTTTAACTCCGGCTTACTTCTGTTCTTCTAAGCAATTTCTTCATTTTCCACAATGTTTTCTAAAGCTTTTTTTCTAGGAGGCATCAAAAAGCATGATTCTCTGGGAATGGCTTAAAAAAAAAGAAGAGTTAAAACTTACTTAGTCTAATTTGTATCGGGTTAAGAAAACATACAAAATCATCCCAAAATTTCAAGAGAAAGATTAAGGACAAATTTGCCGTAAATGGAATTTAGTCACATGACAGTCATTTGGGAAAAATTATTTAATCTGTTGTCGCAAAATTGTTGAGATTCTTTGAAAGAGCATAAAAATCTGAACCCTGTCCTGTAACGTCATAGAGAGTCATTTGGATGTGAGATTTTCAAAATTTGTTTTAACTCTTGTCATGCTGAGCCCAGAAGATTCCTGCTTTTACAGGAGGTATAGACCAAGATTAGTCTGCACATATGTGCAGTCTGATCTTAGTCTAAACTTCCTGTTAGTCATTGTAAGTCGGAGTTGTATCTATAAAAAAATTAACAAAAGGTTTGACCAACTCTGTCAGGATTTCAATTCTTTCAGCATTTTGATGTTAATGCAATTCTGAAGAACTGATTTATTCAGCTGACAAGGGTAAAGACTGGATTCTGTTTCTGCATAAGACTCAAGAGTCAGGATTGATCCAAGTTTTCTGAGATAATACCAGTCTTTAGAATTAGACTTGTAACCAAGGACCAATCCCCATATCACCTCAGTTGTTTATTGGGAGGTAAAATCAGGCACAATTACATTACAGACATGTTTCCAACTACCCCTACGGTAGTGGCTAAAGTGCAGTGGTAGTGCGTCAAACTCCTAGTCAGGGGTCCCAGGTTCAATCCCTGGCAACGTTGAATATCCTTTCCAACAGTAGTCTCCCACCAACAGGTGGATAATCCTAAGTGGGATGAGAAGCTTGAGGCTCCAAAAGGATATAGTGATTGTGCTGGTGAGAAATACCAGTAGTCCATGGTTAGGTGCTCCAGCTGCAGCAATATGACTGAAATACTGTTGAAAGTGGCGTTCAATCAACCCCATTCAATCAATCAACCAACTACCCCTACACTCAGTAGCGGGAAAAATAAACCTTACCCTCAGCACATGTGGCTAGTCAAATACATGAAATGAATTCATAAATATGAAAAAAAGGGGAATTGAATTGAGGCAACCAAACAAAACTACAGGTTGTATATGTTCAGCTGTAGTAACAAGATTTTTGATAGCCCACTAACAATATTATTATTCAAGATGAGTTTAATCCCCTCTTCTGTTTCTGAATCTTTTCTTCATTGTGATTTGAACATTCCTTGTACATTGCCTGTTTTTATGTCCCTGTGATTTTACTCTTGGGAAAACATTGTTACAAAAGAAGAAATTGCTTGTGACAAGCAATTTCTTCTTTGTCCACTATATTTTCTACTATTTAGGTTTTTACTTTTCATATTGCACTCGCTTTTAATTGCTGTCTGCAACTTCTTTGAGTTTGGACAAGTCTAAATGTAAAATTTTCCAAAGTTGCCATTTCAGTATAAATCTTTTCTTTAACGCACAAAAATGATGGAACCCCTGAGAATGTGAGACCCCCATCTGCTCATGTCTTGATTAGATTTTTATAAATTGGGCGGATTTGTCATTACACAGGGACAAATAATTTACGTTCTTAAAGCACATGAAATGACATGACTCATCTCAGAAATTCCTTGTTTTCTTTGGAGAGAAAAAAATGTGGTTGAATACCATAGCATTCAGAGACTTTTACTTTTAACCCTTGTCAAGCTGGACCCGGAATACTTCAGCATTTGCGGGAGGTATAGACTGAGATCAGACTGCACATTTAGATGCAGTGACATTTGTTAATGTCTTCATTAAGAGAGCACTTTCCTCATCAACCACTCTGTAGCAGTCCCACTTGTGGGCTCTTAACCCATTTCCACTTGACAAAATTTTAGACTGGTCCAAATTGAAAGAAGATGCAGACAATTTCAAGTTGATGGAATTTTGATTTTTTTTCGTCTTTTTGGATAGAAAACATTGTGGATAATGAAGAAATTGCTTGATACAAGCAATTTCTTCATTTTCCACAATGTTTTCCAAAGCTTTTTTCTCAAGGGGCGTAAAAAGGAGGGATTGAGTTGGAATGGGTTAACCTATTTCAAAATGACAAAATTTAAACTGGTCCAAATTGAAAGAAGTAATTTAAAAAAAATAAAAATATTCATCTGTTTTGGCTAGGAAACATTGTGGTAAATGATAACCAGCAACCTTTTCATTTACCAGAATGTTTTCGCACGGTAAGTTAACGCTTACTAAAATTCTATCAAGTTTAAATTATCATCTTTAACTTTGTTCAATCTGGAACGGTCTGAATTTTTGTCATCCAGTATTGGTTTGAAAATATGTAGGATAAAAGGACTTGAAACAGAGGTCAAGTTATAAGGGCTTATTTAGTTTTAATAACTACAGCTACACTTAAAACCATACCAATTAAACTCTTTCAATGTTGCAAGCAATATGAATAAAAAGCAATGCTTTGAATTAGCTTAAGTTTGATTTTTGCAATTACAATGGTTGCATGATTACTTTTTTATGACCCTGAATAATATATTAGCAAAAAACATGGGAACAGGAACAGAAGATTTCTACACTATTTGGCACTTCCAGTGACAAAATGTTTTTCTGTGACATAGAGCCACGATGGGGGAGTAAAAGTCACATTACATGATAGTGTAGTTCACTTTGAATTGTCATCTGCAACATCTTTCAATTTCACCGCAAAATTTTGTCCCCTGGTCAAAGTGTTGTATTATTACTGGTGTGTATAAAGTCTTGAACTTGTCCCCTTCTGGTTTGTTCAATTGAAATTAGATTATGAGGTAATGGTTTAAAATGGCCGCAGGAAGCAATTATGGGAGATCATTATGAGTCTCCATTGGGTGAAGAGTCTGTGAAAGACAGTTATAATGGCCCCCATAAAACACGGATGTTGGTGAGTTAGCCATATCTGGTTTCTTGTAACACTTTCTTCTTTCCCATAGTGGACCAGTTTGCTGATAGCAAAATTTTAGATTGTTCAAACTATAACCCCTTACCAGAACTGGTGTGAAAATTTTAGACTGGTCAAACTATAACCCCTTACCAGAACTGGTGTGAAAATTTTAGACTGGTCAATTTTCAAAGAAATTGTAGACCATATATTTTAGTTGATTAACCCATTCCAACACAGCAAAATTTTAGACTGGTCCAAATTGAAAGAAGCTGCAGACGACAATTTCAAGTTGATGGAATTTTAAATTTTTTCGTCCTTTGGGATAGAAAACATTGTGGATAATGAAGAAATTGCTTGATACAAGCAATTTCTTCATTTTCCACAATGTTTTCCAAAGCTTTTTTCTTGAGGGGCGTAAAAAGGAGGGCTTGAGTGGGAATGGGTTAAATATTTGCCCTTTTGGTGGTGGAAAACATTGTGGATAATGAAGAAATAGCTTGTAACAAGCAATTTCATCATTTTGCACTATGTTTTACAAAGCCTATTTCCCCAACAATAAAAATGATTGGAAAAGTATGTAAAACTTTTTTCCCCAACAAGAAAAATGAAAGGAAAAGTATTGTCAAAGAAATCCCTTGATACAAGAAAACATTTTGGATACCACAATGTTTTCTACCGAGAAAGACAAGGATATTTAGAATTCATCAACTTGAAATGTTTGTCTTCAACTTCTTTCAAATTGGACCATTTCTAAAATATTGCCATCAAGTAATTTGTTAAACTTGATGTTTGCAACTTCTGTTAATTTAGGCCGCTGTAGAATTTTGTCCTCTTGTAATGGGTTAGATGACTAGAGCAAACCATTGTAATCTAAATTCTTGGTACAGTAGCACATGCCCATACAAGCGACACCCTCAGAAGACAGTTAGTTGTTGTGCAAGGAGATAGGACAGCTATGGAGAGCTATGCCTGGTTCTTTAACATGCTCCATTGATAGCACATACACAGGGCCTCGGTAAAATGTCTCATACAAAAGACAATTAGTTTGTTAGATAATAGGGTCAGCCCTAGGCTCGAACCTGTGATCATGAGGTTTGAAGTTAAGTGCTCTACCAACTGAGCTAAGCAGGTTGACTAATGGACAGATTTAGCTGCACAAGTATCTAGTATGACAATTGTAGAAATTGATTACTTGCAGAAAAAATAAATATCCAAGAAACAGTTTAAGGGAAATATACCGATGATAAATATTACTAGAGGGAATTCATAAATTTCCTATGATAACATGTAATTTATCATTGATGCAAGAAAATGGGTCTATTTTATGGCATGACTTTCCAGGGAGAAATCTTAATTGGAAAGTAGCCTGTCATCCACTCTACTCCTGAAAAGAATATTTGGGTATACATTTTGTTGATAGGATCTGTTTGTGAACAATGCATGTAATGTCCCTAAATCATAGAGAATCTATCTGAAACACTGGATCAAACTTCAAGGTCACACATAACATATTCTCACATAATTCTGCTTTTTTATGACCTTCACCAATTACCACTGGACAAAAATTTTAGACTGGTCCAATTTCAAAGAAATTGCAGACGACAAATTTTTACTGATGAAATTTTGACTTTTTCTTACTTTTTTGGTAGAAAACATTGTGGAAAATGAAGAAATTGCTTATAACAAGCAATTTCTTCATTTTCAACAATGTTTTCAGAAGCTTTTATTCTTAAGGGCATCTTAAAGCAACATTAAGTGTGAATGGGTTATAGTATAAGCTTTGGAAGATACTGTGTACTTGTAGGTGGCAATTTCTTCATTATTTCAAGACAGACAAAAAAAATGAATTTGATGAATTAAGATTGTTGTCTGCATATTTCAATTAGGAGCAGGCTAAAAAAATTATGTCTGGCAATATATATCTGCAAATGTAAAGTGCAACAATTTTTTTTCCTTATTTTGCATATTCATTCTGTTTTATTTAAAAAAAAAAGGGGGGGGAGTCGAATATCTTCTTATCATTACTCAAGATTATCAACATATACATGTACCAACTTGGAGGATTTTTGAGCTCTGAATGCTGTCTTAACCCATTACCCAACAATCACCATTTTTTATTCCCAACAAGAACAAAGCTTTTGAAAACATTATGGAAATGAAGAAATTGCTTGTAACAGTTGTTCACGCTGTTTTCCAAGCTTTTCTAAAGGGTTATAAAAAGGCACAATTGTGTTGGAATGCATTAACTAATCCCCACACAGTGTACCTTTTGGACACTCCTGAAGAAAAACATTCGAGATAACATTGTGTAAAAAGAAGAAATTGCTTGTAACAAGCAATTTCTTCTTTTTACACAATGTTTTTATCAAAAAAGGTGAAAAAATCTAAAATTTCATGAACTATAAATTGTCATCTGCAAGTCCTTTCAATTTGGACCAGTCTAAAATTTTCTTTCTGGTAATGCATTAAGGGAGATAGGATTCAAATGATTTATGTCCTACTAAACTTCAAATAAGCCCAATCTGTTACTAATTTACCGTATTTGATAGATCTTTTTTATTGGTAATTTCAAGAGCTTTGATTGGTGGAAATGTGCAAATGAGCCATTTGATTGGTGAACTGTGAATTTGAAATAGGCATTGAGTATCAGTTTTAATTATTTACGGACATGAGATGCTGACTTAGTGTTAGGTTTTGTGAATATGGTTCCTTTGATTTAGGCTTGAAGGCATCATAAATAGACACATCTAATTGTGTATGCATGAAGTTTAATGACCAGTGGAAAACCATATCCATTTCTTTAATTGTCTGAGAATGGACAACCCATCTGTCAACCCTTCTTTAACCCTTTCCTGTTCAAAGATGAGATTTTAAGTTCCTGTGATTTAATACTTGAGAAAAAAATTGTGGAAAAAGAAGAAATTGCTTGTAACAAGCAATTTCTCCTTTTTCCACTATATTTTCTACCACAATTAATGGTTTCATTTCAAATTGCATCCAGTTTTCATTGTCGTCTGCAACCTCTTTCAATTTTGACTAGTCTAAAATTTCTAAAAACAGGAAAGGGTTAAGTTAATGTTGTGTTATTTTGTGTGTGGAGGGGTGTTCCTGCTTAATTATGAATATATTCACCCTTGTAATGATGGATAAAATCCTATACAGAATCGCATTAAAATCAAAGGGAGAACAGCATTGGAAGCTCTGAACCCTTTCCTGTGCAATCCCTCGTTTTTACGTCCCGGTGATTTTATAATTGAGAAAACATTGTAGAAAAGAAGAAATTGCTTGTAACAAGCAATTTCTTCTTTTTTGACAATATTTTCTACTCAACTGAATGGTTTTAATTCAAATTAAATCCACTTCAAAATTTTGCCTGCAAAACCTTTGAATTTGGACAGGTCCCAAATCTTGCAAAACATGGAATGGTTAATTTCTCAATCTATTTTAAAAATTTATCCTATGAACAGCCAAGCTTTACCTGTTACCACACAGTGTGGCTTTTTAAAGCCCTGTAGGGGTATTTTCATTAAAAACTAGGTGGGAAAAGGAAAAAATTGCTTGTAACAAGCAATTTGTCCTTTTCACACAATATTTTCTATCTTATCTAGCACTTAGTTTTCAATTTTAGCGCAATATGAAATGTCCTCTGCAAATTATTTCATTTTGGACCAGTATATAAAAATTTTCGTCTTGCGACGGGTTAAAAGGAACAGCAGGTAAATTAGGACTTTAGGAATTGGACTATTTATATCATATATGAAGGGTGATCTTTGTCTATACCTCCTTCCGATCAAATTACTCAAAGCACTGTACCTAGCAAAGCATAGTTTTGTTAAGTAATCTTCTTTCTCAAAGGTAATCATGATAGATAAACGAGTTTAAAGTAACCAAGGAGTTAGCCCATTCTCACATGATCCCTCTTTTTATGCCCCTTTAGAAAATAGCTCCTCATTTTCCATATTGTTTTCTATCCAGAGGGACAATATCTTTTAAATTCCATCAACTAAATATTGTCGTCTGCAACTTCTTTGAAGACTTTGATCAGAGTCATTTTGAACACACTGTACTCAGGTAGAGTTTGCAATATTCCTGAAATACATAAGAACTATATTCTTTTATGGATATGGATTTAGTGGTTATGCCTTCAGTGGCAGTTTGCTCTTGTTGAACTCTGAGAAGACCTCAAAATTTTGTCTGTTAACTTAAACTATCAAAGCTGACACTTTGCGAGCTAAAAAGGGAATAGGCTTAGCATGATAAGGGATATTCCACTTAAATCTACAGGTAGCTAGTCAAAACTACTGCCGTCTTACTGAGCACCGGTAGTTCTACTGAGGGACCAAACATTATGTTTGCTTGAAATATACTGTCGGTGTTCTACAAACAGCATGTAGTTACTAGGTTACGGTAGAACACTGTCAATATGGTCAGGGTCATAATATAAAAGGCAAATTTCCATGTGAACTGATTTAAAAAAAAACTTTGAAAATCCTCACAATTATCTAATTAAGATCACATGTTTTGGCTTGTACTATGCTAATTCTCCTTCTCTCATATGTTCCCATATTTATGGGAAATTTTATTGATGATAACAACTGCATGATTTACCCCATTCCAAAACAACTCCACTTTTCAAGCAGTTTTATTTATCCACAATGTTTTCCAACCAATTGACAAAAAAAAATTATATACTGAAAATTGTTTACTGGAACTTCTTTGAATTTTGACAAGTCTTATATTTAGTTGTCTGGTTATGGGTTAACCCGAATTGCTTGTTATAAGAAGTTTCAGCATTATCCATGGTGTTTCCTATGTCAAAAAAAGAGAGAAAAAAAACCCCTAAATTTTATCAAGTAAAATTTTTCATCTGCAATATCTTTGCATTTGGACCAGTCTAAAACTTTGTCATCTGATAATGGGTAAATAGACTTTGATGTGATCAAACTTCTGTCTAACCCATTCTTTGACCTTAATTGACCTTGACACTTGGAAACCTACATGTGGTGTTCGTCCAGTTTTCCCAGCAACGTCTACATTGAATTGACATTGATTCCAAAATTTATAGGATGCTAAATGTCAGTATATGTTACAGGTTTTAGCCAATTAGTTGGTCCATTACCAGACGGCAAAATTTAGATTGGTATAAATTTGAATAGGTTGCAGAAAAGAATTAACCCTTTCCTGTTCAATTCCTGGTTTTTATGTCCCTGTGGTTATAATACTTGAGAAAATATTGTGGAAAAAGAAGAAATTGCTTGTAACAAACAATTTTCTCTTTTTCCACAATATCTTTACACTATAAAATGATTATTTTTCCTATAAAATCAACATTAATTTGTTGTCTGCAAAACCTTTGAATTTGGATAGGTCTAAAATTTTGCAAAACAGGAAAGGGTCAAAGTGTGTTTAACCAATTAAAACACAATTACACTTTTTAATGTCCCAAGAAAAAAGCCTCAGAAAAAATTGTGGAAAATGGAGAAATTGCTTGTTATAGGCAATTTCTTCATTATCCTGAATGTTTGTACCATAAAAGGCTAAGATATTTAAAACATCATCAACTAAAAGTTGTCATCTTTTAACTTGGACCAGTCCTAATTGTGAGGGAATGGGTTAAGATGAGGTCTACTAATGTATACGGCAAACACTATCTAATGTTGGTGGCAGAAAAGAGTTGGATTGAAAATCTTTAAAGAATAAGAGTTTTCATTCACATGTTTGTTAATCAGGCTATTGGATAAATGGCTAATTGCACCTCAGTTCTCACATTGTCTCAAACCACAGAAACAAAGAACCTCAGCTACTCCCACATAGGACTGATGCTTTCCATTGAAATAGACACTTCATGTCTTATCAATTTTGTGCAGTGTCAAATTGCACATTATCTTTCTGCAACTGCCAATTACCTAAAACCATTTTACAACTCTTGGATATTATTCTGTTTCATCACCCCCATTTAACACACCAATTTATCAACTCATCTGTAGACTGCAATTTCTCATAATGTACCATCTGAAAATCTCTTTTACTAATTAGTATGAAACTTCATACATTATGATTTCTATGACCAAAGGGAATTCTCTATAATATTTAAGCTGTTAACCCTTTTCATGCTGAACAAGGAATATTCCTGCTCTGCCAGGAGGTATAGACAAAGATCAGCCTGCACAAATGTGCAGTCTTTGTCTACACCACCTGTTCATTCAAGTTAAACAAGTCTGAAATTTCGCCATCCAGTAAATTGGGCTAAATCATCCAAATGAGAATGCTGGTAGAGATTTCCAACTTGGACAGTAGTAGATATTTCTTACATATCAATGGGTTCAGTGCGAAACAGTTGTAACTAGCTATAAACATATAGGCAGTTACTACTGTTTCGCTTTGACCCATTGATATGTAGCTGCCTGGGAATATTCCATGAAGTTTACCAATCCCAGTACAATAAATTGTTTATTCTATAAAAGATCAGTATCCAATCTAGATTGCCTAAAGGAAATTTCTGTCTGTAAACAATTTCGCTAATATTTCACTCAGTCTAGGATAATCCTTTGACTTTTCATGAGGATTAACTTGTTTATTTAGATGGCTATGTAATACTTCTGCATAATGTTTTCAAGGATTGTTCTATGCATTATCAGTTACAGATGTACATACAGGTTGTTTTCCAAAGCTTTTATCTTGAAGTTTCTTAACCCTTTACTGTACAAACAGAGGATTTCACATCACTGTGATTTTACACATGAGATAACAATGTGAAAAAAGAAGAAATTGCCTGTAACAAGCAATTTCTTCTTTTTCCACAATATTTTCTACCACAAAGGATGGTTTAATTTGAAATTCTTTCCAGTTTTCACTGGTGTCTGCAACCTCTATCCTTTTGGACCAGTCTGAAATTTAAAAAAAAACAGGAAAGGCTTAACAAAGGCAGGATTGTGTGGGAATGTCTTAATTAATTAAATGTACCTGAATTTCAGGTTATTTCCCATTATTTCTCTTGCAATGTTTCACTTATTTGTTAGCATGTCAATGAACCTGCACTTTTGGTTGTCATTTTCCTTGCAATCTGATGTCAATTGACGAATCACTGTCCCCACCTAATGACTCCGCCGGCCCCACCCACTGTCTCGAACTAAAGAGTTCCTCTTTGATATTAAATTGAGCTGCTATTTTACAAAATTTAGGGACAGTGACATGTAACTAAAAGTAAAATGTTTAATGGTTGGAGAACTACATAAATTCGGCCAAACCAAAAAAAAAATACTTCACAAAAATGTCGACCAGTGTCGGAATTTTATTTCTGGAGAGTACTATAATGGTGATGTGAATATTTACCTATATCACGGTTAGGCTATTTGATGCCTTAGCCCATTCCTACACTGAGACGCTTTTTGACTCCCCTCAAGAAAAGCAATAGGGAGAACATTGTGTAAAATGAAGAAATTGCTTGTAACAAGCAATTTCTTCATTTACACAATGTTTTCTACCAAGAAAATTGAAAAAATCTAAAATTTCATAAACTTTGAATAATTGTCTATGACTCCTTTCAATTTGAACCAATCTCAAATTTTGCTCTCTCGAAATGGGTTGATTTCAATTGCTGCATCTCAATTGTGTTTCGTGCTACTCAATAAATTGATTGAATACATGAATGTTTCCATTTAAAGTGAGGAAATATCTTGCAACAGTGGTCTTTCAAAATCTTAACTTCGAAAAATTTCGTTTTCAAATATAGTCCTATCATAGAAATGTATGACATAGGAAAGAGGGTAAGCCAGGTTTAATACTGGATAATGACCAACAATCTAGTTGACCTTATAAATTGAGGTCATTTAGGGTCAATTATCATTCCAGATATGAATAGTTTTGCTGTTCTATTCTCTTTTTTAACATTTAGAAACTGATCAACACTTCTCCACGAAACTGTGCTTGCCCCTTCACACAACCTTAGCACAACAACATTTACAGCTATTACTACTTACTTTTGTGTGTGTGTATTTCCGTTTATTTATCGTTGCTACCGTAGCACATGCCCATATGAGCGATGCCCCCAGAAGACGGTTAGTTGTTACGGGGGATAGTGCAAGGATACAGGACGAAACTGCTGAGAGCTCCGCCTGGTTCTTTAACGTGCTCGATGGATAGCATCGTCACACAGGGCCTTGGTTTAACGTCTCATCCGAAAGACAATTAGTTGTGTTAGTTGATATGGTCAGCCCAGGGCTCGAACCCGTGATCTTGAGGTTTAAAGTCAAGTGCTCTACCAACTGAGCTAATTGGTCTTACTTTTCAAATGTGGACAAAGCTTTATACCTTGTTTATTGATTCAGCAAGAGCTGTGTTGGTCTCTTTTAATACATGTGTGCATATAAATTTTCATCTTACCAGACCAATTTATTTGTAGCATTATCTGTCTGTATTATTCGAAATATCCAAAGGGATATTTTTTTTTTCAATCAAAAAGAAATATAGTGCCATTTGAAGTAGTAGTTCAGATAAGACCAAGTTAAAGGTCTATAAGTTGGCTGCAACTATTAAGCATTCTGTAGCTCATTACACTGCGAAATATGATGTCAATGGTTCAACCACAAACATGGCCAACTGTTCTTTCCAGTTGTTTGACACATCATTAATTTGTCTCTCACCGTCAATGGATTAATATTTTGTCAAATGGGATGAGCAGGTGGAGGTTTAAATTAAGGATATTTTGGTAGTACATGTACTAGTGTGACAGCCGCTGTCATAGCGCAGTTGGTAGCGTGTCGGACTGTCAATCTAGAGGTCCCGGGTTCAATTCCCGATGGCGGCACTCATCCTTTCCGACTATTTGTCTCCCACCAATGGGTCGATAATCGTAGACCTATGTGGGATAGCAGCTGGGGGCTAGGAAAGGATGTGATGGCGGTACTGGTGTGAGAAATACCAGGAATCCATTGTTAGGTGCTCCAGCCTCCGCGATATAACTGAAAGATTGTTGAAAGCGGCGTAAAAACCCCATTCAAACAAACAAACAAACTAGTGTGACAAATACAGGAAATTATGATAAGGTGCTTCAGCTGTTGCGTAATGACTGAAATTACATGTGGTGCTAAAGCTTTATCAAGGTCTTTTAAGGTAATAAAGCTCTTAAACTATAGATTTTGAGATTTATTTTTTTTAAAAGAAACACTGACCCTCAAGAAATGCTTTCAGTCCTTTGAATTTAATGCAGTTCTGCAAAAAGATTTTATTCAGCATGACAAGGGATTAACATCTGGGAACTAGTTAACAAAATCCTATTTCAAGGAAATTCAATATAAACAATGTCAAACCTTTAGAGGTTTTATGATGACAGAACATTTTTCAATCTGGCTGATATGACCAGAGTTTTATGATGGAGAGCACTGTTTTTCCAGGAATTTTACTCATAATTCACAGATACATAGTGTATAAAATGACAGTTTAAGTCTCTCAAAAACATAAACTTGATAGCTAAATAATCACAGACTTTTTCAACATTCTATACAAAAGGGGTGTATAATTCTATTGAGTTCCTTAACCCATTCCCACACAATGACACTTTTGGGTGCCTCTCAAGAAATCTTTTGGTAAAACATAGTGTAAAATGAAGAAATTGCTTGTAACAAGCAATGTTACACCATGTTTTCTACCCTGGCAGAAAGTTGAAAAAATCAAAAATTTAATAAAGTTGAATTTTTCATCTGCAACTCCTTTCAAGTTGGACCAGTCTTAAATTTAGCAGTCTGGTAACAGGTTAAAGGTACTATAGGGGTCCTGATAGATCAGTGGATCG
This sequence comes from Fragum fragum, assembly GCA_946902895.1. Classification (NCBI taxonomy): domain Eukaryota; kingdom Metazoa; phylum Mollusca; class Bivalvia; order Cardiida; family Cardiidae; genus Fragum; species Fragum fragum. The sequence continues at coordinate 28,545,003 of OX336379.1, read as the reverse complement.
AATGTTAATTTTCAAGGGCAATAATTTAAATCAGGCCTATCATGCTACTGGTTAGGTCTATATTTCTGTGGAAAATCAACTCCACAAACTAGTCTCTCTTTGTCTTTTCCTCTTGCCAAAAATATGGTTCAGTAATTAACAAAAGTTAACCCATTCCCACACAATAATGCATTTTGACGCCCCTAAAAACACCACAATTCGGAAAACATTGTGTGAAATGAAGAAATAGATTTTGAATTAAGAAATTGCTTGTAACAAGCAATTTCTGCATTTTCCGCAATGTTTGCCACCCTAAGTCGAAGAATCTTAAATTTTATTATAATGTTAAATTGTTGTCTGCCTCTTTTCCAATTTGGAGCTGTCTTTAAATTTGTCGTCTAACATATGTATGAGACTGACTCAGTTTGCCTCTGCTATTGCTTAAAAATATCCAAACTTTTATTGAATGTTGACTATCAAAGGGGGATCTGTAACAGGGAGCCAACATTTAATGTATTTTTGTACAAGTTATGCCCAAATATGAGGCTTTTCTACTTAGAATCCATCACCCAACAGCTGATGGTCAGGAATCCATTATGGCAGTGCAAAGGACTTACCTAACGTATTATTTGTAAGGTATTTTTTAATCCTTTGTCATTTCAAAAGTTGGTAAATGTCCACTGACTTTCTTGTAGAACAGACAAACACAAAAAATGCACAAATATGATATAAATATTCAGGATTATAAGTATTGTGTATACATCATATGTTAGGTGGTGGAAGATGTTAGATTTAGGATATTGAATTTCACAAAAAGACTGGCTGTGTTCTTGTGTCAAGTCGTAAAATTCCATTAAAATGCTTCAAAGACATTTTGTACCATTGAGTCTCATAAATGTCAGAGTTTAGAATTTCATTTTTACCCTAGGACATTTTAAGCTCACCTGAGCTTGTCATGCTCAAAGTTAGCTTTTGTGATCACCCTGTGTCTGTTGTCTGTAGGAAGTTGTCAGTAATTCTATAAAAATGTTCTCCTCTGCAACCATTAGGCCTATTCCTACTAAACTTTGATGTAAAATTTTGATTTGTGAAAAATTGGGGCCAAGGCAGGGCAGGGCTTATTAGACTTAGAGAAATGATAAAAAAAAGGTGATAAAAAGAATCTTCTCATAAACCAATGAGCCAATTTGGATCAAATATTGCAGGAGTGTTTCTTGGGGTGACACTTTTGAAAGCTTTGCAGGGCAGGGCTTATCAGACTTATAGAAAGAGATAGTGAATCTTCTCACTTTTGCAGGTGTGTTTCATTTGATTGTTTTCCAACAATGTTTCCAAACTTATAATTGGTCTTAAAAGAGTGGATGTGGGGACTGCAAGGCTTTATATAATTAATTAAGCAAAGTTGAAGAAATTCTACATGAATAGTGTGCTAACAAAAAATATGTGCCATTTATGATAACTATATTCGATACAAGGCTAATGTAATTAACAATCATTCATAGATATTCAGGTGAGCAATTTAGGGCCATTTTGGCCCTCTTGTCTTGTATAAAGTTTGTATAACTTGACACTTCAACAAGTCACTGTGAACCATAACTCTCTATGCTAAACAGCCACCACAAAGATCCTAGTCTTACACATGTGTAGAAGCAATTCTTAACCAATTCCCATATGATGTTGTTTTTTGACTCCCCTCAAGAAAAACAATTGGGAAAAGATTGTTTAGAATAAAGAAATTGCTTGTAACAAGTAATTTCTTCATTTAACACAATGTTTTCAACCAAGAAAGATGACAAAATGTAAAATTTCATAAATGTTAAATTGTTGTCTGCCACTTCTTTCAATCTGGACCATTTTTGCCGTCTAGTCATGGAATAGATAGCGTCATTATGACAGTTTATCTAAGTGAGGATAGCATGGTATTTATTTGGTCCTGGAATTCATAGAATACAAAAAAGGTCATTTATGTGTTAACCCATTAACAGACGACAAAATGTTTGACTGGTCCAAATTCGAAGATGTTGTAGACGACAATTTCAAGTTAATGGAAGTTCTTTTGGGGTAGATAACAGTATGGATAATGTAGAAATTGCTTTTAACAAGCAGTATCTTAAATTATCACAATGTTTTCCAACTCTTTTTATTTTGCCTCAAAAACCATGAATGTGTGTGAATGGGTGTAAAGGAATATATTACTGGATTTTCTTTGAGACAAGCTGAAATAATATCTTAAATTGGAATAATGTTCACACATTCTGGTAATCAAACTCACAATCCATGGTAGACTTGTCACAGTCTGTTAGGGCTTGTCCTACAGCAAAATGATAAGTCTCAACCTTGTCATTTTGAATAAAACCCTTTTAGAAATGCATAGGAATCAAAGGGCTGTAAGCAATGGACCCAATTAAGTTGTGGGTCAATATTTCTTAATTTAAAACAACAACTTCCTCTTTGAAGTAACAAATGCGTTGTAGACTAAGATCAGACTGCACATATGTGCAGATTGATCTTTGTTAAAACAGGAGTATTCTTGGTTCAGCATGACAAGGAGTTAAATGAGTACATGCATCCATCAAAAGTTGTTATCCCCTCTATACTGCATCGGTGCAAAAGTAAATTAGGGAGATAACTCTTGAATGACATGGAGATAATATCAGGTAATAATTCAAAGTAATGAATAGTTATATCCCGCTATAAGAAACCTAGTCTTGAAAGTGAAAAGATAATGATCAGTTTGGTTTGACATAAATTCTGAAAATTGTTACATAAATTCAGAAAGGTTGAATTAATTTAGCCTTTAAACATCATTACAATATCATTGTTCATATTTTTAAAAAACATTTTTTTTTTTTTTTGCTTCAATCCATTCCCACACATCTCTGCCTTTTTACAAGCACTGAGAAAAGAGTTCAAGAAAAGAATGTTCTGCTCCTAATAAATGCACTGGGCAGTGCAAAATGGCCATCGGGAGCTCTTATTTCGTTCCCAGATTCCCTAAATTCTGCTTGTTCATTACCTTTATTCTTTTCTACTTACAAACTACTGATTTGTTTGCCTTGTTCAAAGAATTGTACTTTTGTTTTTGTTTTTCAATAAAAATTGTTGCATATCGATGTTTCAGTGCGAAACAGTTGTAACTGCTTATAAATATATAGGCAGTTACAACTGTTTTGCGCTGAACCATTGATATATGATTTTTTTATCATCATTTGGGGCAAGCATTTAAAAAAAAAAGATACCAATGCGTTTCCAAGACTGATATTTCTGAAGGTGAATCAAGTTCCAAGACGCATGAAGATGCATCATCAGTCTATATTGATCCTGATGGGCAATAGACATAGTTTGATCATGAGTTTTTGAAATTTTTAGAATAGGCTTAATAAAGTTTGGTGAAATTGGATCTAGTTTTAACCCTTTTCATACTGAACCCGGAATATTCCGGTTTTGGCAGGAGATGTAGACCAAGATCAGCCTGCACATAAGTGCAGTCTGATCTTGGTCTACACCTCCTGCTTGTAATTTTCCTGTCAGAGCTATTTATGAAATTGATTTCTAAAAGATTCATTGATTTTTGAACAACAAGTTCTGTCAGTGCTTTCAGCCCTTTGATTTTACAGCAATTTAGTAGAGTAATTTATATAGCATGACAAGGGTTAAGTTTGGGATTTGTCATCTCAGTAAAGGTAAGTTCGGAATTTGGTGAGAGTTGGTCTGAGGGCTCTGAAAATGGTCAATTTGTGATGGAGTGTATATCAGGGAGGGGTCCTTTATTAGGAAAACTACGGTATAACAAGCTGTAGCTGTACTAGACAAACAATTTGTAAAAGTTCTATAAAGAAGTTTTGAGTTATTGTCCCTGATTAGATGTAATAATTCTTGTCTGGACAACTCCACCAACAATTTCTTTCTAATTCGCTTATACTTGGAAGAAATGTTCATTAGGTGTTGTAAATGTGCAAGACATATGTTTGTGAATATTCTTTTGAAGAGGTACTGAGTTATTGCCCCTGATGTGACTTAAAATGCTTTGGAAAACTCTTACAGTTTCTGTCAGATTCACTTTATACTTGTCAGAAGTTTTTAGTAGGAGTTGTAGATGTGTAAGATGCGAACATTGAGATAATTCTTTCAAACGTTAAGGAATTTACCCCCTTATTATCCCCTGCTGTTCTGGTGAAGGGGATATAGTAATGGTCTCTGTCTGTCATTCCGTCATTCTGTCACTAAGCTTGTCCAGCCCATATCTCCCAAAGTTTATATGCTATCAACTTGAAACTTCACAGGTGGATAAATCTCATTGAGGAGAAGTGCAGTGCACAAGAACCACAACTCTTGTCTGCATAATTTTGGAGTTTTTGCCCTTTGTTGTTTTTAAGACTTAGATTTTGTCCAGAGCAATATATCTCTGAAAGAGTAATACCTATTATCGAGCTCATCGAGAAAAAATGCAGTGCACAAGAAGCCTAAATCTAACTGGCTTCAGTTTACAATCAAGCTTTAACAGAGGGGATGGTCATGTCAGACATGGCTCTTGTATGACTTAAAAATCTTGTGCAGCCAACTCCTCCTACTCTTTCAGTACAATGTACTTGATAGTTTACAGAAGTGTTAATTAGGAGTTGTACATCTTAACTTCTATCAAGAATTACAGAGTTATTGCCCCTGATTCACATAAAGAATTAGTTAGCATTGAGGATTACAGAATTTTTGCACCTGATTCAAAGAGGCAAGTTTTGCATGAGTGTTGGCCTAATGATTACAAAGATTTTGCCTCTAAATTAACATTGCAGAGCCATTGCCCCCTGTGAATTGAAATGGGGGGGGGTATCATCTATAGTGATAGTTATTTTTGTTCTGCCCATATTGTCTTCATTTTATGAGATGAATAATTACTTAAGTGTTTTTTGTCAAATGAAAAAGGCTTAACAGCATTAAATGTCACCACATCATTTACATTTTATATGTGTAGGCTTTTTAGGATATCAATTGTAGCTTTGTCCAAGTGCTCAACTATTTCATTGTTGTTGTTATTTATACTTTGGAATTAAAGCCTACTTAAATCAATGTACCCCATTCCTCAGTCATAAATGGTCATAACCTATCCCTATTTTATTGGCTTTTAGCAATATAAAAGATCATGTGTTGCCTTTGTATAAACCGGGTAGAAGTGACTTTAATTATAATTTGACTTGACAGCTGACTTGGTAAAGCATTTGTCTTCAAACTTCGAAGATATGAGTGTGATCCTTTATATATAAAAGATTTTTCCCTTGTCTTATTTGGGTATATAAGGCCAATGGAGTATCTAAGCATGAATACCTGGTATTTCTTGCACCAGTACTACCACAACATCTTGTCAAAGCATCCATGTAGGTTTACTATTATCTACCCATTGGTGGGAGGCACACACCAGTACTACCATAATGTCTTGTCAAAGCATTCATGTAGGTTTACTATTATCTACCCGTTGGTGGGAGGCAAATGTTGGAAAGTATATTTGTGATCGAACCCTACTAACTAAATGTAGGCTGCTAATATGTCAAATATTGTGAAGATCCTTAGAGTATGAAAGCTGTCATTACTGGTTTTGTCATGTGTCCTTGAACTATCATCTGTAATAATTTAACTGTATTTTTAACTGCTATACTATTTCTTTCACACATTATTCCTCTTACCCATATTGCTTCGTTGTATAAATGAAATATACTTGAAATACATGGAATGCCAAAAGCAACCCTGCTTATTATATACTTTAACCAATTCCAACAAAATGACGCTTTTTGACGCCCCCGAGAAAGAAAGCTTTGGAAAACATTTTGGAAAATGGAGAAATTGCTTGTTACAAGCAATTTCTTCATTATCCACAATGTTTTTTATCCAAAAAGATGAAAAGAATTATAAATTCTATCAACTTGAAATTGTCGTCTGCAACTTCTTACAATTTAGGCCAGTCTAAAATTTTGTTGTGTGGGAATGGGTTAATCCGTAACTAGACATGAAAATTTTACACTTTTCGAAATTTGGAGTTTGCTGTTGCAGAAAACTTTTCAAAGTACCCTTAAATCCCTACAGAGTTATAATGTAAAAACAAAACAACAACAACAACAACAAAAACCCAAGAAAAATCACTGAAATATGTTTTACACAAAGAATTTACATCATTACATCAAAACACAGGATGGTATGGGATTAGTAAATTAGCTGATAATATTGTTTTGAATTGTCATACTATTTAGGGCCTGATTGAAGTAATGATGGCCAATAATGTGGCATTTTGAGACATTTTGGTTTTGTCTCAAGTGGCCTTTGACTACTCTCCTATTTGCACTTTATATCTTCTATAACATGCTTATCTTGAAGGGTATTTTATTTACCCTTGACCAAATAAAGTTATGTTGTGTGATTGTTAAGCTCAGATCTGATTTAGTAGTAATCCGTGCAATACAAGAAGAGGTGTTTGTGCATGATACCCTTACTTACAGAGTTTTTACATGCCGATTACACTCTTGATGGCACAGTTTATTACTATGTTATAGATATTGTACAGACTGTTACATGGCACTAAGGCTGTAACGTAGTTCTAGAAAATGTTGTATTAGTGAAACTTGTATCTTTTACCAATTAAGGCACAATGAAATTTTAGACCAGTCAAAATTCAAAGAAGTTGCAGACAACAATTTAAGTATTTGAAATCTTTAAAGTCTTTGTCTTATGGAATGGCAAAGATTGTGGATAATTAAGAAGTTGCTTTTAACAAAGCAATTTCTTAATTTTTTACAATGTTTTCCAGTTTTATATTGAGGAGGAGTTTAAAAGGGTCACAGTGTGGAAATGGATTAAAGCAACTTCGAATTCAAATTATTTAACGCATTCCCATACAACAGAATTTTAGACTGGCTCAATTTGAAAGAAGCTGCAGACGACATATTCAAGTTGATAAAACTTTAAATGTTTTTGTCTTTTTGGGGAGAAAACATTGTGGATAATGAAGGAATTGCTTGACACAAAGCTTTTTTCTTATGGGGCGTAAAAATGAGGGCTTGTGTGGGAATCGGTTAACATATAGTTCAGTCAGATACTTTAGTGCCTGAAAATATTCACTAGTGAATCAAGATAAAATCAGATCTCAGTATCACTGTAACGGTCATTCTGGCATTCTTTGGGAGTTTAACAGCATGGGGGCAATAAAACTATTTTGCCAGATCATTAGATTAACAATCCTGATAACAGGAAGTCACACATTTGGGCTTATCAGTGTTAAAATTCATATTTATTCTGTTGATTTTATGTTTCTCCAAGCAGACAGATTTTCCATTTCAACCACAAGTTTACTGTATCAAGTGATTTTGGACTATTGAATGTATATTTTTTTAAAAAGTTACACCCTGATTTAATGATATGTCATGTAAAATACAGAGGTACATGTGAGGTACCTGCCTTGGTTTAAAGTCTAAATAGCCAGCCCATAATTCCAATTATATGCTAACATTTACCCATCGTATGAAAGGTTTTAAACCATATTGAAAAGTATTTGCGAAGATAATACTTATATTTATTTTCCAGAGGGATTACCTCCATTACACATGGTCATTCTACTTTACTGTACAATGAGTTTATGTGTTTGCATTGACTAAACTTGACAAGTAAAGACTCTCTTTGATCCAACTGCTTGTTGTAATCTTAAGATGGTTCTTTAAGTGTAATGGGTCATTCATATTAAATTCATTCTTATCTATGTCCTGTATTGTGGGGTAAATAGTAAGTACTTTATTTTAGTTTGTTACCAGACGGCAACATCTTAGACCGGTCCGCAAATTAAAAGGAGCTGCAATTAAACGACAATTTAAAATTCGTGAAATTATAGTGGCTTTTTTTCCCCAAATTTATAGGTATAAAATGGATAGAATGCTTGCAACAAGCATTTTCTGCATTTTACACAATGTTTTTCAAATTGCTCCTCTTCATGTGCGTCAAAAAGCGTCATTGCGGGGGATGGGTTAAACAATTATATCTTTGGTATATTTCAATGTCTTTAAAAATTAAGTAAATCTCATTATGCAACATCTTTTGGTAAAACATGGGTTTAATAAACCCTACTCTTCAGAAATTTTAAAGCTCTCTTCCTAACAAGAGACCCGTCAGGGCCTGAGGCGCTCTACTGACCATCAAGTTTTCCCTTAAAGTAACATAAAATTTAAGGAAGCTAATAGCTTAACCCATTCCAACACAAGAAAACTTTAGACTGGTCCAAATTGGAGGAAGCTGCAGACGACAATTTAGATTTGATTGAACTTTAAATTTGCCAGTATTTTGGGGTAAAAAACATTGTGGATAATGAAGAAATTGCTTGATACATTTCCCACAATGTTTTCCAAAGTTTTTTTTTCTTGAGGGGCGTAAAAAGGAGGGATAGAGTTTGAATGGGTCAAAGAAGAATGCATAAAATGAAAATAACTAATTGGACTTTATCCCCTTTATTATATTGAGCAACAGTCAATATGGCCCCCTTTCCTTTGTTTTCTTAAAGACCTATTCTATTTCCGAAAGGAACTTTCTTTATGACCCTACAACTGGTCTGTGAAATTTTAAAGACAATCTGGTGATAATTGTGGACTTCATTGCATACATTTTAAAGATTGTTTTGAATGATAATCTATAAGGCCCTTCTTCAAGTGTTTCCAGTGCCACAATTATTCCTTGCATCTTTGAAGAGAATCCGATTAAAACTGTGAACATTATTATGTTATAAGGGTATTTCAATCAAGTTTTCATATGGCCCCTTTTCCCGTGATACTTTATTAACCTTACCCATTTAAAAATCAATTCTTAGGATTATAAAATCATTCTGTGAAAGTTTGAAGAAAATTCGATGAAAACTGTGGACTTTGTGGTGTAAACAAAGATTTTGTGGTGAAATTTCCATGAAGTCCCTTGTCCCATGATTTTGATTCTTGATTGATCAGACCAAATTTCTAAAAGATCTATCCTAATGTTTAAAGTAAATCCGATGAAATATGGGCAATTCATTGGGTTAACTTGGGTTAATGCTGTCTGTATTAGTCTTCGGTTAAGGAGATTTTCTTTTAAATTATGAATCTCCAGATAAAAGAAATCTGGGATCTCGCAACAAATAATGTATATGTTGATCTAAGAATAAACATTTAAAGTATTTTATTGCAGTACCAACAGGGCATAAACTGAAATCTCCTGGCCTCATGGTATAGGAAGATTATTCAAATATTCCTTTCTTTTTCAATTCGAGACCCAACAACATAGGGCTTAAGTTTATAAAGAAAGTTATATACCTGAAATATATTTGCACCATAGGGAAATGCTAAATGCAAAATTTGGAAGCTCTACAGACTTCATGGTTTCTGAGGAAAAGATTTTTGTAATACATCCTTCTTTTTCTCTATGTAAAATCTGTGATCCCACAACACCCTTGGCTTACGTTGGTCGAAGACTGATAGTTTATAGTATTTTATAAAAATACCATAACTTGATAAGGCGATGCTACTTAAAAAATGTGAAAGCCAAATGCCTTATGGACTGCAAGGAGAATATTTACTAAGATTTGTCCGTTTATCTCTCAACGGCAGCGGCACATATTCTTTCCGACATTTGTCTCTCACCAATGGGTGGATAATCGTAAACCTAAAGGGAGAGCAGCTGGAGGCTAGGAAAGGATGAAGTAGTAGTACTGGTGTGAGAAATACCAGGAATCCATCGTTAATTGAAAATTTCACCAATTATTACCGAGGGCTGAGAGACTCAGTGATTTAATACAGCTAAGGTTAACAATTTGTAGTAGAAGTATTTTAGGCTTGTATAAAATTAAAAATAGGACCATGAGGGTCCTATATCGCTCCCCTGAGTATGATGGCCCAAGGCTTTATGATATGTACAAAAGATCAAAGCCCTCTGCCTATTCATTTTGGGGAAGAAGATTTCCTCCTTTAATATTAAGTATATTGAATATCCCACCAAATAGCACCAATTTCCAGAGTATGGTAATTCTTTGAAGTAATTTGATGAAGGTTCAATAGGCATTAATACATACCAAATATTAAAGCCTTATGCATTATGGTTTAGCTGAAGAATATTTTCAAAGATATGTTCCTTTCTAAGATCAGGAATTGCACAGAAAAAGGCTATTTTCAGAATACGGTAATTTTATGAAGTAATTTGGTGAAGGATCAATAGGTATTGATATATGCCCAATATTAAAGCTCTGGGCCTTATGGTTTGGGAGAAGAAGATTTTCTTTTTATGTAAAAGCAAGGATCACACAAAAATGGGTTCACTTCTAAGATACGATTATTCTATGAAGATTTTTGGTAGTGGTTCAAAGGGTTTTGATATACACCAGATAATACACATCTAGGCCTTATAGCTTTGTAGAAGAAGATTTTCAAAGATGTCATTCTTTATTCATATGTAAAAACAAGATCATTTAGAAAAGGGCTAATATTCAGAGTAAGTTAATTCTTCCAAGTATTTCGGTAGAAGGTCAAGATGATGATTTATACCAAGTATCAATGCTTTGGCCTTATGGTTTGAGAGAAAAAGACTTTCAAAGATTTCCTTCTTCATTTCTGTGTGTTTTAGGGATTGCACAGAAATGGGCTAAATTTAAAGATACGGTAATTCTATAATTTTTTTTTTTTTTTTGATAGAGGGCCAAAAGATGAAGATTTATACCAAATAGCAAAGCTTTTGGCCTCATGGCTTGAAAAAAAAGGTTTTCAAAGATTTCCTGTAAAATCAGGGATTGCAAAGAAAAGGGCTTATTTTCAAGATACGGTTATTCTTTGAAGAGGGATCAAAAGATAAATACCAAATAACTAACCTTTAGGCCTTATGCTTTTCGAGAAAAGGGTTTTCAAAGAGTTCTTTCTTTATTTTTATGTAAATCAGGGATTGCAAAGAAAGGGCTAATTTTCAAGATACGTTAATTATTTGAAGTATTTAGGGAGAGGGTCAATAGATAATAATTTCTAGCAAATATCAAAGCTCTTGGCCTTATGGCTTGGGAGGAGAATACTTTTGAAGTTTTTTCACTTGGTTGCCATAGCAACCAACAGTTTTACATGGATATCATTTTTTGAGGTATTTTGAAAAAGCATGACCTAAGGATTATTTCTGTGAGATTTAGTTGAAATTCCATGATAGTTTAGGAGTAGAATAATTTTTTTTAATTATGAACGGACATACAGACAGATGGATGCCGGACGATGACCGATCACAATAGCTCACAAAGAACACATTTTGTGCTCAGGTGAGCTAAAACTACCAAATACAGCATTTTAAAAAGCTTTCAAATTGAAAAATGTCATTTATGTAAGAAACATTGTTTGAAAAGGAGAAATTGCTTCTTTTTCAACTCTACTTTTCTAAGCTCATATTCTTAAGTTTGTCAAAAGGGCAAATTTTGTAATTATATTTTAATATGGAATTGCTGATATGTACAGAGTGAATGTTTCATTTAGAATGTAGTTAGGCTGATAAAAGCCTCTCATGATCGAGAATTGGATTTATCACCATTACAAAGTTAATACTCAAGTTACTCAAATTACATCCTGGGCTTATCAGTAAACATACCAATCTGGTGTCCTGGGGGTGATTTGAGGGTCAGTTTGCATATTTAACTGACCGCAGAAAATTTATTTACAGTTACTTTCTCCAGGAAATTTCTGGCTGGAAGTCACTTAAGTGTAGGACTGAGTTAGGTGAAATGACCATGCAGTTTCTACTTTCAGAAAATAATTAGTCAGATTATTCATTTTTCAGTTTCACACAGTGTAATTAGGACTTTCGCTCCAGCAAGCTACTTTCAGAGTAGAGTGTTGGTTGTGTGTGCATCAGAAGAGAATTCTACCAAAATTAACATGGATGATTCTCAGTTGACCCTTTATCAGATTCCTTCAAAGAGTTTTGGACGGGTTAGTTTGGATTGTTTAAACCTGTATTTACCAAAAATAAACAAAAAAATCCCCCCAAAACATGGTAGCCTTCAATAGACCAAGGGTTAACATAAGGTTTCAAGATGTCATGTTACCTCAAGAGTAAGGCTCCCGTAATTTACTGTTTATTTATGATAAGGCAAATTGTGTGTTCCTTCTGTCAGCTTATTATAGCTATCTTAACCAATTTCTCGAATAATTTGGCAGACCCTGCAATAAGAAGTATTGGCAAACCAGTAGCTGAGGATGAAGGGTTCATTTCCCAGCCCTGCTGCTCAGGTCTTGTCGATATGTCCTTAGACTAAACATTTCAGAGCCGCAGCCTTGTACTGATGATACTTGTGAAGGTCCGCTTTGATGTTAAATAGTTTTACTATGCAAAATGTATGGCAAGTAGCACATATCAAAAAGGTACAATTAGTGGTTTGTGACCTATACGTAGTAACTACATCTTGATTTGTTTGTTTGTTTGAATGGGGTTTTACACCACTTTCAACAATCTTTCAGTTATATCGCAGCGGCTGGAGCACCTAACAATGGAATCCTGGTATTTCTCACACCAGTACTACCATTACATACTTTCCTAGCCTCCAGCTGCTATCCAACATAGGTCTACAATTATCAACCCATTAGTGAGAGACATCACTTGGAAAGGATGAGTGCCGCCCTCGGGGATCGAATTCGGGACCTCTAGATTGACAGTCCGACGCACTACCAACTGCGCTATGGCGGCGGCCGTAACTACATCTTGAATAAGCTGTAGTTACGAAATGTAAGTTGCCCAAAATAATTCGTGCATATGTCGGCCAATATTGGAGTTCAAAAGTGCACTTCCAGTGTAAATAAGTGAACTTTGAGGTGATAAACATTCTGAGAATATTGTAAAAATCATAAATTCTATTAACTTTAAATTGTTGTCTGCAAACCCTTTCAGTTTAGACCAGTCTAAAATTTAGCCATCTGTTATTGGGTTAAGAGGCATATTTCACTTTTTCCCTTTTTGTCATATTATTAAGAAGAATTATTTGCCACCAAAGACATTTATCATGTAAAATGCCCCAAGTAAAAAGAAAATGGCATGTATTTGTTTCCATACATGTTTGATTATACTGCCAGAGTGTGCCTTCCACATGTTTAAGATGATAACTTGTCCAAATTGCTTGATGATATAATCTCAGGAGCATTTTAACCCATTCCCACACTATGATGCTTTTTGATGTCCAGCAAGAAAAATGCTTAGGAAAACATAGTGGAAAATGAAGAAATTGCTTGCAAAAAGCAATTTCTACATTTTCAACTATGTTTTCTCCCCAGAGAGAAGAAAAATCTAAAATTTCATATACTTTGATTTTTTGTCTACAACTCCATTGAATTTGGACTAGTCTAATATTTTTCCGTGTGGTATTGGGTTAAGAGGGTGTGGCACATGCCTATATATATATATATAAAAGATACAGGCTATAGCTTTGCAGCTACCCCTCCAAATTATATGAGATCCTGTGTGTGATCAGTGTGATAATCAAACTTTCATACCTTATTATTATGCATTAGAACTACATTTTCTGAAAAGAGGCCCACTCACTGTGAGATGTCTTGCACTGGTCTGTGGAATTACGGGTTTTCTACACTTGTCCCTGGACAAATAAGGGGTGATTTTCTACTTGTTTGAGATCAAAATGAGCTTGACCTCATTAAAGTGAATGGATAGATTTTGAGAAAGAACTGTTGCTTTTGAAGAAAATGCTAGAACCATTTTTTTCTATTATAATTTATTCTACCCTCAATATAAACATTAGGACAATAAATCTTGAGATTTATTTTGTTATGTTCCAAGATTACTTACCTCTGAGCTTTAGGGACCTTGAAAAATGTCCTTGTCTGCAAATAGAAAAGCACATGTCGGACAAGTTAGGCATTGGAATTCCACACCCCTGTCTTGCACTTTATTTACCTTATTTTTTGTGGAACTATTTTTTTGAGAGGGGGGGGTCATTCTATAGGCTTAAGTTCTTGAAGCTTTGAGATGGATGAAATTGTATCAAATTTAGAGTGACCGTTTGTAAGGGATTGTATATACCACCATCCTGGTTAACAGAAAAGGTTATCAAAAAAGGTAGGCAAGTCTCGCACATTACTGGTATTTGTTAAACTGAGTTGATAAGACATGCTGGGATAAAGTGCTTTTGCTCAAACTTTCTCATCTAATTAGGTAAATCAGCTTTAACTTTTTACGAGACATAATAATCTTAGACCGGTGAATTGGAAAGTAAGTGCCTAATAAGATACAAATGATTGTGGGAAAAGGAGAAATTGCTTGTAACAAGCACATTATTCTTTTCCCACAGTGTTTTGTTTCCCCTTTTCTCACATTTCTGATATCTCTTAAAAGCCTCAGAGAGTAGATTTTTGTGATATCTAGTTAAAACAAAAATGAATTTTACGCATTTTTTATTGAGACGATTGCAATGATGGTCAAGGTTGATTAAACAGATTCTGTTTATAATGTTAACTGTTGAAATAAAGTTTGTTAGAAAGGGTCCAACTCATATCTCATCTTTCCATGTTTACTAAACAGCAGAGAAAAATGAAGAAATTTGATATGCAAGTCTGTCCTTGTAGTCTAGTATTCCCTTTAATTATAACTGAAAACAAATATAATTATAAGGCATACTGTATCAACGCTTGTCCAAAAGCAGAAATACCAGAACTGATGACCATTTATCTTTTAAACCCAAAATTTTAAACCCAAAATTTTTTACCAATTATTCATAAGTTTTGCTTTGACATTTCTTTAACTTTACCTTTCACTAGAAAATAGAATTCTTACAGGTCCTCTTATGGACAAAGATCAGAGACAATTACAATTCACTGGGTTTAAGAATACTGTTTGGTAAAAGGAGAAAATGCTGGTAACAAAATTAAAGTTTCCTACAGAGCATTTTACCCGATTGGTCAAGGACTGGTTTATTATTATTTATGCATGGACAATTTAACCATTTATAAGATGACAATTAGCCATCAAAAGAAATGACAGAGATTTTCATTTAAATAACAACAAAGAAAATTGTGCGAAAAGGAGAAAGCAATTAATTTTTTCCATAAATGATTTTCATTGCTGTATATTTTCCCTATGTCTAAATGAGAGATGTTTTTATTAGGTTATTATCAGTATATACAATTTTTAAATTAGTATAAAAAAAAGCCTGATATAGAGTTAAACTACCAATAACTAAGTTTCCTATCTGTAATCTATTCTACTTCATTTTTTGATGGCCTACTTCAATGGATTTCTATTACCCTCTCAACGATGAGTCCAATACATCACATGACCTCAGGAGAACTGAAATGATTGGCTGCTGTGTGTATTGGTTGTAAGAATTACTACTGCTGTGAGAAATACTCCAGTTGTACTTTCAGTTTGACAGTTGTCAGTGAAGTGAGTTAATGGTGTGATTATTGATGCAATTAGGACTTCAGGATTAATGAGTTTCTCTGTTTTTTCTGTTAAAGTATTTTATGTGGATGTTTTATTGTTTTAATTTAGACTTTAAGGTATCTTTATTTTGCATGTTGAGAAAGTGAATAGTAAAGAAAGCCATTGTATAGACTAAAACAGCAGAGCTCAGTTAGCCGAGTTTGCATTTTGTTCTCAGTCCTAGGGTCGTTAGTTCAAACCTGAACTTGGCCAACTGACAGTTGATAAAAGTTATTGCAATAATTATGTATCATTTTTCTCTCACCAATGGACAAAATTTCGAGGGCTTGCAGCGAAAACATAGTAATGGTCTTAGTCATTGTATAGACCAATACTAGGCTTTTGCTCTAAGCCCTTTGAATTTATTTGATAAGTACATGCCTTACTGGGAGGAGCAGCTAATGGCTGGAATCCAATGTTATGGTTGTGCTGGTTTGAGTGACTTTTGGCCATGGTTAGGTACACTAGCCCTTGTAATATAACTGATTTACTTCTGAAAGTGGTATTAACCCTTTCCCTCTTCTTTAAATTTTAGACTAGTACTTTCCAAACTGAAAGATGTTGCAGACGACAAAGATTGGATGTAATTTTAAATGGGACCATCCTATGTGGTAGAAAACATTGTGGATTATGGAGAAATTTCTAGTTACAAGCAATTTCTTCTTATTCCACAATGTTTTCCCAAGTATAAAATCACTGCGACTTAAAATCCCGGGTTTGTACAGGAAAGGATTAACCTCATAGAATCAATAAGAATATGAAAGACTAGAGCTATAATGATCAAACCATTATCACACAATGACACTTTCCGACGTCCTGAAGAAACCCAATCTTGGAAATCCTTGTGGGAAAAGGAGAAATTGTTCGTACCAGCAATTTCTCCTTTTCTCACAATGTTTTATACCTTACTTGACTCTTTTTTCTCAATTTTAGTGCAATTTGAAATGTTGTTAGCAACTTCTTACAATTTGGACCGGTCTACATTGTTGTCATCTGGAAATGGGTTAAGAGTTCCTTTGCATGATGGAATAATCCTTTTGTTACAAATGTAACTTTACTGTAAGCAATCAGATATGATTGGAATAAGTTTTTGAAAGAGGAAAAAATTCATCATTCTGAGGAGTTGCATGCCTTTGCATTGCGTTTTTTTTTTAGCAAACAATCCAGCTTTTGATTATCACCAAGTAAGCATCATTAGCATTCATGAGACAAACATTAACTTTGGATCATTATCTATATTGATATTGATGAATTTTACTTGAAACTTGGCATGTCATTATCACAAGCTGAATCTATATCATGAGATTTAAAATCCCAGGCTTGTACAGGAAAGGATTAACCTCATAGCTGTAGCATATAACTTTCGGTTTAATCCCCGAAGGGCGGGATAATCATGAAGTTATCCCGAGTCGTTGTGTCATTTTTAAGTGACGTCAGCGTTACCTTGACGTTACATAAACAAAGATGTTCATTCATAGGATTACACCTGAGGAAGGCGGCTGTGACGCTGAAAGCTTGTGATTATTTACTATCAAATTAACTTTGTCTCGGAGCCGCCGTCATAGCGCAGTTGGTAGCGTGTCGGACTGTCAATCTAGAGGTCCCGGGTTCGATTCCTTACGGCGGCACTCATCCTTTCCGACTATTTGTCTCTCACCAATGGGTCGATAATCGTAGACCTATGTGGGATAGCAGCTGGAGGCTAGGAAAGGATGTAATGGCGGTACTGGTGTGAGAAATACCAGGAATCCATTGTTAGGTGCTCCAGCCGCCGCGATATAACTGAAAGATTGTTGAAAGCGGCGTTAAACCCCTTTCAAACAAACAAACAAACAAACTTTGTCTCGGGAAGAGGAATTAAGTTATTCATATCCTGAAGGGTATATCTCTTGGAGCATTTTTAGCTCACCTTTTGTGATCGTTGAATGTCTGTCGTCCATCGTGTGGCGTGTGGCTTCAATAGTTGAAGTGTTTACACTCTAGAGGCCACAATTTTGACCCAATCTTCATGAAACTTGGTCAGAATAATTGTTAGGTCATGAGGATGTACCCTATTGTTTATAGGAGGGTTCTCTCTGAAAACACAGCAAAAGGGGCCTTAATGACAATTTCTTTGTTTACACTCTTAGAAGCCAAAAATAGGGCTCTATCTTCACGAAACTTTGCCAGAATAATTATAAGGTCATAGAGATGAACCCTATTGATATTTAGAAGGATCTTTCCGAAAACACAGGAAAAGCGGCCTTAATGACAATTTCTTTGTTTACACTCTAGAGGCCACAATTTTGGCCCAATCTTCATGAAACTTGGTCAGTATAATTGTTTGATCATGAGGATGAACCCTATCGATTATTGGAGGATTCTATTGGAAAACACAGGAAAAGGGGCCTTAATGACAATTTCTTTGTTTGCACTCTAGAAGCCACTCTAGAAGCCACAAATATGGCTCTATCTTCACGAAACTTTGCCAGAATAATTATTAGGTCATAGAGATGAAACCTATTGATTATTAGAAGGATCTTTCCTAAAACATAGGAAAAGGAGCCTTAATGACAATTTCTTCGATTACACTCTACAGACCACTATTTTGGCTCAATTTTCATGAAAATTTGCCAGAATAATTGTTTGTCACAATTGAAGTCAAACTGATTATAGTTATTTTTCTCTAATTGCATTTATTTAACAGCAGACAGTTCTGGTGAGCGATCTAGGACCATCATGGTCCTCTTGTTTTGGTAGAAGTGATGCCCCTTTCCACTTTGCACTATCGAGCTATTTTCATTGGACAAGTTTAAAAGTCTGACAAGGAATTTAATCAGAAGCTAGGAGCAAAATGTAACCTGAAAATGACAATTCTATGGTAATCCAATGATGGGAATTTCTACTGGAACGTTTTCTTAATTACTTTAATGTCTATAATTAAGTCTTTGTCAGAGCAAGGCTGACTCAAGATTGAATTCACACAAGCAAATTAAGGCTTTCAGCACCGAGTAAAACCTCTGTAAATTATTATATTGTAGGGGAAAAAAAAAAATCCTGAAAAATCTATGAATTGTATAATGATTTGAATGCATTCACATGTCAACATGCATCTTCTCTTTTTTCTACTAAAAAGCCTCCCATACTATGATGCTTTTTAACACCCCCCCCCCCAAATAAAAGGGCTTTGCAGAAATTGTGGAAAAAAATGAAGAAATGGGTTAATAGCTTATAGTAGAGATAAGGAGAAGAGACAGTGGTCCAAATCTGTGATTTCTCATCCAAGCCCTAAGTTGTGGGTAGAGTTTAAATGAGAACCCATGTATATGATTTGATGAACATTTCTTAAAACTAAGCATTTTGAAATCAAAATCTACTCCTTTATCTGGATCTACAGTCCACACACTTACTTAAAATAACTTGAGGTAATTAGTTTGATCTGTGGCTTTGCTAGTAATTTCTCTTTTTACATTTTTCAAAAATCACTGAAATATGCATCATTTGTGTCACAAAAGTCACTGAAGTACTGAAGTAATTGTTAGTCAATTTCCTTTGTAAATGACTTTTAGTAATAACCCTGGCATTTGCCAAACCAGGTGGTATAGACTCAGATCAGACTGCTCCTATGTGCCTTTCCTACCAAAGGTTCAGTTTCACAAAGGTTAAGACAGTTTTGATATCTAATTGGGGGAGTATATAAATAGATTCTTTTAGAGACACATCTTGAAAATGTGATCTTTTTATGTTTAAACACTGAAGAATTAAAGAATGCATTGATTCATTCTTTGAAAGGCAGAGTTAAAATAATGCCATATGTTCCTAGCAAACAATCTATTCTGTGTGACTTTGAAATTACTTCTTGTTCAAACACTTGTGGACTTAATAACTGTTATGGATTAAAGGAATCAGTCTGAACATTACTACAGTTAATGTAAATAATGTCACATGGCTGAGGCACTTGACTGCTCAAAGTGTTGGATTTTGAAGTATAATGGAGTTTCTTGGCTCATTACACTATAATTTCTGAAATACTGTTAAAAGTGACATTAAACCCTGGCTTTCAGATCCTTTCAAAATAATGACTTTTAGGGGTTGGGTATTTCTTCACAGCAGATGCATGAACTCTTGATTATCCCTTTCCTACACAATCATGCTTTCCGATGCTTGTCAAGATACGTGCTTTGGAAAACACTGTGGAAAATGAAGAAATTGCAGATTAAAAATGTTTTTTACTCAGCCTTCCAATTCTAGCCCTTCTCGGCTAGCTCTGTCAGTAAGCCACAATGCTTTCAATTCTGGGGTCAAAGTTCAGATACAGGCTCAGCAACACATTCTTGGCGACATCTAGGTGACAAAACGCACTGCGACATGCTTCATTTGTATCTCAACACCCCACCCCCCACCCCCTTGAAGTGCAACATTCACATCAAACATTATCATTCTACACAATGTTTTCCCAATTGTTCTTGAGGGGTTTCAAAAAGCATCATTATGTGGGAATAGGTTAATTGATGAAGTTAAAGAATTAAACCACAGGTTCAAATTGACTTTTAAAAAAGAGAAGAGTTGAAAAATGACATCCTTTTGTTATAAAGCCAATAAAAGTAATTATTTACCTAAAGTCATACTATTGAGAAGCCTTTACAATAATCCCTATTATTTGAACCATGGCCTGATTGTATAGCAGCCCTAACAAAAGGGATTCCCAATATTATTGCCCAAGAACTATCTATCGTGCTACTTGCAGAGCTATGGATAGGAACCATAATTTGGATTTAACCCTTTCCTGGTTTTTTAAATTTTAGACTGGTCCAAATTGAGAGAGGATGCAGACGACGATGAAAATTGGATGCAATTCCAAATAAAACCATCCTTTGTGGTAGAAAACATTGTGGGAAAAGGAGAAATTGCTAATTATAAGCAATTTCTCCTTTTTCCACAATGTTTTCTCAAGTATAAAACCACAGTGACGTAAAATCCCGGGTTTATCCAGGAAAGGGTTAAGATTTGAATATTGCAAAAATACTGCCATATATTATATGTTGTAGGTACTCATTTGAAATATCTCATTGAGACGATTCAAATTAGTACCCACATTATAGGGTTTGATTGAGAAATAAAGTGCATCTGCAAGATACCTCTTACATTGATAATATTCCCCTGTCAGAGGGTAAATTCAGTTGTAGTTTCTGCATGAAAACACGATAAACTAAGAATTAGGGTATCATTCAGAATTGTCTCTCTAACTTAGTTCTTAGATGTACTTCTTCCTCACAGAGATCCTAAATATTTCTATTTGACCCTCTCTTGTTCAATTCAAATATACTGTGAAGAAAGGAGAGATTACTTTTATTAATCAATAAAAGAATTTCTCCTTTTCTACAATTTTGTAACAGCTCATGTGTATTAGGAACTGAAAGAAATGTTATACATGGGAAATGGTTTGGAAATAATTCAAGACCAATATTTCATCTTGGATCTGTTTAAGTAAATCGACAAACTCTGAAATATGCCCGTATTTGTGAGGATTCTTCCAATGATCAGATAATTATTCCTAGTTACACTCCTGCCGTTTTCAGTGTAATTTTGTTCCTAGCTCCTGAAATATTAATGATCTCCCTCACTTAATCCTTCTCTGAAAAGATTTCAGATTAAAACTATTTGTTAGAAATGGGAGATTTAACTCCCTGTTACAATCAAAGGACTGAAAGTCCTGAGAGCGGTTTTGCTGGTTTATCAGTAATCGCGCTCAATAATTTGAGCATATTTCATCAATATGAGTGAGTAAATCGTACACCTAAGTAGGAGAAGCAGCTGGAGTCTCGATAAGGATGTAGTGGATGTATTGGTGTGTGAACTACCAGGAATTCATGGTTAGGAGCTCCAGCCGCCCCGATATAACTGAAATACTATCAAAAGTTGCGTTAAAGCCTATTCAATCAATCATGAGCCATTACTGTTTACCGCTATTTTGAATTAATCGCAACGTTTTCTTCTTAAGTGCATGAAAATTTGTGGTTGGGTGGTAAAAAGGTTAAATGATAACAGGTCAAGTAATCAAAGCTAACATTCAATTCTTTTAACGTTGAGCATATTATTATCACAATTGAACTAGTTACGTTTCAAAGATTTAGTTGACTTCGAGAGTCTAAAAGGTGTTTTATTCGATGGGGTTAATAGGCGCTTCAATCGCCTCTATAACAGGGACATATACTGTGTATACGGGGTGTAAATTTGCCCAGCCCTGCCAGGTCAAATCACTAACAGACAGTTTACATGTATTCGCCTACTCCGTCAACCACTCAGACCTAGATTCTATCTTGAAACACAAGGAAATTATTTCTCTCATTTTGACAATTCATTAGACAATTTACCAAGGATATATTAAGTTTTAATCCGTTTTCCTGGATATTCATGACTAAAAGGAGGCTGTTGGCTTTCAACAAGTAAGTTATTTTCTTCATCAGCGATGAAACAAGATGGAGGCGATCACATAGATTTTCACTTCACGTTTATGAGCATGCGTGGAAATGAGCGGGAATGTGTGAGAACTTGTTTCCGGTTGATCGATATGAAATACCGGTTTTTCCTAAAAAAAACGCTAAAAAGTGCATTTTTGACACCAAGGACAGTTGCTATGATTTCATCCTTCGCCCTTGGACACCCCTCAAGAAAAACATTTGGGAAATTCTTCATTTTCCACAATGCTTTCTACCCAGAAAATTGAAAAAAATCCAAAGTTTCATGAACTTTAAATTGTCATCTGCAACTTCTTACAATTGGGACCAGTCTAAAATGTTGCAAAGTGGTAATTGGTTAATGTGTTTACTCATTTATTCATGCTTTTGTTATTGTATCAAGAAATTAAAGTCCTTAAAACAGGATATGCATTTTAAATTGTCAGAATAAATTTGCTTATCAACTGTCTTGGGAGATGAGCTTGAACAGCATGAACAGCATGAAGATTATAAGTTATTCACTTGGGAGAGACATCTATAATGGCGGAAGTAATTATGGATCACCAATAGATAATAATTATCACTAAATTCTGGGAGAAATCTCACAGAGAGATTAAGAGCTGCTGATAGTGGTTAACTGTTAAGTAGTCAATAAGTTTACAAGGCTGTGGCCATAGGGTAGTGGCAGCCCGTAGGACTCCTAGTCTTTGAGTCCTGGGTTCAATCCCAGGCTGCAGTGAATATCCTTTCGAGCTTTTGTCTCCAACAAATGGGTGGATAATCGTAAACCTTACTAGGATGAGCAGCTGGAGGCTTGGAAAAGATGCAATGGTAGTACTGGTGTGAGAAATACCTTGGGATCCATGGTTAGGTGCTCCAGCTGCTGTGATGTGACTAAAATAATGTTAAAAGTGGTGTAAAATCCCATTCAATCAGTTAATCAATATTAAAATTCAGAAATTATGAGCTGATAATATAAACTTTCATCAAAATGACATGACAGTTAGGCTTGATTAATCAAAAATTTCAATATCATTACATTATCAATTTCTGTGCTCACCGAGGCTGCTAGAAGTATGTAACAGGAAGGTCTCAGAACTATCAGCTTTCCAATTACAGAATATTTTATGTTGCTAATATAAAATAATTTTGAATCTTATTTTCATTTTTTGTACGGCAAAGCTTTTCATAGAAGGATCATGATATATTAAGAAATTATTGATAGAGGGGTCTGTACTCAATTTTGAAAAAGATTTTGGGATTTTTTTGTGAGAAATTTTGTGCCTCCTAGAGCCGTAGAGCCTTAGAAAAGATATATCAAATTAAATAATTATTGAAATTTTATTGATAAATTTCACATCCAATGCGATTTTGTAGGCACATCAGTTGTCTCATTCCTGCACATTCTCACTTTTTGACGTCCCTTAATAAGCAATTTCTTCATGACCCACAATGTTTTTTACCCATGCATAAAGATGAAGATTTTTAAAGTTCATCAACTTGTAATTGTCATCTGAAATTTCTTTGAATTTTATACAAGTCTAAAATTTTGTTGTGTGGTACTGGGTTAAAGATAAAAATAATTATCTCGAAACTGAAAGCATTGGAACATTATTCTAGGTGTACAACTCATTTGTACTGACATCTGCTTTAACCTGAAGGTGTGTTTTATTTCATAGCATGTAGAAGTTTCCAAAATTTCAATGAAGTGTTGCTGTTATCTGATTGCATGTTCATATCAAAACCCAAAGGATGGACCGTTACATTATTTCATGCAATAGGCCAACAAATGTCATGTGAAAATAGTTTTATATGCAACCAGATGGAGAAAAAACTCCAACAATGGTACATGTATATCTAGTTTGTGTTCTGATGATGTGACTCTTTTACAGAATGTTTATTGATGCAATTTAATTCTCTTTAATCAACTATTGACTGAGTAATTGGGTTAAGGACAAAGAATTAACCCTTGTCATGCTGTATAAATTACTTTACTGAATTGCTGTTAAATCAAAGGGCTGAAAGCACTGAAATAACTTATTGATCAATAATCAATATTTCTCTTAGAAATAACTTCATAAACAAGTCTTGCAGGAAAAGTTCATGCAGGAGGTGTAGACTAAGATCAGACTGCACTTATGTGCAGGCTGATCTTAGTCTACACCTTCTGCCAGAACCGAAATATTCCGGGTTCAGCATGACAAGGGTTAATAGATTTTAATTTATAAAGTTCTTGATTTAAAAAAAAGAATATCTTTAAGGGAAGAAAACATTGTTCTTGATGACCAAATGTTGTTCAAAGATTATTTCCCATTTAATAATCTCTTCATTGAAGATAGAAATAAACAAAAACTACTTGTGTATGCAAATGTAAATATTATGTCTGACAAGTTGATTTGTTATTAGCTCACCTGAGCACAAAGTGCGAGGTGAGCTATTGTGATCGGTCGTTGTCCGTCGTCCGTCCGTCCGTCTGTCCGTCTGTCCGTCTGTCCGTCTGTCCGTCCGTCCACAGTTTCTTTAAAAATCTTCTCCTCCTAAACCAGTAGGCCAATCAAGCTGAAACTTTGCAGGGATGTTCCGTGGGTGAAGTTCTTCAAAATTTGTTAAAAGAATTTAATTCCGTCAAAAACTCTGGTTGCCGCGGCATTTGAAAATGGGAATCTTTAGTAATTCTTTAAATATCTTTAAAAATCTTCTCCTCCTAAACCAGTAGACCAATCAAGCTGAAACTTTGCAGGGATGTTCATTGGGTGAAGCTCTTCAAAAGTTGTTAAAAGAATTTAATTCCGTCAAAAACTCTTGTAACCGCGGCATATGAAAATGGGAATCTTTAGTAATCCTTTAAATATCTTTAAAAATTTTCTTCTCCTAAACCAGTAGGCCAATCAAGCTGAAACTTTGCAGGGATGTTCATTGGTTGAAGCTCTTCAAAATTTGTTAAAAGAATTTAATTCCGTCAAAAACTCTTGTAACCGCGGCATATGAAAATGGGAATCTTTAGTAATCCTTTAAATATCTTAAAAAATTTTCTTCTCCTAAACCAGCAGGCCTATCAAGCTGAAACCTTGCAGGGATGTTCATTGGGTGAAGCTCTTCAAAAGTTGTTAAAAGAATTTTATTCCGTCAAAAACTCTTGTAACGGCGGCATATGAAAATTGGAAATTTTAGTAAATCTTTGATGTTGTTTTTTTCATAGACTACAAGGCCAAAGGCCTTTATATTTTGTAAAGAGCTTAATCATATGGTTCTCTACCAAGTTTTTAAATATTTAATCTCTTTGGTCAAAAATGGCCCCGCCCCTGAGGTCCGAAGTTTGGAAAAATTCTTAATAAGAGCAATTTCAAAAGGCGTCTCCTCTTAAACTATAAGGTCTAGGATATTCATATTTGGTATGTAGCATAACTAGATGGTTTTGTACTATATCACAAAAAGTTTTCATCCAAGGGTCAAAAACGGCCCTGACTAGGGGTCCAAAAATTTGGAAAAATGCAAAATTTGAGTTTGTTGAAAAAAAATCTTCATTTTTAAGGCAGAGGGCATTTACATTTTGAGTGTAGCATAGCCTGGCTGTTATCTATCAATTTTGATTAAATTATGCCTGTAGGTTAAAAAAAACACTTCCCTGGGTGTCCAAAGTTCGTAAAAATGCTTGATTAGACCATGTTCAACAGTCTTCTCCTCCCAATCTACTAAGTCTAAGGCATTCATATTTGATTTATAGCATAACCAGATGGTTCTCTACTATGGTAGCTAAAATCTTAGCCCTGGGATAAAACATGGCACTGCCCCAGAGGTCCAAAATTTTGGAAAACACCCAATTAGAGCAAAAGTCTTCTCCTTCTGAAATATAAGATGAAGGGCATTCATATTTGGTATGTAGCATGACTATATAATTTTGTACTATGTTACAGGAAAATATGCTCTTAGGATAAAAAATGTCTCTGCTCCTGGGATTGAAAATTGCATAAATCGCATTGAAAGGATTCTTCTTAAATAGAAATGGAGAAATTGCATGCTTTCTCACAATGCTTTTTTAAACCTTTTTCCCTGAGGGTGACAAATTCTGGGATAGTTTGGTAATCCATTAAACCATGAAGGCATTCATTTTCATTTTAAAGCATTACTGGATTGTTTTGTACAAAGCCCAAAATCTTATATTTGTTTTATTTATTTTGCTCAAGTTGTGTCTTTTTATACAAAAAAGTACTTTAATTTGCAGATGCCTCAGGTGAGCGATTTAGGACCATCATGGTCCTCTTGTATTTTTAGTTCAACCATTTTTGGAGAAAACCTGAGGTAGTGCCAAGACGTATGTGTCAGCGTCTTTTGTCATTCAAAAACTTTGACAAACAAGGGGGATAACTTTTGCCCCATTTTTTACTTAAAATTTTACCTACTATCAAGCACTTGAACAGCCGAGCAATGGCATCTGCCATTAAAAAGAATACAATATTAGAGAAATGAAAAATCACATTCATAGTGTGGCAAAGTATTTATCATATAACTATTACCTGTTAAAGCTGGCATTATTGATACTTGTGAAGTGAAATTCAAGGAGGTTATTTTTACATATCAATGACTTGGTGCTACATTTAATAGACACAATATTTTGCACTGAGCCTGGATCACAGAGACCATTAGGGCTGGAGATTACTGAATTTAGCTTATGATCGTTCTACTGTCTTTATCAGGATTTCTGCCTCACTGCAGCGGCAGATAATAACCTTGGATCAATGAAAGTTGCTGATCAATATTGATGACAGTAATTGACAAAGGACAGATTACAGTATTTTGTAGGCTGTAGACATAATCACATTCTACCCTTTATATTGGTATTTTATGCCAATGATGAGTATCTTTAGTAGTCAACACAAATGCCAGAAATACAGCATGAGTAAAGCTGTATTTACGACATTTTGGGTCACCCACTGACAGATGTAGTTTGTTCTAAGATAATTCAGAATTTGATAGCATTTTTTTTAATCATTGAAAAAATAATTATCTTTCATTGATCCTCATAGACATTGGATGTATGCAACCCATATTTGAAGCCTTGAAGTGATATCTCCTTTTCTCACAATGTTTTCTACCTTATTTGGTACTTATTTTCCAATTTCAACACACCTTGAAATGCTTTCTGTAACTTCTTTCAATTCGAACCCATCTAAAATTCAGTTGTTTAGAAATGGGTTAAAGACTATTAAAGACTATTAATCTGAGTGTCTCATTTTACTTAAAGGATATATGGAGGGCTTAGAGCAAAGACATAGTATGGCTCTATACAATGTATAGAGCCATACTATATTTTTGCTCTAAGCCATTGATATATTGAGAACTAAAGTGTCATAATACATTGATATTGTTATAACGTTTCCCCTTGATTCTTCATTGTTAACCTTACTATGGAATATATTGGTAAGGGTAGAATTGATTAACTCTTGAAATTTGATGACCCACATCATTGTCATTTTGGGCTGCTGTTTTTTCAGTCCATTTAATTAGAGTTGTACAGTGGTTACTGTTACTGTGTTAATATCGCTAGTCAATTATCACCTCATTGCACACCAACTTGTTTTCCCTCCAAAATGTACAGATGGTAAATTTAATTTAGTAATTTGTGAAAAAAATGTTAGCTCGATTGTTTTTAGGGGGAAACCTGAGGTATTGAATGCATAGCCTTGCCTTTTTTGTCATCATTGTTATCCCTTTCCTGTTCAAGCCCTTGTTTTCACGTCCCTGTGAACTTATGATGGAGAAAATGTTGTAGAAAAAAAGAAAATTGCTTGTAACAAGCATTTCTTCTTTTTCTCACATTTTTTTCTACTCCACTGAATGTTTTTTTTACCAGATTTTTTAATCCACAAAACCGTCGAATTTGGACAACCCAAATTAAATTTTTTGTTTCCAAAACCTTAAAATTTGGACAGGTCCAAAATTTTGCAAAACAGGAAAGGGTTAATGACTGTTACTTCTATTTGTATTGAGCTGAAATTTAAGGAGGAAACTTGAGGTATTGCTTTAGCTTTGGCTTTGATGTCATCTCCAACCTCAACTGTGTGCAAAATAACTTAAAATTGCGTATTGTCTGTCACTTGCATAAGTATTTATCTAAAAAACTTGAATGTAAGATCCCTATTGAAAAGGAACTCTATACTTTCAATGGATAAAGGTACTTAAAATTGTCAGATTCCGGAATGTTTTTGGGTTTGGTTTGAAAAGAGTAATGTCTATGTTTAATTACCCTATTCCCACACAATGACAGTTTTTGACACCCCTCATGCAAAAAAGATTGGGAAGCAATAGTTAAAATGAAGAAATTGCTTGTGGCAAGTCATTTCTTCATTTTACGTAGTGTTTTCTACCCACAAAATTAAAAAAATCTAACATTCCATAAACTTTAATTAAAATTTTGTTGTCTGCAACTTTTTGAAGGCAGCACATATCCTTTCTGACATTTGTCTCTCACTGATGGTTTGCTATTCGTAAACCTAAGTTGGAGGCTAGGAAAGGACGTAGGGTAGAAATACCAGGAATCCATTGTTAGGTGATCCAGCCACTGTGATATGACCGATATACTTTTAAAAGTGGCATTAAACCTCATTCAATCAATCAATTGAAATTTGGACCACTCTAAAATTTTCCTGTGTGGGGATATAGGTTAAATCTTCCAAATTATTAGATCAATATCAATCATTTTCTGTATAAACCCATGTCACTGTGATTTTATAGCTGAGAAAACAATGGGAAAAAGAAGGAATTGCTTGTAACAAGCAATTTCTCCTCAATATTTTCTTACCAAGCATTATGGTTTCATTTCCATTCACATCCAATTTTAATTGTTGTCTACAACCTCATTCAATTTGGACCAGCCTAAAATTAGAAAAAAAAAGAAAAAAGGGTTAAAATGTCAATACAGTGATTTCTCAGCTGATGAATAAAATTCTAAAATTACAAGTTTTTTTTACAATTATTTAAACAAAACCGTCTTTGTATTTGCTGAAAGAAATGTAATGATTTCTTGAAAATATGAAGAAAGGACTGAGAGAAATATTTCTATAGCTTCTATTGGAAAGTGGACAATGATTTCTCCCCCATTTGAATAAGTCTGTTAGTTACAAGTGGCTCATTCATGGATTTTTGTTGTCACGTTTCCCAAGTGTTCATGTGAATAAAGCCTTTCGATTGAGCAATCAGAATCTTTTTGTTCAGTTAACGATGATTGCATGTAACCTTAAGTGACTTAATACAAAAGGACTTTTCAATAGTCTGAAGGTGGCTTTAAGCCATAAAATATTTGTTTGCTAGCAAAATGAGAATATTTTCCTTATTTAGAGCTCTTGATTACAGTGATTTGTTTGTATGTGATGAAAATATGAAAAATGACTGAAAAAAAAAGAACTATTGTATTTTATACAGAAATCATGATATCACGAAATGATTCATTTGATTAATGAATTAATTTTTAAGCAATTCACACACAATGATGCTTTTTGAAGCCCCTCAAGAAAAATCATTTAGAAAACATTGTTTAAAATGAAGAAATTGCTTGCTGGAGCTGATGTGTACATCAGGGGCAAGAGGTGGTGATGAACTCTAGTTCTGTGAACACTTTCAGGTAAACTTTGGAAAATCAATCAAGTGATAAATGAGGTGTTGTGATTTAATCACTACCTGTAATATTGAGTTAATCAGGATTGTTTATCATAGTAATTATGTAGAATAAATCAAACTGGAATTAATTTACAGAAGCCCAGTAACTTTTTACCCTTTGCATTTTTCTGGCTCCTACAATGCTTACTAATGCTCATCACGTCAGATTGTAACCAAAGGCTTTTGAATTCCCATTAACCCATTCCCACACAGTGACGCTTTTAAATACCCCTCAATATCGAAGCTTTGGAAAACATTGTGGGTAATAAAGAAATTGCTTGTTACAAGCAATTTCTTCACTATCCACAATGATTTCTACCTCGAAGGACAAAGATTTTCAACATTTCATCATCTTTAAGGTGCTGTCTGCATCTTCTTTGAATTTGGACTGGTCTAAGATATTGTCATGTAGTAATGGATTTTAGGGGTTTCTGGGTGGACTATCACTACACAGTTTCTCTAGATTTAGCTCTGCTTTGGTCCATTTAACCCATACCCATAGAATGAAGCTTTTTGATGCACAAGCAATTTCTTTATTTTCCACAATGTTTTACACCCAAAATGCTGAAAAAATATTATAATTTCTTTGCAACTTCTTTCAATTTGGACTAGTCTAAAAATGGATTCGCAGAAGACAATTCAGGCAAGGGTTAAGTATGCCCAAGGTTGATTCAAACCCATTGTTTTGAAATTAAATGGGTTCTATAAAACAAGTTGAAAGTTCAAGAAGTACTCTTGAAGTGTCCTTCATGTCATGTAAACTAGGTACAACTGGAGTTTCCCATAATCCTCAGCACCTGATAAAGATCAAGAACCTCAAGTGTTAAGTTCAACCATATATGGTGTTGAAGTACCAAGTTTCAATAGTAATTTGTTTAAGTTTACCTTTTTCCCAGACTGTCAGTTATGAGCTGTGCCAGACTTAACAAGATATTAGACTTGCCTGATAGCAAATGCAAAAAAATCCTGTCTTTGCAGGCAGTATAGACAAAGGTCAGTCAGTGATGGGTTAACCTATTGTAAATTTGTTATAATTGTTTTAAGAAATGAAGAGAATATTTTTTGTTTTCATGGAGGTATGAACCGAAAAAACTAATTACACTGTATGAATACGTGAAGGGGATTCATACATTGTGTGATTAGTTTTTTCGGTTCATACCTCCATGAAAACAAAAAACATTCTCTTCATTTCTTATAATTTAATAGTATCGAGCAAAAAAAAAAACAAAAGCTGTACACATTTTGATACCTTTTTGTATGGAACTATTTTATGCGGAAGCATACAAAATGGCTGCGTGATCAAAATTTTGTTCATGGAGTTATGAATCAAATTTTTTGACCAATCAGAACGCTCGTTTTTGATAGACAAAACTAACAATTAAATTATTACGAATTACATCTAATAGAAGTTGAGCCCTTATGTAGATTTTCCTTCATTAATTTTGAGTGTTTTTTTAGGAAGGGAACAAATAAATAAGGTAAAATTGTGCAAAATTTGCAACTGAACTATTTCATAGCTTTGATTTAATTATAATTAAAACTTGGGTGGATTTTAGAGTGATTTAAATGAAAGGTGTAATTAAGATGAATTAAGTTTTATTAGAAAACCACTGCCTTGAGAAACCTGGCTTTCACTTGAGGGCTTTACAACCGAGACACATGAATTAAATCTTGAATTTATATCACCCTTGCCATGCTGAACTCAGAATAATACTCTATTGGCAGGAAGTATATACAAAGATCAGCCTGCAGTCTACCCAAACTGCATATCCCTTGTAACACATTTGTTCAAAATCTTGCTTTTTTTACACCCCTCATAAAAAAGGCTTGTGAACACATTCTTAGAAATTAAGAAATTGATTGATTCAATAAGTGCAGCCTGGTCTTATTCTACACCACCTGCTTGCAACTTTTAAGCAGCATTTGCTTGTGAAGTCAATTCTTACTAGAAATACAAGCAGGTAATAAAAACTTCCAGTTCCTTCAGTGCTTTGATTCAAAAGCATTCTTGCAAACTGTTTTTTATCTAGCATGACAAGGGTTAATAACTTTTTAGTGCAAACTGCCACTGGAGGCTTAACGACTAAATCCTCTAAATGCCTATGCCAGAAAAAATAGTTCTTATGTTTTTCAGGAATATAGCAAACTCTATTCAAAGCGTAGAGAGCTCTCTCAAAAGCATGCTATTTAACCCATTCCAACACAATTTCGCTTTTCAATCATCTCAAAAAAGCTTTGGAAAACATTGTGGACAATGAAGAAATTGCTTGTAACAAGCAATTTCTTCAATGTCCACAATGTTTTTCTAGCCAACAAGGGAAAGATTTTCTACATCCAACCATGCTTTGCTAGCTTACAGTAATTTCAGTACTTTGATTGTTATATCTAGTAATAGACTAATGTTAATGCTCTTGTGTTAAAGAAGTGGAAGATACAGAACATTTTGAAGCAAAAAGGTGTTTAAGGAAGTTAAAGAAGTTTTCAAGTGTAACAACTGTTGAAAGTGTCCTAGGATTTTAAATCTGCAGCAGCGTAAAGGAAACAGTATGTAATTATCAGCAGCTATAATATAATTCACGACTTCACGAGTACATTTGGTACTGTCAGTTTATTGAATTGTTAAAAGCTCTCACGTAACATGCACATATTGATTTTAAAACTTATAATCTGATATAAGTTCTGTGTTTTAAGTGCAGTAAGATGACATTGATATGCCCAAAGTAGTATTTCATGCTCTATACAAAATGGATATATTGTTTTAATACAATTATGGTGATCACCATCGAAGAGTCAACGCAGTTCCGATTTTATCGGATAGTGGACAATTATTACTACCAACTTGTGGAGGTAAATATGTTTTGCTTACTTAAAGCCATTACCATACGACAAAATTTAAGACTTGTCCAAGTGGAAAGAAGTTGCAGACAACTAAAACTCTGTATTTTTATGCCTGGGCATCAATAGGATTGGGGGCATAATGTTTTACCGGTGTCTGTCTATCTGTCCGTCTTGCAAAACTTAAGCTGCAAACTAAACATTTTCCTGTTTCGGGGGCATGGTGTTTCACAAACACATCTTTTTTAGGGTAGAAACATTGTGGATAATGAATAAATGGCTTGTGACAAGCGTTTTCTCCATTTTCCAGTGTTTTCCAAAGCCTTTTTACTGAAGGGGCTTCCAAAAGTGTCATTGTGTGGGAATAGGTTAATAGCTTTTATTCCTCAATGCTTATTTTACCATAGGAGACAATTTGTTATCAAATTTTATGTAAATGTAAGATATGGTCTTTCAGTTGGGTCAGTGGGAAGGGAAGTGATATAGGCCTCATGAGGTGGTCAATAATTTAGTTATGGACAGTCTGGCCACTGGTCAATGAAAGTGGGACTAATGAGGTAATAATAAGAAACCTGTGCATAATGACTTGCTAATTGGTCTGTATCATTACTGCTGTTAGCATACAAATATACCATTATTATTTAACCTTTACTGAATCACAAACTTTTAGACCTGTCCAAATTAAAGGTTTTGCATCAATATGGAAGAAAAAAATGTGGAAAAAGAGGAAATCATTGACTGCTTGAAAGTCAAATCACAGTATTTTCTATGTTCAGATGACACAAGTGAAGGACACATGTCAAAACTTAGACTAGTCCAAACTGAAAGAAGTTGCAGAAGACAAGTTTAAGTGGATGGAATTTTCAAAATCTTTGCCTTTAATGGTAGAGAACATTGTTGATGCTTGTTACAAGCAATTTTCTCATTTTCCATATTATTTTCCAAAGCTTTATTTCTTGTAGGGCGCAAAAAATCAGGATTTGTGGTTATGGGATAAAAGTTTTTGTCACTTTATCACATACTTTGGACTTAAAACAGGATATTTTGTAGGCATTCTGACAGTGATATGTCAAGGCATTGGAAACAAAGGACAACAATGATGAAGTTCTAATAAAAGTGAACACATTTACAAAATTGATAGACCACACTAACAAACTAGCTCCCAGGGCTTTGGAACCATGAGAAAGGTGCCCCCAGTCAGTCTTAACCCTTGTCATGCTGTATAAATTACCTTACTGAACTGCTGTCAAATCAAAGGACTGAAAGCACTGGGAGAAATTGTTGTTCAAAAATCAATATTTCTTTTAGAAATCGACCTCATAAACAACTCTGATAGGAAAAGTACAAACAGGAGGTGTAGACTAAGATCAGCCTGCACATAAGTGCAGTCTGATCTTAGTCTTCACCTCCCGCAAAAACCGGAATATTCCGGTCTCAGCATGACAAGGGTTAAAACCTGAGGATTTTTTTAAAGACGATTTTGAAAAAAACACAGATCACTGCGTCTGTATCTGTGACACATTTCTTGTTCCATTCTCAGCTCTGAAGCTGAAATAACTGCTACCACCATCTTACAAGGGTTGAAATTCCTAAAACAATGAAATTCATGGCCTCTATTGTTTACATATTTCTAATCTAATGATAAACAAATACTGATAAAGAAAAATAATGGTGACAGTGAAATATGTAAACATGGGCAGTCCACATGTCAATCCAAGATGATAAGAATTACCCATTACTACAAGCAATGAATTGAAACAGCCATGGTCAAGAATGAGCATAATAACTGTCAATCTTGCTCAAGTGACCACCTCTATTAAACCACTTCCATTTGGCAATCAGCATCAAATTTCACTTTGAGCTGCCTCGATGGCCGAGTGGTATAGGTGCTTGACTCGTGATCTGAAGGTCACAGGTTCCAGCCCCAGTGTCACCGGGGTGTGTTCATGGGCAAGACAGTTAATAGCCAGCCCCATTCTATCCAGCTGTAGAAGTGGATAGCAGTGGGGTTAAACCACTGCCTCTCTTTCAGGGACGTGAAAACATCTGGTTTGTGTGTTCGAGAGCGACTCTATAAGCTTAAAGCTTTCGTTGCAATCGAACTAAAATAAATTAGTATAAACTAAACTAAAATTCACTTTCCATAAACAAGGATCGTCATATTGTGTTGGTTGTGTTTGCTAATAAAAAATTATCAGAACTAAATCCTATGTTTAATTGGTGGATCTCCATCAATATTGAACCGATCATCCATAATATGTCACAAAATAATGTAATATACTACCATTCTCTTAACCCTTTCCCGTTCAAATTTGGGATTTTACGTTTCTGTGATTTTTTACTTAAGAAAACATTGTGGAAAAAGAAGAATATGCTTGTAACAAGCAATTTCTCTTTTTTCCACAATATTTTCTACCACATAGGATCGTTTCATTTCAAATGGCATCCAGTTTTCATTGTCGTCTGCAACATCTTTCAGTTTGGACTGGTCTAAAATTTCCAAAAACAGGAAAGGGTTAAACGACCACATTTTGGCTGTCCTTTTAGTGGAATGTTGCTTCATACAAGTTTAACCCATTCCCACTCAATGACGACTTTAAACGCCC
Source organism: Fragum fragum (assembly GCA_946902895.1). NCBI lineage: Eukaryota > Metazoa > Mollusca > Bivalvia > Cardiida > Cardiidae > Fragum > Fragum fragum. Next base: position 28,510,055 of record OX336379.1, on the reverse strand, counting down.
CCAAGAAAAAAAGCTTTGGAAAATATTGTGGATAATGAAGAAATAGCTTGTCACAAGCAATTTCTTCATTATCCACAATGTTTTCTACCAAAAAGATAAGAAAAATCCAAAATTTCATAAACTTTGAATTGCTGCCTGCAACTCCTTTCAATTTGGACCAGTGTAAAATATTCCCGTCTGGTAATAGGTTAACTGTACCAAAATAGTTTGCAGTGATGGATTTTTCACAACTTCTTTGAATTTAGACCAATCTAAAAAAGTTTCATCATGTAATGAGTTAAGCTGTCATGAGATATTGAAGTTAATTGTCAAGGATTTATGCCTTGTGATTTGGAATGCTTTACAGCTGTGGGATAAGCCTAAACTTAACTATCTTGTCATATCTGATAAATTGAATCTGTCAGCTGGGATTTGACCAGAAGTCACAGACTTGTCCTGTTTAACTTTAATTTCAATCAGTTTGTTTTCTTGCAAGAGAATTATTTTTCTACGAATCGTTCATTACATATGATATGCTGAAGGCAGGTTTAACTTCTTTTTAATCCATTACCACACAAGAAAATTTTAGACTGGTCCAAACTGAAAGGAGTTGCAGACAACAACGGTTTATGAAATTTTAGAATTTTAACGTTTTTCAACTATCTGTGTGAAAAACATTATGGAAAATTAGAAAAATGCATGTTGCAAGAAATTTCTTCATTTTACACAGTGTTTTCCCAGTTGTTTTCATGGGGGGGGGGGAGCATTTCACTCAAAAGTATTACCTGAAAGATGATGTTTGTTTGAAAAGAAATGCAACTTTGCACTACTTTATGTCTGTTTGCAATATGAGAACTTCATTTGTTTTAGACCTTATAGTAACCAAATCTCTAGACTAGGTTGCAGACATTTAACCCATTACCACACAAATTTTTCTTAGACTGGTCAAATGCAAAGGAGTTGAAAGCAGCAATATAAAGTTTATGAAATTTTAGATTTGTTCAACAATCTGGTTGAAAAACATTGTGAAAAATGAAGAAATTGTTAACAAGCAATTTCTTCATTTTCCACAATGTTTTCCAGAGCTTTTATCGTAAGGGGTGTTAAAAGTGTTATTTTGTGGGAATAGGTTAGGAGTTGACGTAATTTTAGACTGGTCAACATTCAAAGAGGTTGCAGACAATTAAAAGTGAGTTTTATGTGAAAGATAAGTATCTAGTAGGGCAGGAAATATTGTAAGAAACGTGGAAGTAACATACGGTCACAAGCATTTTCTCCACTTCTCATTATGTTTTTATGCCCCCACATTGAAAAGGTTGGCAAGCATACTGTTTATTTGGGATAAAGATTCCTTGGATTGATAGGCATCAGCTGATTGTAAGATCAGGGTCATCCTTCAATGTCAAGGTGACTTATCAAGGTCAGGAGGTTTGAAACCTTAACAAAAAACATTTTGCTCCAGTTCAAACACCGTTGAAGATACATGGCTCATATTTGGGATATGGGCTCTTTGCTTTGATATACATGAGTTGGATGTAAGGCAAGGGTTATCCATTAAGATCAAGGTCACTTATTAAGGTTGCAAGTTTAGTAAACTGAACGCAAAAACTTAACATTTTGTTGTTATTCAAACAATGTCGAAGATACATGGCTCACATTTGAGACTAAAAGTTCCTTGCATTGATAGACATGAGTTGGTTGTAAGATCAGGGTCATCCATGAAGGTCAAGTTTACTTGTCAAGGTTGCAAGTCTTGTAAACTTCAACTCCAACGTAAAAGCTTACGATATTATACTAATTTGTTCAAGTGTAACAAAAGAAACTTTGGTTCTTACTCACAAAATCCAGCTTTTTACTACCCCTTAAGAATTGAGCTTTAGAAACTTGTAAGAACTTAAAAAAAATCTCTGAGTTCTATTAAATCTAAATTTCTTTCTGCTTGGACAGTTTGGACCAGTCTTAACCCATTCCCACACAGTGAAATTTTAGACCGGACCAGAAGTTGCAGATTACAATTTAAAATTGTTGAGATTTTTAAAATCCTCCTCCTTTTGTGTAGAAAATATTGTGGATAATGAAGAAATTTCTTGCAACAAGCAATTTCTTCATTGTCCACAATGTTTTCCAAAGCTTTTATAATGAGGGGCGTTAGATTATACTAATTTGTTTTAGTTCGATTGCGACAAAAGCTTTAAGCTTATAGAGTCGCTCTCGAACACACAAACCAGTTGTTTTCACGTCCCTGAAAGAGAGGCAGTGTCTTATCCCCACTGCTACCCACTTCAACAGCTAGGTAGACTGAGGCTGGCTATCAAGTGTCTTACCCATGAACACACCTCGGTGACGGTAGGGCTTGAACCCGTGACCTTCAGATCACGAGTCAATTACCTACACCACTCGGCCATCGAACTTACTGCTCCTCAATTTTACAGCTTGGTAGACTGAGGCTGGGCATTATTGCCTTGCCCAAGCAACACACCCTGGCAACAGTTGGACTCAAATCCATGACCTCTGGATCAACAGTTAGTCATAATTGGAGGTTCTATCAGTAACTGCACAAACCGTCCATTAAATTTTTTGCTATTTGTCAGCTGATGAATTTAATGGTATTTTAGAGCAGATGTGCAAATACTGGTTGAAGTCTTATAACTTTTTTCAACAACCATCATATTTAGATTATCACATGTAGACTGGACCAAAATGTCAATCAGATTTCTATGACTTGTGCCAATTTCATATGATTTCAATCTAAATAAAGAAAGAAAAAAAAGAACCCATTGTTACATTATGGAATTCTTTCATTCCTGAAAACATTTCACACAATGCCTCAGGGCTGATTGCTAATAAGTTATGTTCATGAAAATCAAATGAACCCCCCTGCCTCCCCTCAACCCATTTATTTTACCATTTTACATTATTTTGAGTTATATTAATTGATATTGATAAAAAAAGAAAATTGAATAGATGAAAATGCTGAAAATGTCAGTAAACCAAGAAAATTGAAAGAATTAATCTTAAACTGGTCCTAAAATCAATGAAAGATAATTTGCACACTTTGTTTCACAGTGTGTTTGAAATTTTAAGGATTAGTGTTATATATAAATTGAGAAAAACATTCTGTCAAAAGGAGAAGTTTCTTTTAACAAGCAATTTCTTTTGCCCAAATACTTTACAAGTTATTTTCATTTTGAGTAGTAATAAGATATAACCCCTGTCTAATTGCTTCAGAGGAAGTATTCCAAAAATATACATACAACATTTTCTAGTTAAGAAAAAAGAGAAAATTTGTTGAAGATTTTTTTGTCAGATTTAATTACGATTTGAAAAAAGGCAGGTGGTTGCCGACCCATGGTAAGGTTATCTGTTAATTATAGCTATGAGAATGTCAGTGGCTCATTGCAGTACTGATGTGGTTTCATAGCTATTTTTCACAGGTATATACCATGCTTAGCAACTTCATATCTTACATATATCGCACAAAAATGAGTTGTTTTTTGCCCATTCCCACACAATTTTTGACGCCTTTCAAGAGAAACGTGGAAAACATTGTGTAAAATGAAGAAATTGCTTTTACAACCAATTTCTTCATTTTCCAAATTGTTTTCTACCCAAGAAAGTTAAAATTGGCGTCTGCATCTCCTTTCAATTTGGACCTGTCTAAAATTATGCCATCTGGTAATGGGTTAAATCATTTCCAGACAAGAAAATTAGACTGGCCCAATTTCAAAAAAGGTACAGACAACCAACCTAAAGTAAGAATAAGATAGAAATTAAGACCAAATTGGATAAAAAAAAAATGTGAAAAAATGTGTAATTTCTTGGAAAAAGTGTCATTATGTGGGAATGAGTTAACCAATTACTAATGAATAAATCTTGGACAGGTTTGAATTTTGAAGAGGCTGCAGACAACAATTCATAGTTGATGAAATTTTAGAAATCTTTTTCTAATTGGGGTAGTGAATATTGTGGAAAATGAAGGCAATGCTTTTAACGAGCAAATTTCTTCATTATCCACATTTTTTTCCTGAATCATGACTTTTCTCTAGGGTCAGAAAGAAATTGTGTTCATGTGGGAATAAGTTCAGAAGTCAGGTTCCTAAAACATTGAGGAAAATGAAGAATTTACTTGTCACAAGCAATTTATTATCCATAATGTTTTCCATCCAAAAAGATGAAAAAATCTAAAATTCCACCCACTTGAAATTGTTGTCTGCAGCTTCTTTCAACTTGGACAAATCTAATATTATGTTGTGTGGGAATGGGTTAAACCATCTGAGAGAAGTGGAAGGGTAGCAGGTTCAAATCCCAGCCACTTCACTGGTCACATGGGTATGTCCCAGGGCTTAGACATTACAGATCTCAGTCTAGTATTGGTGATACCCAGGTTGCATGTGAAAAGGGGACTTTGCCACGATACAACTGAAAGATTCTTCACAGGTTCATTTACCCACTCCCACTCAGTGACGCTTTTAGACTCCCCAAAGAAAAAAAAGCTTTGGAAAATATTGTGGACAATGACAAAATTGCTTGTACAAGCAACTTCTTCATTGTCCACAATACTTTCTATTCAAAAAGTAAAAAAATCCAAAATTTCATAAGGTTAAAATTTTTGTCTGTAACTCCTTTCCATTGGACCAGTCTAAAATTATGGATTAAAAGCAGGCACCATCCTTTTTCAAAGACTTATTGAATACCTACTGGAATACTCACTGTACTTACTGTATTGTTTATTTAGTTTTATGTTGACCTTTTGACCAAGAGGACCAGATGGACAGTGATTTACTGTAAATCAATCTGTCACCCATTGTGGATGGTATTTCATACAGAGAGACAAATTGTTTATACAGGCCATGCACATCTGGCTTCACTGTATCTACCAAGCTCTATGAAGAGCTCACACTCCTGGAGCACTTAACAGACACCGCCATGCTTACCCTTTCCTATACAACCAGTGATTTTTACTTATCTGTCGTATCATAATAGGGAAAACATCGTAGAAAAAGAAGAAATTGTTTGTAGCAAGCAATTTCTTCTTTTCCCACAATTTTTTTGATAGTTTCTTTTTGAATTGAACTTATCTTATAACGCTGTCTGCTTGAATTTGGATAAGTTTCAAATTGTGCAAAACCAGTAAAGGGTTATGGGAAGAGAGTGAATCTGCAATATAACGTATTACAGTGAGAGTGTTTCTGTCAGAGGATAATCAGTAACAGCTTTTGCCTGAAAACTCAATAAGGAAAAGAACAGTAGTATCATTCAGAAACATCACTTGCTCTTGTATCAGTAATTGGTTCTTTGGTTTAGGAGGGGGCTTGTTATTTCTTCCAAACAGGAGTTCACCATTGATAGTCCATAACTAACTGATCATAGCTGTTAATTGAAAAATCTTTTTGCCAATCAAAACTGTTCATTTTAGATGTGTTGAACTCTGACATTTATTTAAAGTACTTCATGTGTTCATGCCCTACTTATAAGTCTAACTTAGAGCTTATTCAAGCTATAGTTACAATGTTAACCCTTGTCATGCTGAAACGGAAATATTCCTGTTTTGGCAGGAGGTATAGACAAAGATCAGCCTGCACATAAGTGCAGTCTGATCATGGTCTACACCTCCTGCTTGTTCCCTTTCAGCCAGAGTTATTCATATAATTCAAGAGAAATATTGACCCTCATTTAGACCTTTGATTGCTGTCAGCCCTTTATAATTATAATGATTTTAAAACAATTCTGTATAGGATTTCTAATTCAGCATGACAAGGGTTAAGGTCGACAACCAATGTCCCTGGCCTTAAATTTTATTTAAGAGATGAAGACAAACTTTTTTGTTTTCATGGAGGTATGAATTGAAAAACATAATCACACTGTATGAATACGCGAAGTGGATTCCTACATTGTGTGATTAGGTTTTTTGGTCCGTTACCTCCATGAAAACAAAAAATATTCTCTTCATTTCTTATAATTTAATAGCATTGAGCGAAAAAAGCAAAAACTATACAAATTTTGATACTTTTTTTGTATGGAACTATTTTGTGCGGAAGCATACAAACTAGTTGTGTGATCAAAATTTTGTTTATGGAATTATGAATGATAATTCGACCAATCATAACACCCGTTTTTGATAGACAAAACTAAAAATTAAATTATAAAATAATGGCATTTGATTCCTCAGTCAAAGACCACAGCAGCACTGTGGCCTGCATCAATTAATTCAAGCCTTAGGTTTTAACCACTTACCAGATGACAACATTTTAGACTGGCCCAAATTGAAAGAAGCTTCAGACAACAATTTTAAGTTTATGATATTTTGAATTTTTTCACCTTTCTGGGTAAAAAACATTATGCAAATGAAGAAATTGCTTCTTACAAGCAATTTCTTCACCTTACACCATGTTTTTCCAACCATTTATCTTGAGGGGTCTAAAAGTGTCATTGTGTGGGAATGGGTTAACTTGTTATTTTTATGACTTTTTTTTAATTTGAGGATTTTTTTCTCAAAACACTTATAGTCAGGGAAAAAAGATGTATAACAGTCCTTCAAATTTGACTCCCTGCCTATTTTGTTATAAGCAGGAAGAGGGGTGGAGCAGCATAGTTACAGGAACAGCTGATGAAAGGAAAATGTTTGCCTTTTCTATTGAGCTGTAATGATTGTTGTTTATAGAATCTGGTCAGGTTGACTTCCTGGAATAATTCAAGCTTTATAACTACAGTCAAAAATTAATTACTTTCTTACCTGCACTTCGGCTTTGATGAATTTGATTTATGTTTATTTCCATACAGAAAACCACGCTTTTGGACTCATAGAATAGAATTTTTGAGGTTTTGTACTTTCCTAAGCTGAGAAATTTAGTATATTATTCAATTATGAGTAGATGAATGAATGGTATGGGATAAGAACATTGCAAAATTTTGATTGCAGAAGTCTATATAAGGGGGTAGTGTGATGCCATTCTAAAATCATTATTTTTCAGTCCAGCCCTAGGTTGTTTGTACTTATCTTCATAGTCTCAACAAGATAATTTGAACAAGTATCTGTAACAAAGGGTTTTGGGAAATGTCATTGAACTAATCAAATTTTAAGTCCGAATACCCATACAGTGACACTTTGATGCCCCTTAACCCTTTCCTGTTTTTCAAAAATTTTGACCTTTCCAAATTCAAAGATTTTGCAGACGACAATTTAAAGTGGATTTAATTCGAACAATAACCATTCAGTAGGATAGAAAATATTGTGGAACAAGAAGAAATTGCTTGTTACAAGCAATTTCTTCTTTTTCTACAATGTTTTCTAAATTACAAAATCATAGGGACGTAAAAACCAGGGATTAAACAGGAAAGGGTTAAGATAAATAATTGTGAAAACTCTTTTTGAAATGAAAGAATTACCTCAAATACCAGTAAGCCATTTCTTCATTATCAACAATGTTTTCTGACCAGAAAATTGAAAAATTCTAAAATTTCATAAACTTTAAATTGAGTCGTCTGCAACTCCTTTCAAATTGGACTAGTCTTAAATTTTGTACCCTGGTAAAAGGTTAAAGTCCAAAACACACCTTTAGTCTGTCTAATTACTCTGGATGGCTATCTATAAAAACAGACATTTGGTATGTAGTAACCACTTTGAGTAAATGCATGATAATAAGTTCATTTCATAAAGACAAATTTGAATTACAAGTTAGCAGTATATTTCTGATAATTTTGGTGCTATTACAATAAGTTCATCTCATAAAGACGAAATTGAATTACAAGTTAGGAATATATTTCCGATAACTTTGGTGCTATTCGGCCCCTTTAAACAGACTTGCATGATATTCTGCATTTTCTATCATTTTCTCTCATTAGTTAGGTCAAGGAGGAAACAGCATTAAAGCCTGCAATAATGTGTTTAATGATTCCATGAAAGCCTTCTTGTGACCCATAAATGTTTGGTCTTCAGGAAAAGTTTTCTTTTAAAGTAAATGTTCAAAGAAAAGAAAAGGATGCCAATAAATCTACTGGTTCATTTGTAATCAAAGCTTTGATGGTTTTCTTCCAGAAATACACAGTGGAGAAGAATAATAAGCAAACATATAAGAAGTCTGCCAAGCTTAATGATACATAGATTTGCAAATCAACCCATCACCAGTCAACAAATCTTAGACTTGTCCAAATTCATAGAAGATGCAAATGACAACTTCAAATTGATTACATTTTAACCCATTCCCTCACAACAAAATTTTAGACTGGTCCAGATTGAAAGAAGTTGCAGATGACAATTCCAAGCTGATGTAATTTTAAACTTTTTCGTCTTTTTGGGTAGAAAACATTGAGGATAATGAAGAAATTGCTTGATACAAGCAATTTCTTCATTTTCCACAATGTTTTGTAAAGCTCTTTAATTGAGGGGCGTAAAGAGGAGGGAATGAGTGGGAATTGGTTAAGTTATTTTGTCTATTTGGGTACAAAACTGTGGATAATGTCAGTCTAAAATAGTCATCTTGAATAGCTTTTTAGAGTTCAAACTAGTGAAACTATGAGGATTGCGGCACTTTTAGGACAACATATTTAAATTAATCATTAAATTGTGTTAAAGACAAAAACTTTCAAGTATTTATTGTATTCTTTCGTGTGACAGATATAATTGTAAAGTCTGAGGTTCTTTATCTGTTCAAGCTTTTCACTATTAAGTAGTAGCACCTCTGAATTGCAATTACATAAAGTTGTCATGATAATTGAAGTACCTATATTTTAAACATGTGCATTCTTGTTTCTAAAGATTAAGAGTTATTTATGAAATAAACAATCAAACTGTGTCATGTGTTCACATTTAGACATCATTTGGAGGTGTATCAATGCAATTTTTTGTAAAAACCAAGGTCATTAGCTTGGTGATTTTGACAAAACTGCATCCCTGTCTGATTGACCAATGTTGACTGTCAATCAAAGAAACAATTGACCAATGGAATCATTCATTTTGACTGGGATTGAACTTTTAACTCTGATATTGGCCCACATTTATGTGAAGCATTTTTGTTGGTTTTCCCAAATTAACCCATACCCATACAATTCGGCTTTTTTATGTCCCTCATGAAAAAAGATTTGAAAAACATTGTGGAAAATGAAGAAATTCCTTGCCAAAGAAATTATTTCATTATCCACAATATATTCTACCCTTAAAGACAAAGAACTCTTAAATTTCATCAACTTAATATTGTCATCAGGCACAGTTATTTAAAATCAGACCTGCTTAGAATTTTGTTTCCTTGGGGTGGGCTAAACATCATAACTAGAGCTTATACACAGAGATGTTCATATGACCCTGACTGTAAAGTCCCCCCCCCCCCCCCCCCCCCCTGTATAGATGCTGGACCTCAACCCTGAATTTAGTTTGGTTTGAGTAATGATTACCTTGACTGCTGAGTCCCAGGGGCCCCCCTTTTATAGAGCTCATACTTCCAACCCTGAAGTAAGTCTGGTTTGAGAAATGAGGGGAACATGATTTGCCTGAAAGGTCAAGTATCAGTAGCTGTAATTAACATGTTAATGATATCATTCAAGAAAATGTATGATCATATAAATCATTATTATTGGTTTGATTGACATGATCACATACGTAGCAGGTGGTATTTAAAATCAAAGCTGATCAATTTAATTAAGAAATAATTTTGTGTTGGTTGGTGAAAACCTAAGCTAACAGGGTAGGTATCATTTTTACGTCCTTTAAGAAAAAAGCTTTGGAAAAGGTGGAAAATGAGGAAGGTTGCTTGTTATAAGCAATTTCTTCAAATGCCAGTGTTTTCCAACCTAAAAGGCCAAGGAAGTTTAAGATTTCCGCATGTTGAACTGTATGTCTGCAATTTCTTTGAATTTGGGCCTGTTCAAAGCAAAATATGCAACAAATTCAGGGAAAGTTTAACTGGCAATGCATTAGTATAAGAGTTCTATAACTAACAATTTTTACCCAGTATCAATCACTGAAGTCAACATTAGAAAGCAATGGCTTTTATGACTCTTGTTTTGGTATTACATAATAACCATGCTAAAAAAATGAATTCAAGATTTGAATTGTTGGTCAGATAAGGAGAAAGTTACCTGACCTAATGGCAACTTGAATAAGCTGTAGTCATGATGTTTTTGTTGCCCATTTATGTTATAGCATTATTAACAATGGTGATTCAATGGAATTTTCAAGACACATTTTTAATACTCAATTGTAGCTGTTGAATTGAGGTTAATATCCTCAAAATGAATCCACAAGAAAAAAAATAGCAAAAGGGTTGGACAAAGAAAAAGAAATCAAAGGATTCATTAATTCATTCCTTGGGCAATCTGTCATGACTTTCATTTAAATGAGTTAGCTTACTCACTCTAGATCATGTCTGGTATTTCAGTGACAAGAGACTCACTTTTGTAATGGTATTTGATGGAAAAATGCTGAATACCTCCCTTAATTAGTATATTTAAAGCAAATTTGATTTATTAGTTGACTTAGGGTTCTACAAGGTGAATTTTTCTGGCTCTGTTTATTTAATTTTTTATTCCCAATACAACATAATGGCATATAGAGCGTATGGTGGGGGGGGGGAGAGGTCAAATTCTTTTGCATAGTAAATCTTTCACATTAATCGATGAATTTCAAAATAACTTGGCAGAGTAGTTCCCCTTGATGAGTACTAGTGCGAGGGTCATAACCGAAAGTAATGTGATAAGCACTTAAGTGGGGGAATCTGTGTCTGACACATTTCTAGTTTTTCCTATTTTGTTGTGTCAGTCTTCATCTCCAATAATTTTTTCGAAAGCCCTTTTCTTGTATGGCCTGTATAAGAAGGATGTAGAGGGAATGGGTTAAAGACAAAGCTCTAAATCATTTAGACAACATCTGAAATTTTTCAAAGAGATTTTTAATCATGAGTACTAAACTTCATATGCCAGCCCAAATACTGCTGCTATACTATTGTCACAGTTAAGGAAAGTCTCAGAAAAAAGGTTAGTTGTCAACAAAACTTGAAAATTTAACAACAGAATTGGTTAATACTATATTGTTCTGGGTTCAATAACACTTCAACAAAGTAAATAGTGCAGCCAATTTAACTGGAGAAGTCAATAAAACTAGGCTAATATTTCATTTTGGTGCAGTCATATTGTTTAACAGCTATTCCAATCCCTTTGAAATTGGAGAGTCTTACTTCACTTGTAAATGATAAAGTTTGAAACAGTAATTGTGAAACTATTTGGAGTCACAGAATTAAACCCTTTCATATTCTTGAAATTTCAGATGGTCCGATTTGAAAGATATTTTAGATGACAATGAAAAGTGAGTGCAATTTGAAATGAAACCATTCTTTGTGGTAGAAAATATTGTGATAAAAGAAGAAAATGCTTGATACAAGCAATTTTTTCTTTTTATGCCTCCAAAGGGAGGCATATGATAATAGAACTGTCAGTCAGTCAGTCAGTCTGTCCGTCCCGCTTTTGTGTCCGCTCTATTACTTCTACATGCAATAGTGGATTTCAATATAACTTTGCACAAATGTTCACCGCTATAAGAGGACATGTTGCGAAAAAGACCCAGGTTCATATCTCAAAGATCAAGGTCACAATCTGGGGTCAAAGGTAAAAAATCGGCACTTTTTGCCGTGTCCACTCTGTAACTTCTATAATCATGCATTCAAGTACAAATTTCTTTCATACAAATGTTCACCATTTTCAGACGACATGTCGGGAAAAAGAGCCAGGTTTGTTTCTCAAAGGTCAAGGTCACAATCTGGGGTCAAAAGTAAAAAATCGGCACTTTTTGCAGTGTCCGCTCTGTAACTTCTATAATCATGCACACAGGTACAAATTTCTTTCACACAAATCTTCAACGCCTTCAGACAACGTGTTATGAAAAAGACCCAGGTTCCTATCTCAAAGTTCAAGGTCACAATCTGGGGTCAAAGGCGCGTCCAGAATGGTTAAATTGCGTCCGGAATGGTTAAATTGTATTTACTCTCTTATTCTTCAATGGATTGCTTCCATATTTGGACAGATGCTTAATTGGGTGGACCACTTTACATGACCTTGACTCAGTGACCTTGACCTTTGACCTACTTTTGACCTCGGAAAAATCCGTCCATAATGCATTTCTCGATTTCATTCTGTATTCATAGAAATTATTATATGTATTAAAATTTCATTTATCAAAAACCCAGATGTATAGATCACAAATGCATGTGGTTGTGTTTACAAAACAAATCAAAGTGCCACATGCTTGACCCTGTCCTTTGTGGGCATTTGTCACATGACTTTGACCAGCTCTCGTTTCACAATATTTTCTTCAGTTTAAATTGCATGGATATAAAAACCGGGGATTGTACAAGAAAGTGTTTATAGATCATTGGTCAAGCTCTTCTGACTTCTGACATGGCAGTTGGAGATATCAATCAAAGGATGTTAATTTGCATAATTTGCTGTATGAAGAGCAAAAAACAAAAGGCATATCATTGGATAGCCACCAAAATATTGTAAATACATCTTGAAAAAAAAGTTACAATGTTTAAATCACCATACCAACAACAACGCTTAACCCTTTCCTGTCAATCCCTGGTTTTTATGCCCTGTGAATTTATAATTGAGAAAATATTGTGGAAATAGAAGAAATTGCTTGTAAAAGCAATTTCTTCTTATTCCACAATATATTTCTACCCTTCCAAATGCATATCCAAATTGAATATTTGTCTACAAAACCTTTGAATTTGGACAGGTCTAAAATTTTGCAAAACAGGAAAGGGTTAACTTACTTGTCTGAGGTCAACCTTCACTTCCAGTTCAAATGTGATTAAAATGATTTTTCAATAGATTGATTGGCAGTTTTGACCTGTCAATAACAATTATTATAATTGTAACATCAACACAAGGGGATAGTGCTAAACTATTGTAAGTGAATGTATTTTAAGCCTTTTTTTTGCAAAATTTTAGACCTGTCCAAATTCAAAGGTTGTGCAGAAATTAACCATAGGGTAGAAAATATTGTGGAAAAAGAACAGGAAACGGTTAGTAGTTTTATGCTAATTCCTTGATTTCATCCTTTGAATGCAGGATGCTTCATAACCTTGGTCCTGCAATTTCCACACAATCCCAGCCGCCGTCAGCGCAGTTGGTAGCGCCTCGGACTGTCAATCTAGAGGTCCCAGGTTTGATCCTCGACGGTGGCACTGATTGTTTCCAACTATTTGTCTCTCACCAATGGGTCGATAATCGTAGACCTATGTGGGATAGCAGCTGGAGGCTAGGAAAGGATATAATGGTAGTACTGGTGTGAGAAATACCAGGATTCCATTGTTAGGTGCTCCAGCTGCCGCAATATAACTGAAAGATTGTTGAAAGCAGTGTAAAACCCCATTCACACAAACAAATCCACACAATCCCACCTTGATATGTCCCACAAGGAAAAAGCTTTTTAAATTATTGTTGAAATTAAAGAAATAATTTACAATAAGCATTTTCTTTATTATCTACAAAGTTTCCTTCCCTGAAATGTAGAAATTTTTAAAGTTTCATCAACTGAAAATTGTTGTCTGAATCTTGTTTGAATTTGTACCAGGCCAATATGTTGTACGGAGATGGGTTAATATTAATAGCAGACCGTTAATCGGAAGGAATGCCAGCTGCATTTGCTTAGGCCATGTCCTTGGGCAAGATACTTTGCGGAGACTAGAACTGGTAATACTTTGTCTTTGATATTACTGAAAGATTTAGATCAAATTCAACACAATTGGTAAAAAGTTTTCTGTTTTGGCAGAATGATTGGCTAGGTCACTGGTCAGTAAAACGGTCCCTTGTTGTTATTTTCCAGAATAATAGATTTTATCTCAACACTCACAAGTTAATCACTGGGGAGCTTGAAGACATTTTGTAGCTGTCACTTGCACAATAAAAGGTTGGAGAGTGACCATGGAATTGGCCGAGGCTCTTCAAGATCTTGAACACTGAATTGTCAAATATAGACAATATTTCTCTATCTGCAAGATTTGTAATACCCGTTGTCAGGCTGAACCTGAAATATTTCTGGTTTAGCAGGAGATAGTGACTTCGCTCAATTTACATATATGTGCAGTCAGATCATAGTCTATACCACCTGTTAGATGTTAAGCGACAGTTATTTACAAGATGTTTTAACAAATGAAATTTCAACCCAAATCAGGGTCATTCATTGCTCTCAGCCCTTTGATTTTATTACATTTCTTAAAGGGTTTTATTTGGCATGACATTGAGGGTTAAATAATAAATTGAGAAAAAGAAAAAGAAATCCTTCATATTGTCTTGAGTGTTTTCTTTGCCATTGCTTTTTTCTGGAGAGTTTCCTTCAAGAATTTATTGACAAAACAATGTGTGAGGGTCAAGTTTTATGTCTTTCTGAGCTTTAGAAAGCTATAATACACCCAAGTGGTGTCAAGTGGTCCTAATCAAGAGGGCTATATCTTTATGATCTAAATCAGCACAAAACTTGTTAGATGCTATTAACCCATTCCAACACAGTGGAATTTTAGACCGGTCCAAATTGAAAGGAGCTGCAGACGACAATTTCAAGTTGATGGAATTTTAAATTTTTTTGTCTTTTTGGATAGAAAACATTGTGGATAATGAAGAAATTGCTTGATCCAAGCAATTTCTTCATTTTCCACAATGTTTTCCAAAGCTTTTTTGTTGAGGGGCGTAAAAAGGAGGGCTTGTGTTGGAATTGGTTAAGGACTTCATCACCATCTTTTGTCTCGCCATGATGTCATCTTTTTTGAAAATTAACTCTTTCTGTACAAACCCAGGATTATATGTCACTGAGATTTTATGCTTGAGAAAAGATCATGGAAAAAGAAGAAATTGCTTGTCACAAGCAATTTCTTTTTTTCCCACAATATTTCTACCACATAGGATGGGTTGATTTCAAATTTTCTTGCTTCTTTTATTGGTTTTGGCTAAATTTATTGTCACAATTTTCTCTTGTTACATGTGGAAGGTGGAAGGGTTACAATACTCTGCCAGTATAGCTTTCAGATCCATATTACGAAATGACAAAGCACAAGTTGATTACTTTTGGTTTCCTACTTGTGTTTCACTAGATCTCTTTGAAGTGAGCTTGGGAGATTTATCAAAATCCTTTTTATGACAATTTTGAATTTAATTCCTCCTTAAAACTTCAGTTCATTCTTCAAGTTACTCTCAGTGCAGGCAGGCATATTTATATATTTGAACGCAATCCCACACAATTCTGCTTTTCATACCCCTCAAGAAAAATGCTTTGGAAAACATTGTAGACAATGAAGAAATTGCTTATAAAAAGCATTTTCTTCATTATCCTAAATGTTTTCTGCAATAAAGAACAAAGAAGTTTAAAGTTGTATTAACTTAGAATTATTGTCTGCAACTTCCTTTAATTTGGACCAGTCTAAAATTTATCGTCTTGTAATGGGTTAATATTATTCTGAAGATCACATGATGAGCTGCATTAACCAATTACCAGATGGTTAAATTTTAGACTGGTCCAAATTGAAATAAGTTGCAGAAGACAATTTAAAACTTATCGAATTTTGGACAGTTTTTACTTTTGGGGTAGAAAACATTGTGAATAATGAAGAAATTGCTTGTAACAAGCAATTTCTTCATTTTCCACAATGTTTTCCAAAGCTTTGTTTTTTGAGGGCGTCTAAAAGTGTCATTGAGTGGAAACGGGCTAATTGCCTCATTGTCTCTTTACCCAGTGAATCCAGATCAGTGGACTAATAGAGGGACTCAAGTGCATCTATTTCTTTATTGCATAAAAATGTGGGATTGTTTATGAAGGATTCACTCATAATATGATACAAGTAGCTATAGACAATGCCGTGGCCATAGCACAGTTTCGTCTTGGCTAGTTTGCCACAACATATTTTGACTATGGTGCTCTTGTTGTTTTTTTCCTTCTTCACTAGTTCTGAGAGTGTCCTAGACCTCACAAATTTCTAGTTTCTTCAATCAAAGGATGGTTTGAGATTCATTTACCCTATAGATCAAATTCTCCCCTTTTGTTGGAGAGTATCCTGAGGAGGGAACAACTCTATCTGAAAATTCCAATACTGATGTAGCCAAAATATATTAATAAAATCTGAAGATAGCATGATTGATTGGTGTTTAGACAGCTGCCAATGTCCTTCCGGCCATGAAACGCAATATGAAAGGTTTACTGGTTTTGTCGATCCCAAATATTAACAAATTTGTATTGGTTTGTTTGCTTGGAAAGTCCTTAGCCAGAACATGGTATAAGGCTCAAAGAATGTTCTAGTTTCTCTTTGAACTTATGGACTTTTAGGATAGTTTTGCTGTTACTTAGGAAGGTTTATTTCAGTTCTTCTTTGAAGTTACTGATCATTTAATTAAACAGTTTTTTAAAGGGATGGTTAATGATAGCCAAAATTAATATTAGCCTCTATTTATATTAACATCCATCCATTTGTGTCTGGAATTAGTTAAGCCCCTATTCTTGACCACCTTTGAAGTAGCTTTGTTTCTGTAAAGTGTTTTCTGATGTTTATATATAAAAAAAACAAAAACTTCAAAATTAACTGTTGCTTTTCTCTTCATGCTTTTAAAAAAGAACATAACAGCATGGAGTGAACAGAAAGATGCTATTTGAAACAACAAACTAACCTTAATATATTTCTGCTCTAAATCCTATTTTTTTGTGTACCCTCAGGACAAAATCTTTTATGTTCTATCGGGTACCACATAGCCCCTCTCTTACAAATCTCTAGAAAAAAATTCCCACAATATTGTTTTTCCATGAAAGCAACAAAAAGAGAAATGGTTGAATAAATGTAATGAACTTAAAATTGTTGTCTGCAACTTACCGGTATTTCAATTGGACCAGTCTAAAATTCGAATGTTGTATGTTTCTGGTTAGAGTATCTCTTAATATACATGTATAAACTAACAACATTTTTTTGCTCTCTTATTTAGTCTGAACAGTAGCCAATTAGCAAACATAAATTATTAATACCATTTACTTTAAAATTTCTCTTCATCTGAAAACATAAAAGAAATGCCTTGAAAACATAAAAGAAATCCCTTGACCAGACCATTTCCTGTAAAGCTTTTCTGATTATGATCTGTCTGTATTCAGTAGTCAATTTTTGTCTCCCAAAATCAGTGGTTGATTGCTCTTACAATATGCTAATGAGCCTCATCCTGCCTTTTTCAATCTTGGCAGAATTGCAGTTTTCAGGCAACAGTAAGTGCACAATTGAAGATCTCATTGTTTGGCTAGATTGATCTTTGCTGTACAAAAGCCTCATAAAGAGCTATATAAAACCCTTAAAAACTGTATTAAATCCTTGAAAAAACTATTGAAAATTATTCAATAACTTTGAAACCTATATTTTCATATCTGCAAGCATCAAAACAACATGACTGTAGAGTTAGCTTGTCACAAGCTAAATGTTGTTTTATTTCTTGCAGATATGAAAAAATATCTTTCCATATATGCCTGAGTATATGAATGAATATTGATATACCATTAAAGCTATATCTACAGACCAGATATATAAGATATTCTGAAGAAGATTATACTTTGCAAACAGAGATCAACGCCTTTGTACCGACACTGACCGAACTGTGGGCCCTTCAACCATAACCAGACGGCAAAACTTTAGACTTGTCCAAATTGAAAGGTGTTGCAGACGACAATTGAAACTTTACAAAATTGAGGATTTTTTTCATTTTTCTGCGTAGAAAACGTGTAAAATGAAGAAATTGCTTGTTTCAAGCAAGGTCTTCATTTTATACAATGTTTTCCTCAGTGTTTTCTTGAGGGGCGTCCAAAAGCATCACTGTGTGGTTTGGGTGAAATTGAAAATATAATTCCATGAAATACCCTTGAAAAACCTTTTAATTTTTCATTCCCAATTTTGTAATACCCATGGATCTGTATTGAGGGTGCCCAATGTGCCTGAGGGTCAGAGGGCAGACCTGTGTTTGAGACTGTGTGTGTGTGTGTGGGGGGGGCATTTGCATTCAAATCACAGCTATGTAGAAAGCCATGTTGATATGGTCTGGAAATATAGCTCCATTTGCATATCTTAGAAGTCACATGAATGTGAATTTTAGTGTGATTTAAATGTAAGATTGAAAAACTGATAATTTTAACACTTTATTCCTGTAACTGGATTATTTGTGCATTGACAAAAGGCAAAGACAGAGATCAGCCATCATATATGTGCAGTCTGATCTAAGTCTACACCACTTGTTTGTTTCTTTTCAGTCAGTGTGATTATGAAATTTATGTTTAAAAGAAATAATGACTAACAATAACTAACCTTCCTTTTAAACCCTTTGATTTTAATGTTGCTCGAAAAAATTAGTGCGTATAGCAAGGTTTAACCTTTCCTACGCAATATTGTGATTTTTATACTTGAGAAAACATGGGAAAAGATGAAATTGCTATTAACTAGCAATTTGTTTTCAAACAATATTTTTTAACCTGTAGGTTGGTTACTTTTCAAATTACGACCACATTTTATTGTCGTCAGCAACCTCTTTCAAATTGGACAAGTCCAAAATGTAATCAAACAGGAAAGGGTTATGAATGAACAGTCAACTGCAAATTTATGTTTTAGAGAAAAGATTAGCAATATTAATGAAGTCCCATCAGAAAATTGTACGTCTCTAAAGTAAGAATTAGGGTTAAATTTCAAAGTCGTTAAAGTCATAAAAGTTGCCTTTTGTAGACTTGACATTTTTGTGGTCTAGTCAGCTAGTTTCTAAAATTCCAAATATCTGACAAAAAAAATCTTCAATTCTAATTTGTCTGGCAATTTCATTCTTGCCATTTGTAACTTTATCTTACGGTGAATCACATCCGTTTGTGCAAAACTGTTTTAAGAGCGTTCATAATACATTGATGCACTAACACATGATCTTAACATGGGTTGATCAATATGACTTTAAATGCTATCTGAAGCAAGCCATGACTGATGTCATTCACTTAACCATTCCCTCATAGCAAAATTTTAGACTAGTCTAAATTCAAAGATGTTGCAGACAATAATTTCATGTAGGTTAAATTTAAAAAAATATTTTCCTTAAAGGTTAGAAAAAACTGTGGACATTGAAGAAATTGCTTGTGACAAGCAATTCCTTTATTGCCCACAATGATTTTTCAAACCTCTTTTCTTAGGTTTATCTGTCCCCTTACCACAAAACAAAACTTTAGTCGGGTTACTCTTTAGGGGTATCAAAAAGTGTCCTTGTATGGGAATGGGTTAAGTATAAACAAAACTTATTTTATGTGGAGACCAACCATCCTAAGCCATTCCTACATAATTCCTCATTTTTCAACCACTAAGAAAGAGTGTGGTAAAATGTTGTGGAAATTGAGAAAATGGCTCATATTATAAAGAATTTCTTCATAATTTTTCTCATTGCTTTCTCCTGTGATAGACAGAGGTGTATGAAATTCTATCAAAGTAAACTTGTTTGCAACTTCTTTGAATTTAGTCTAAATTTAAGCCATCTGATAATGGGTTGAAGTGCATTTTGAAAAGATCATGAAGTTTGTGCTATGATTTCTATGTAAGAAGAAAGGGCAGAACAGTTCAGGGTTTAAAAATGCACAAAATGCCAACGGAGTTTAATTGGTATCTAATTGAATGGCAGAAACTTGTATTACATGAATTTTTTATTGGAATTGTTCATGTAATAATGCTTTAATGTTGTTAATGCTAAATTTCTTGGCAAGTTATACTGCTGTTTTAGTGCTTTCATTTGCCTGTCGGGAAGTCTCAGCAGGTGTTTGGAGTTTAGCCTGTTTAACATCAAATTGGAAAAATGAGAAGAGAAATGCTGGAAGCGAAATTATTTTAAGTTTGTTTTTTAGTTTGTTTAATGATTGTTGATCTGAAAAGACATGGAGAAAAAGTTTAAATGAATGGGCCCTTAGACAAACTCGGTGGAAAAACAACTTTGCAGTTTTAGCCTTTACAGATGTAATGCATTATTTGGTTAGCAAATTAATGTTTATATGATATAGGGTACTTAGAATTCTTATAATAGGAAAAAATATATTTCAATTGTTCAAAAGGACATTCCTTCAGCATATTAACTCTGTCATGATGAATGAAAACCTTTCTTTAAAACTGCATTAATGGCTGAAAGTACTTAAAATGCCTGAGTTGTGGGTCAATATTTATTTTGAAACTTAAATTCTATAGATAACTGACTTAAAAGGGACAAATGGGTGGTGTAGACTAAGATCAGACTGCATTTACATGCAGGGTGATCTTTGTGTATACTTCCTGCAAAAGCAGGAATATTTTGGGTTCAGCTTGACAAGGGTTAAAATTCATGAACTTGTGGTTTATGGCTAAAGTAGGTGGAAAAGATCGACCAAAAAACTTACATTTTTGTTTTTCTATTTCCAGAATAACAAAACTCAAGGTCAAGATGTTGAGATTGATCCAAAGCGACATCGTCACTCTGATCGAGACATTCAGGGACAAAAACACCAGAATGTCCAAAAGATGACATCTAATTCCTCCTTCCCAGGAGCTCTAGGTGCCAATGGTAAGTTTCAAACAGAATTTAATAAGTTAATCATAAACCAATTACCATAGGTTGACGCCCAGAAGAAATGAAATCATAGATAACTTTATGGGAAAGGATAAATTGCTAGTAACCAGCAATTTCTCTTTCTCACAATGTTTTCTACCCTATTTGGCACATATTTTCAATTTAAGCGCAATTGAAAATCACGCCTGCAACTCCTTTCAATTCTGACAAGCCTGAAATGTTGTCATCTGGTGATGGGTTAAAAGATTAACCCAATCCAGCTAAATTTCACTTTTTAGCTCAAGTGAGTACAAAGTTCTCAAGGTATGCTTTTATAATCCAGATGTGTCCTGTGGTCGTTATCCTTAGTCTGTCCTTCATGGTCTGTCGTTTGTCAACATCTTTTATGCACTCTAGTGGCTACAATTTTCCTCATATGTCTTGATATTTGGTCAGAATGTTTGCCTCAATTGAAACCTCTGACAATTATTGGGTCACACAAGGTCAAAAACTAAGTCAAGTATTAGAAAAAGCTTTTGTGCACTCTAGAGGTCACTTTCTGCCTCGAATATCTTGATATTTGGTTAAAGTATCTATCTGCATATCTCAGTCAAGTTTGATATTGGGGGGGGGGGGCATGTGGGGTCAAAAACTAGGTTGTAAGGTCAAATCTTAGAAATAACCTTGTGTGCATTCTAGAGGCCAAATGTCTCACAATTGGTCAGAATGTTTGTCTCAATGAAACCTTGGAAAAGTTTAATATTAGGTAACATTTGGTAAAACACTTGGTCACAAGGTCAAATCTTAGAAAAACCTTGTGTGCACTCTGAGGTCACATTCTTGCCTGGGATGTATAGATATGTGATCAGAAAGTTTGTCTGCATTATCTTGGTCAGGTGTTATATTGGATCATAGTGGGTCAAAAACTGGATCACTAGGTCAAATCTTAGAAACAACCTTGTGTACACATTCAGGGGGCACATTTTACTTCATACTTGGTCAGAAATTTTGTCTGTTTAATATCTAGTTCTAGTTCAATATTAGATCATGTGGGGTTAAAAACTAGGTCACTAGACCAAATCTTAGAAATTAGCCTGTGTGCACTCATGAGGCCACAATTTTGCCTCAAATGTCTTGATATTTGGTTAGAATGTTTGTCTGCATAATATCTCAGTCATTTTCAAGATGTGGTCAAAATCTAGGTCACTAAGTCAAATCTTAGAAATGAGCTTGTGTCCACTCTCGGGGCACATTTTAGGCTTAAATAACTTTATGTTTGGTCAGATTGTTTGTCCCCATAATATTAATTGAGTCATTTCAGGTCTGAAACTAGGTCACTAGGTCATATTTTAGGAAACCTTGAATGCACTCTAAAGGCATCATTTTTGGCTCAGATGACATGATATTTGTTTAGAGTGTTTCTTTTGATCTCAGTCAAGATTAATATTGGTTCACATAAGGTAAAAAACTAGGTCACTAGGTCTAATCTAAAGAAATCTTCTTTGCCATTTACATGCTACCTCTCTGTCACTAATACCTTGAAATTTTGTAAGAATTTTTTTCTTGATTTCTCAGACAAGATATTATAGCGGATCATTTTTGGCTACAATGAGGTCACTTGGGATTTTACTTCTGCAGTCAGTGACTCAGAAGAGCGCTTTAGGGTCAATTGCTCTCTTGTTATTGAACTCTAAAGAAAGGACTATGGAAAACATTGTGAAAAATGAAAGAATTGCATGAAGCAGAAACAATGTCAGTGTTCATACACAATGAACGCCTCGTTTGTTTCAGTTGTAAGATTGATTAATCTTTTATTTAGTTAACAACCAAAGCTGTGTTTTCAAGAATCATGGAGCCACCATAAGTATAAATATCACAAAAAGAAGTGTTTTATACTCAGTGAATGATCATTCATCTAGCAAGGAAAAAATAAAAATCTATTTCTTGAATGCGTAATAAGAGACAAAATATGAAAGGGGCGGTATCTCTAAAATCCATCATTAACCCTTTCCTGTACAAACCCTTGTTTATACTTCCCTTTGATTTTATACTTGAGAAAACATTGTGGAAAAAAAAGAAATTGCTTGTGACAAGCAATTTTTTCTTTTCAAACAATATTTTCTTACCAATAGGTTTGTTACTTTTCAATTTGCACTTTTAATTGTGGTGTGTAACTTCTTTCAAATTGGACCAGTCTAAAATTTTGAAAAACAGGAAAGGGTTAAGCGTGTAAATTACTTGGCTTCTTTATGATATCATCAGTGTCTTTAGTCCAAGTGAGATTACTTTCAGTTTGGGGATATGAAAGAAAGTGAAGCTAAGTCTACCATAAAAAGTTCTAAATTTTGATAATTCCAGTAGAGTTTGATGAAATTATTAACCATTGCCACAAAATCACCCCTTTTTGACACCCCAGAAAGAAAATGTTTGGGAAAACATAGTGCGAAATGAAGCTATATTGCTTGTAACAAACAATTTCTTCATTTTACACAATGTTTTCTACCCAGAAGTTGAAATAATCTAGAATTTCATACTTTTGTCATCTGCAACTCCTTCCAATTTGGACCAGTAAAAAATTTTGCTGTAAGGTAATAGGTTAAGTGATAATCCAATGAGAAATCTCATCAATCCAATGAGAAAGCTCATTGATCCACTAGAGAGCGTGAAAAACATGAAAATAATTGGGAAGATGATTTAATTCATTCCAACACAACAATGCTTTTTGACGCCTCTCAGGAAAAGCAATTGGGAAAACATTATGTAAAATAAAGAAATTGCTGTACTATTTTCCACAATGTTTTCCCAATTGTTTTCCTTGAGGAGAGTCCAAAAGCATCACTGTTGTAATGAGTTAATACTGTAAATCATGAATAATTATTTTCATCTTTTCCCTTAGCTATGCAGTCTCCAAGACATAGCAGCAGCGTTCTTCCAGATTTACTTCCCCCTCACACACCCCCGCAACCACGATCTCCTCCAACACAGAGCCAAAGGCCGCAGGACAAGACCACTTCCGACGAGGTATGTTGTGCAAAGACGTGTAATTTATTTGTGCATGACACTTTAGTTGTGAGAAGACATGCACTGCCCATCTGTAAACACATAGAAGCATATTTACTTTTTATGCCTCGTTATCGAAAGATCGGAGGCATATTCTTTTACCATTGTCTGTCTGTCTGTCCGTCATTCAGTTTTTCCCCTGTCGGTCTGTCTGTCTGCCTACAAAACTTAACCAAAAAACTTAACATTGCCGATTACTGCCAGCCTATTCAAGATACAATGCTCATATTATGCATGATGATACATCTCCATGAAGACAACAGCACTTTTCATAGTCAAGTCCTGTTGCAGGGGCATTGTGTATCGTAAACTCATCTTGTTTCAGCTAGTTTAAATTCAAGGCCTTTTTCAGAACTATCTTTTAAGCCATTCCACAGTTGGGAAAACATCGTGTAAAATGAAGAAATTGCTTGTAACAAGCAATTTCTTCATTTTCCAAAATGTTTTCTATCCAGAAAGTTGAAAAATCTAAAATTTGTTTAATTTCAAATGGTCGTCTGTAACTCCTTTCGTTTTGGACCATTCTAAAGTTTTGTCGTCTGGTAATGGGTTAAGAGAATGTTTTAAAGTTTGGTTTTTGCTCACCTGAGGATATAAAGCCCAAGATGAGCTTTAGTGGTTGCGTGATGTTTGTTGTGCCTTATTTGTCCATATCACATGCGTAATTAACCCTTGTCATGCTGAATAAATTACCTTACTGAATCGCTGTAAAATCTAAGGGCTGAAAGCACTGATAGAACTCGTTCAAAAACCAATATTTCCTTTAGAAATCAATTTCATAGACAACTCTGGCAGGAAAAGTACAAGCAGGGGGTGTAGACCAAGATCAGACTGCACTTATGTGCAGGCTGATCTTGGTCTACATCTCCTGCCAAACCGGAATATTCCGGGTTCAGCATAACAAGGGTTAATAATCTAGAAGCAATGATTTATGTTCAATTAACAGGCAAATAGTTCAAAATATTTTTCCGGATGAAATCAAGATCAAGAGTTCAAGATTCTATCTCTTGGAACCCAAAGTTTGGTCACCAAGACAAAATCTTATTAAAACCTTGTAGAGGTACCATTGCCATAGTTTTTGATCAGTCAATCATAAAATTGGTCAGAATATTCTGTGTGGATGTTTTCTAGAGCTGGATTGAAATTTGGTCAGTCTGTGTCAAGTCATAAGAATCCTTGGCTCTCAGGAGGCCACATTTAGTTCTCAACCAACCTGAAAATTGACCCTATAACTGCTGTATATCAAAGAATCAATAACTGGTTAACCCATTCCAACTCAATCCCTCCTTTTTACGCCCCTCAATAAAACATTTTTTGAAAAAATTGTGGAAAATGAAGAAATTGCTTGTTACAAGCAATTTCTTCATTTTCCACAATGTTTTCCACCCAAAATGACGAAAAAATTCAAAATTCCATCAACTTGAAAGTGTCATCGGCAGTTTCTTTCAATTTGGACCAGTCTAAAATATTGCAGTGTTGGAATGGGTTAAATCATTTATTAGCCCATTCCCACTCTATGACACTTTTAGATGCCCCCTGAAGAAAAAAAGCTTTGGAAAACACTGTGGAAAATGAAGGAATTGCTTGTATTGTCGGAGCAGTCTAAAATTTTACTGTCTGGTAATGGGTTAAGACTAGAAGTGAACCGACATATATTAGAAGCATTTTTTGTTGGTTTGGCAACTTAAACATCATAACTACAGCTTATGGATACATGTACTGTAAAAACCATATTTTCTGCTCTCTAGATTTGAAAGTTGAAAAAAGTTGCAGGCAACAAATCAAACTGTAAAATCAAAGAAAGAAGTGGCTTGTAGGTTTGAATACATTGTGAAAAAATGCATGTGACATGTTACACATGTATAAAATAAAATCTTGAATACAAGTATGGAAAAAGGTTAACTCAGGTGATTGGTTTAGGTGATTGATTTAGGTCCATTGTGGCCTTCTTATTTCCTTTGTACTCAAAAAAGTTCCACATCATGTTAAGGCCGCCGTCATGGCGCAGTTGGTAGCGCGTCGGACTGTCAATCTCGAGGTCCCGGGTTCGATCCCCGACGGCGGCACTCATCCTTTCCGACTATTTGTCTCTCACCAATGGGTCGATAATCGTAGACCTATGTGGGATAGAAGCTGGAGGCTAGGAAAGGATGTAATGGTAGTACTGGTGTGAGAAATACCAGGATTCCATTGTTAGGTGCTCCAGCCTCCGCGATATAACTGAAAGATTGTTGAAAGCGGCGTAAAACCCCATTCAAACAAACAAAATCCACATCATGTTGAATTCATGTTTTTCAAAGCTCAAGATCACTGCTAAATTATTAACTTATATTTTACAGCAAAATTTTGGTCCATATTGAAAGAAGTTGCACACACTAACATGCTCAAATCTTTGAATTCTGTAACACATAGGGTAGAAATATTGTGGGAAAAGAAAAAAAATTCTTGAACTCAGCATTTTCTTCTTTTTCCACAGTGTTTTCCTATGTTATTTTTCTTCAGTGCATGAAATATTATGATTTCATCAACTTAAAATTGTTGTCTTCAACTGCTTTGAACTTGGACCAGTCTTAAACTTTGTCACTTGGTAATGGGTTTATCCAGCAGCTGTAGATCACAAAATATAACAAAATTCCTGGATTGACCAGTATCAGTTTAACCCATTCCCACTCAGTGACGCTTTTAGACGCCCCAAAGGAAAAAAAACTTTGGAAAACATTGTGGAAAATGAAGAAATTGCTTGTTACAAGCAATTTCTTCTGTTTCCACAATGTTTTCTACCAAAAAAGTTAAAAAAATCCAAAATTTCATTAACTTTAAATTGTCGTCTGCAACCTCCTCCAGTTTGGGCCAGTCTAAAATTTTGCCATCTGGTAATGGGTTAAAACATAATTGGGGTCAAGGTCATAATTGGTTTTAGTTAACTTACCTGATTTCTGATTTAGCCACTGCAGGTACAAAGTTGGGATCAGGGCATTTCTCTGCTTTTCAGCTGCTCTACATATATCAATTCTTACATCATTATTTTAATGCTGTTATCTTGTTTCCTAATTGATATTACCTGTAAAATTGACTATTTCATGCCCCCAATATCCATGTTTATGTTTTTTCTTTCCTGTTATTTCATATGGTTCTAAAATGTAACATTTAATACAAGTTGCTATAATGATTACTGTGTCACTATGAACTTGAAGTCTATGAAACACTATGGGAAAAGATGCTAGTCACAAGCATGTTCTTCTTTATTCACAATAGTTTTTGAAATTATCTTCTTTTAACCCATTACCACACAACCCTTCTTTTCTTTGCCTTGAAGAATAAGGGGCTTTAATGACAAATTCTGTGTTACCTCTCTACAGGTCAAATTTTGGCTATACCTTTCTCAAACTTGCTGGAATTATTCTGGGTTTTGTTGTTGTTGTTTGGGGGAAGAGGGGGGGTTTAATGGGATTAATTTAAGGCTTTCTTGGCACTATTGTTCAATTTTAACACCTTTTGAAAACTGGTCCATTCTAAAATATTGTTGGCTAGTAATGGGTTAAAATTATTAAAAAAAGATGTTTCACATTATTCTCAACGAGTCCTTGATTTATGATATGATTTGATGATTGCTAAAAAAAATGAGCCGTAACAAGCAATTTCTTCTTATATCCCAGTAACTTTTCTTCAATGAAAGACAAAATTAAAGTAAATTTCAAACTTGCTGGAATTATTCTGGGTTTTGTTGTTGTTGTTTGGGGGAAGAGGGGGGGTTTAATGGGATTAATTTAAGGCTTTCTTGGCACTATTGTTCAATTTTAACACCTTTTGAAAACTGGTCCATTCTAAAATATTGTTGGCTAGTAATGGGTTAAAATTATTAAAAAAAGATGTTTCACATTATTCTCAACGAGTCTTTGATTTATGATATGATTTGATGATTTGATGATTGCTAAAAAAGATGAGCCGTAACAAGCAATTTCTTCTTATCTCCCAGTAACTTTTCTTCAATGAAAGACAAAATTAAAGTAAATTTCTTTAACTTGAAACTGCTTTCAATTAGACCAGTCCAAACAAATGTTTTGTGGCAATGTTTAAAGTGTTACATTACAAATTAACCCATTACCAACAACAAAATTTTTGAGTGGTCCAAATTAAAAGAAATTGCTTGACATTTTGAATTGTATTAAAATTGGATAACAAGTGCAAATTAAGGTAGAAAATATTGTGTGAAAAGGAGAATTTGATTGTGACAAGCAATTTCTACTTTTTCCACAAAGTTTTGCATTGCTTTTATTTCCCTAGGGCGTCTAAAAGGGGGATTATGTGGTAATGGGTTAAAGAGGGTTGAATGCTTATTAATGCAAAGCTTAGTTCACTTTACATTTCCTACAACAGTTTGTGTTATTTGCATTGTCACAAGGATATTATCTGAACTGTAGAGTAGTTATTGAGGTATTATGTATAAATGAAACAAACAAAACAACTGTATCCATTAGCATAGGCATGCTATCGTTTATGCCCCAGTATTGACAGATTTGGGGCATATTAATTTACAGTCATTCCGTCTGTCAGTCCTTCCATCTGAATGTCTTTCAGGTGAAAATTTAACCTGTGAGCTTAATATTTCCTGTTTACTTTGGTACAATTCAAGATGATAGATCTTGTTATGCAACTGATACCATGATGAAGGTCATCTGATAAGGTCAAGGTCATTCATTAAGGTTAAATTTCTGAAAAGAAATATTGCTGTTATGGGGACATTAGTGTTTTACAATTATATCTTGTTTTTTTTATCTTTCTTAACAACAAAATGTCTGGGTAGATACAAATTCTCAAACATTCATTTCCTGCTCCTTTGGTTGTTCAAAATATCATAAGAGAGATAATTCAAGCCAAATTGTGTTTAAGATTTAGACTATAGAGTAACCTACCTTACACTGTAATGACATTGTGACTTCTCTTCACCAATTTTCAGATAAGAACTCCAACAAGTGACCAGGTTTGCAATCCTTTTCCATGTCTTTATTGTGAAAACATGGCTATTTTCAAGCACTCCATTATATCATCTCACAGTATTGAGTGTACTGTATTTGTGCTGTACATAACTTGTATTTAACCATTCCAACACAATGGCGTTTTTTGCTACCCCTCAAGAAAAATAATTGGGAAAACATTGTGTAAAATGATGAAATTGATTCAAGCTTATTTTCCTCAAGTCTTTTCTTGCGGGGTGTAAAAAAGCAGGAGGGTTAAATAAGAGGTGTACAGTGCAAGTCATGCACTCTCTCCCAAGTTATAAATCTCTTTTCCAAAGCTTTTGGACTTATCTCTGTGAACCACACAGTTAAAAATAAATTCATTGATGCTAATTAAAAAGGAAATAGAAAAAAAGATGGAAGCTTATAATAATGATGATGAAAAGCAAATACAGTAGAACCTCCATTATTCAAACATCACTTATCTGTAGGCATGTGTTTGTATACTTTCCGCGGTCCTAATGTCTTTTCTTCTTTATCTTTATACAAAAACGCTTTCTTTTTTGAACCTCAGTGGTTTGTAGTTTGTAACCCATTTCAAGTCCAGAAAGTACGGTTTTAGTTCAAACTCCTATGGTTAATGATTAACCCTTGTCATGCTGTATAAATTGCCTTACTGAATTGCCGTAAAATCAAAGGGCTGAAAGCAATGATAGAACTTGTTGTTCAATAATCAATATTTCTCTTAGTAATCGATTTCATAAACAAATCTGGCAGGAAAAGTAAAAGCAGGAGGTGTAGACCAAGATCAGACTGCACTTATGTGCAGGCTGATCTTGGTCTATACCTACTGCCAAAACCGGAATATTCCGGGTTCAGCATGACAAGGGTTAATCCTATCATGGACTAACTAAAGTGTCACAAAAGGCCACTTACCTTGATTTTCACACCTTCTGATTCTCACTTTTGATCATTATGTACCTTTAATTAAAAGGCTCTACCACCAATGGGTCGATAATCGTAGACCTATGTGGGATAGCAGCTGGAGGCTAGGAAAGGATGTGATGGCGGTACTGGTGTGAGAAATACCAGGTTACATTGTTAGGTGCTCCAGCCGCCGCGATTTAACTGAAAGATTGTTGAAAGTGGCGTAAAACCCCATTCAAACAAACAAATTAATTAAAAGGGGCTGTTAGGTTTGTAATTTGTAGAATTAATCTAGTGAAAGTTCCCATAGTTATTGTTGAAAATTTCCAATAAATTGCCACGCTCCAAGAATTACCAAATTTTTTTTGTCATTTAGATGTTCTAACCATTTTATTTTAATCTGTAGTTACTCTCTTCAAAATTCTCGGTCCTTATTTTTGTACTTTTGATGATAGAATACTCTTTGTGGTTTGATCGAATTTAAATGGGAAATCACTCTGATGGAGGTAGAAACAAATGAATAATATATGTATAATACTTATAAAACAAAATTTCCATTGTGACATGGCGATAATATAATGAAACCATGAATAATTTTCAATTTGTATTTTCAACAATTATCAGCAAACACTCTTTAATTTTGTTTCAAGATGTAACCAATTTAGATTCAAGCCCTAAAAGGGAGACAACAAGACAACCTACGCTCCCTTTGGTTTGTACTATGTTTAGTTTGT
Source organism: Fragum fragum (assembly GCA_946902895.1). Classification (NCBI taxonomy): domain Eukaryota; kingdom Metazoa; phylum Mollusca; class Bivalvia; order Cardiida; family Cardiidae; genus Fragum; species Fragum fragum. The sequence goes on along the minus strand of OX336379.1, from coordinate 28,479,865 downwards.
ATGAAATGCCGAAATACTGAGGTTTTACTGTAAATTGTTTGGCTATCATAACGTTTATTTTCAATATTCTCAGATTTGTTCTATACCTAATTATTTTTCATTTTTCTGAATGACAGAAATTTGTCGCTGGAGTCCAAAAACTTCAAATACTTTCATTTTCTCATATAGCTTATTTGGTATGTATTCAGAAAGTGTTTCTAAATGTTTATCTTCTATTCTGGCTATGCACAGTAAAAGGATAAGAGGAGAAAAAAAATAATTGATCTAGTTTTTGTCTAGATGTTGTCTCACAATTATGTTTGAGCATTCCTTAATGTGGAGCTCTGTCTCCCTAACCCAGTACCAGAGTCTTGCTGAGAAGACTTTCTATGAAATGAAATCAGGTATAATTGACCAATTACGGCTGTCAGTCAAAGAAAAAATCAGCCAATAAAATCGTTAATTTAGACGGGGAGTGAAGTTTTAATTCCAGCTTTGGTTGCTATTTATGTGAAGCATTTTTGTTGGTTTGGCAACTTAAATGTCGTAAATACAGCTTATTCAAGCCATCCAACCATTCTACTTTTTTCTTACCTGCTACTAGCCATAGATTTTTCAAATTAACATGGTTTAACCCTAGTCATGCTGAACCCGGAATATTCCCGTTTTGGCAGGAGATGAAGACCAAGATCAGCCTGCACATACATGCTGTCTGATCTTAGTCTACACCTCCTGCATGTACTTTTCCTTTCAGAGTTGTTTATGAAATTGATATCTGAGAGAAATATTGATTATTGAACAACTAGTTCTATCAGTGCTTTCAGCCCTTAGATTTTACAGCAATTCAGTGAGGTAATTTATACAGCATGACAAGGGTTAAAATCGAAGTGGAACTTCCTGTTTGAGTCAATGGGCGGGGCAAACAGAGTAAGTGGGGGGCAGCTATTGGTCAATTCTACCACAGCTGTGAGTCTATCACTTTGATGAATAAATGTGAAGTGATAACCCAATGAGGAATCTCAATAATCCATTTGAAAGCATAAAACAACAAATATTGTAATAACATTTAGAAATCTGTTCTCAATACATGCCTACATGTCCAACAAGAATATGTTTTCACAAGAAATAGACATGGTAGAACATCGCTCATACATGTTACATTATACAATATGCATATGCCATCTCTCATTCCACACTTCATTAATGGGCGTCCAAAACATTGTAACTACAGCTTATTTAGTTACCAATGTTCAGGTTGCCCACTGACAATTCTTTAATCAGAAGTCTCCCATCTGAAAGACTGTTCCCTCTATTTAAAAATTCTCGTAAACATACAACCAAGAAATCTTAAGCATTCAAAATGTAAATCAAATAACATTACTCTCTTACTAGAATTAGAAAAAGAATTCTATGAAATAACTTGATCATTTCTTTTAATGGAATATATATATCCTAGGTTTTAATGAATCTAATAAAGATTCTATAATTAAAGTCAAGGAGTTAGTTTTTCTGGAAAGGGCAATGTGCTTTAAGAAATGTTCCTTTATGATTTACAGAATTGGACTTGTTCTATGAAATCCCTGCTTTTGGAGTCAAAGATACACTTTTAGTTCACCTGAGCACAAAGTGCTCTGGGTTAGCCATTGTGATCAGTCATTGTCCAGAGTCTGTCTAACTTTCTGTCTTTCCGTTCACTATTTACAAAAGATTCCTCTCCTTAACTAACCATGAAATTGCAACAAAACTTCATAGAAATGATCCTTAGGTAATCCATGAAGAACTTAGGTTGCCATGGAAACCAAGTTAAAAAACTTAATAATCTTCTCCTCCCAAATGTATAAGGCCTAGAGCTTTGATATTTGGTATATGTAATCATCTACTGACCCTCTACCAAAATACTTCAAAGAATTACTGTACTCTGAAAATTACCCTTTTCTGTGTGATCCCTGATTTGAATAAAGAAGGAAATCTTTGAAAATGTTTTTCTCCCAAACCATAAGGCCTAGAGCTTTGATATTTGGTATGAAGCATCATCTCCTTAACCATTAGGTGTAAGGTGTTGATGTATCGATGGGTTAGAGAAAAAACATAGTATTTTTTTGCTCTAAGCCATTGATATGGCATGTATCAATGCCTATTGACCCTCTACCAAAATACTTCAAAGAATTGGCACACTCTTGAATTTAGCGGCATATTATGGCATCAAATGTCTATCTTGGATTAAAAAAGAAAATCTTTAAAAATCTTCTCCTCAAAAATAATTAGGCCTAGAGCATTGCTATTTTGTATATCATAAAGCCATGAGCCATCATACTCAAGGGAGCAATATAGGACCATAATGGTCCTCTTTTTAAAATATACAAATTCCTTTAGACCATTCACAGATGTTGCTTCAGTCAAGCTTGTAAACAATTGAGCATTTTTGTGAAGATGCTTAGAATTTGATAGCTAGAAGGTCAAATGTCATCATTAATTGGGGTCAAGATTGTGGGCATCCATTGTAGTGATACTAAATTGATTTTATGTATGATTTTAAATTCAAAAGTTTCTATTAAGAGTTAGCATAATAACCTAGAATGGGTAGGTAAGGGACTAATAACATTTCTATAAGTTAGAGTAATTTCAGTATCAAAAACAGGAAATAGTAACACTTGCTTTGTTTATTAACCCTTGTAATACTGAACCCGGAATATTCCGGTTTGGGCAGGAGATGTAGACCAAGATCAGCCTGCACATATGTGCAGTCTGATCTTGGTCTACACCCCCTGCTTGTACTTTTCCTGTCAGAGTTGTTTATGAAATTGATTTCTAAAAGAAATATTGATTTTAGAACAATGACTTCTATCAGTGCTTTCAGCCCTTTGATTTTATAGCAATTCAGTAAGGTTATATACAGCATGACAAGGATTAATGAAATTCATCCATTATTTAATATAATCATACATATTCATAACTTGCTATTGATACCATGTGATCAGATAAAAACTTATATTTGAGGTGTACACTGAAATGAGCACTTAGGACTTAAATTAAAATATTCCTTTTATGATTTCCCTACCTGGCAGCGGGAGACAGAGTGTAAAGTTGGAGGGTTGTTTCCCTGCCTCTCAGCAACCCTGGAAACTCCTGTATGTCTAGATTTGTGGGTCCTAGCCTGTCACTGGAAAATGTTACAATTTAAATTCTTAATCAAAGTTACTGTCTACTTGAATTTTTTTGTTAGCTAACCTGAGCACAACTTGCTCAAGGTGAGCTTTTCTGATCACCCTGTGTTCGTTGTGCGTTGCAGTCGGAAGTCGACATCTTTAAAAACATTTTCCTCTGGTGCCATTCGGCCAATTTTAACCAAATTTGACTGGAGTGTTCCTTAGGTGATCCTTTTAAGAACTTGTTTGTGAAATATTGATTTATGATAAGATGTGGGTGTGACAGGGCTGGGCTTATCAGACTTCAGAAAACCATACAATAATCCTTAAAAAATCTTGTCCTCCTAAACTATTTTGACTAAACTTGGCAGGAATGTCCCTTATATATGACCCTTTTAAAACTTCTTGATTTGCAAAAAAATGTAGGCGTTGCAGGGGTGGCCTTTTCATCAGAGATATCATTCTCAGGTGAGTGATTTAGGGTCATTTTGGCCTTCTAGTTTGAAAATTGATGAAATTGCACTTGCAAGACAAAAATATTGTTTTCTTCTAGAATGGCATTGGTTTTGAAATGGGTTGATGTTATATTTAAACATTCCATATATTGTGTTTTAATTTTTAATGGCGGCAAATTAAAAAAAATGTATTCTTTTAGAAATGGCTTATTAGTTCTTTACTTATCTCCTTTCACTCTAAATGAGCGCAGAATAAGGTACACGTTCTGATTGGCAGAAAACTAGTGATCTTAACCCTTGTCCTGCTGAACCTGGAATAGTTCTGTATTGGCAGGAGGTATAGACAAAGATAAGTCTGCACATATGGGCAGTCTGATATTGACCAGCACCACCTACTTGTTCCTTTTAACCCATTACCAGACAACAAAATTTTAGACAGGTTGAAAAGAGTTACAGAGGACTATTTCAAGTGTATGAAATTTTAGATTTTTTCAACTTCCTGGGTAGAAAATATTGTGTAAAATGAAGAAATTTGCTTGATACAAACAATTGCTTCATTTTACACAACGTTTGGGCGTCCAAAAGCATCACTGTGATGGAACAGGTTAAGCCAACGTTCAGTTAATCAAAATCAATTTTCAAAAGAATACATTGTATATACCCACGAAAAAGCCATATTGTGATGTCAGACCTTTGATTTTAAAGTAATTTTGAGTGAGATTCTTTTTTAGCATGACAAGGGTTAATCTAAATAACAATTTATTTTACCCCTTGTCATGCTAAATAAAATCCTTTCCAGAAGTACATTAAAGTCAATAGGCTAAAAGCACTAATTTTGGGTCAATGTTTATTATGAAAATTCATCCTACAGATTGCTCTGGCTAAAAGGAGAAAAGCTGGTGGTGTACATTTAGATCAGACAGCATACATGCGCAGGCTGATCTTAGTCAATGCCAAATAAAGACAAGGGCTCAAAACCTTTAAATTCTTTTAATACATTAGACTTAAAAAAAATTGTGCTTAGCAAGTTTACACTGGATTTCAAGTTTCACTGCCCATATTCATTTATAGACTAGATTGGGTCTCCCATTATTTATTGGCTAGCTCTTGCAAATTGTTCTTCAGGGTACACATGCATTAGATCTCATAACACTGTTATAAAACAAACATAATAAATATGAAGTTTGTAAATGAATGTATATTTTCCTGTGGCAGGTGCTCATTGTCTTTTTACTCTTTTTCCTTTCTAGCTATGATATTACATTGAAAATAATTTGTTTTTGTTTCTTGATGTTGTTATCATTTTTCATTCATGAATTCTCTCTATGAAAGCTCAAGATTATAAGGTGAATAACAAGCTTTATGTTTACATTTCTATGAAGAAAGGATGCAAATCGTTTTTAAAAAATATGTGATATTTTTTTAATAATTTAAGTAATTATCCAGTCATTTTTTTAATGAAAAATGTTTCATTGCTACTGTTTTGGTCTGTGGAATGAAGCACTTATATATATTGAAAAAAAAAGTTAAATACTTAGTTTTCACTTTGGTTGGTTATCCACTGACCTGATTTTATTGATATTTTTAAGCAATTGCTGGAATCTTCATAACTCTTTGATTATGACAGTCACTGCTCAACAAATTCAAATTCAATCAGCAATGACTGGAATCCTTGTTACTCGTTGATTATGGCAGTGTTCAACAAACTCATTAAACAATGGCTGAAATCCTTATAACCCTTTGATTATGACAGTGTTAAATAAATTCACTATGCATTGTCTGGAATCTTTGATTATGACATGCTCGACACATTAACCAGTTACAAACCATCATCAACATCATGCTGTTATGTTGGCGTTGTGCTTGATCTGTTTATTGCTAAATGGCTTGATAAGTGATTTTGCTGTGCATACAAATAATAGAGCCTGTTTTGTAATATTTAGATTAGTAACTCAAAAAGTTTAATAACATTTGTTTATTAACAACAAAAGCAACAACAAAAAAGAATTTCTATTATGTTTTAAACTTTAAATAGACAATGACCTTTGATATGCAATATTTTAATGTAGTTGATTGTAACAAAATTGATGCTTGGAATATTTGTAATTAAGTATAACCAGGATTTTGGGAAAAAAATATGTTTTTATGTTAATATGTTTCCCAAATGCTTTTGCTTTGTTTTGCTATTCATTGATTTGTAATGCTTGGTTCACAACTTTAATAATAATGGTGTAAATAAAAAGTATGATGGTGTGGGCATGAAATGTTTTCAAGGTCCTTTAAAAAACTAATAGAATAGCCCCACTAGACTGACCAAATATGATGTTAATTAGAATGTCCATGACCAATAAGAATATCAATGACCAAATATGATATTAATTAGAATTTCCTTGACCAATAAGAATGTCCATGTCCAAATATGATATCAATTAGAAAGTCCATGACCAATAAGAATGTCCATGACCGAATATGATTTTAATTAGAAAGTCCATGACAAATAAGAATGCCCATGACTGAATATGATGTTAATTAGATAGTCTATGACCAAATTTGATGTTAATTTAGAATGTCCATGACCTAATATGTGAGATTTTGCACAAGAATTAAGGGAAGAGGTACAGTTGTGGGAGATACTTTCAGTGATGTTGATAGCATTTATGAGATGGATAAGATTATCTAGAAGAGATACTCACAAGTCATTTTCTTTTTAATCTGTGTAATACATATAGCTTATATATTCCAGCACTTTTCTGGCTCTTGTCACAGCAACATATATTATGCTAGCATGCTTCTCATAGTTTGCTTTAAGCTCTATAGTATATATTGTACCACAATGATGAAATAATGATAAAATAATTTATGCATGTATTCTGTTGATACATGTATGTAGACTAGTCCTAATTTAACCCTTGTCGTGCTGTATTTATTGCCTTACTGAAATGCTTTACAATCAAAGGACCGAAAGCACTGATAGAACTTCTTCAAAAATCAATATTTATTGTAGAAATCAACTGGGTTCAGCATGACAAGGATTAATGTACTGAAAAGCAATGCATTGAAAATTATTTCAGATGAAATTTGTGTTTTGATGGAAAAATATTTCATCTTGCTATTGGTAAATAATGAATGATCAGGAACAAAGTAAATTGGTGATGTTAATGCTGCCTTTTATTAGCTCACCTGAGCATGAAGTGCTCAAGGTTAGGTATTGTGATCACCTTCTGCCTGGCGCGAACAATTTCTTTAAATGATGTCTCCTCCCAAACTATTGGTATATTTCAATTAAATTTCGCAGAGAGCCCCCTTTAAAGATTTAAACCTCTTGAAAACTCTGGTTGCCATAGCTACAAAAGTGAAATTTTGAACAAATCTTTAAACATCATCTCCTCCTGACCTAGAGGGCGTAGAGCCTTGAAGATTTGCTTGGAGCATCAATACATTGACCAATTTTAGAATGCTAAAATCATTACTCTTGGGTACCAAGGGTGTAGCCCCAGGGGACAGGGGGTTAAATTAAGAATTTCACCCAAATTTGGCAGGAAAAATACTGAGGTGGTCCACTTTAAGATTTGAAAGCAGTTGAAAGCTTTGGTAACATAAGTTAAAATTTCAAAAAAGTCTTCCCCAGACCCATTTGGTATAGGGCCTTGAAGAAAAAGAGCCTTATCTTAGATGAGTGCCAGGGCCACTTGCCCTCTTATTAACTGACTTTTTTTAATTTCTATGTGTACTCTAATAATGAGTTAACTTACATGTATTCTGGGGGCATGAAATAGAAAAAGATGGTTTCCAAGAGCTTTTTTTCATAGTAATGAGTGTGTTCAAAGTTTTCACCATTGTTCTTCTGAATTATTAGACAGGAGGTAGGACAGATATAATATATGTAAACTGATCTTCGTCTGTCCATGCAGGAATATTCCTGAATTGGCATGGTACAGGGTAATAAGCACTAAATTTTAAAAGCTTAGATCCTGTGACAAAAAGTTTTTTCTCAATTTTACCTTTATAAACTTTTAAATAGAAAACTATTAAAATTGCTGTAAAGATACTTAACCCTTTATCACATCCTCCATAGATTAAGCAAAATTGGTTTTGGAAAATATTGTGAGAAAAGAAATTGCTTCTAACTATAAGCACTTTCTCCTTTTCACACATTTTCTATCCCAAGTGACATTCATTTTTCAATTTAAACATTCTTTGAAATGTCTTCTGTAATCTTTCTATTACACCAAGTCTAAAAATATTGTTATTTGAGAAAAGGTAAAGATAGATTGTATATATCCTCATAATTGTATTTACACATTCTATTTTTTCAGTACCGACAAGCAGTCAGCAAACAGCCATCGATGCGCCACCAAAGATCTTTCTCAGCCTTTGGATTTGGGGCTAGTCAGGGATCCACGGTAGGCTCTGTGGGCTCAGGGTCAGGCCAAGGTAGAAGAGGGTCACAAATCAACGTCAATGTCACTCCCCAACAAACTCAGGAAACTTCATCAGATACGCCAGAGATTAGAAAATACAAGAAAAGATTCAACTCTGATATTCTTTGTGCATCATTATGGGGTATGCATTCTATATCTTCTATAGTATTTGAAAAATTCTTGAATTTAGATTCACAAACTTGAAACTTGTGTTAAAAAAGATTTGTTGATAAAAATGAAGAAGAAGATAGGTATATTGATCAGAAATCATAAGAGAATTTATTAAGCAGTGAAAGATAACAGGATTCATGCTACTGATTTTGTTTTTTGGCGGTTTTGAAGTTAATTTGCATAAAATAGATTCATGGAATAGCCCCCTCCCCATTGATCCTGTAGCTGTGGTCCTTTATCAGATTCCATCAAAGAATTCTGATCTGGTAAAAAACATGGCCTGATTAGAGGGACCAATTTCCATGTATGGTGTAAAGTGAAAACTCTGAAATTCTTCAACTTAGAAACTGATGAATTTTCAGCATAATTTCACAGGATTATCCTTGGATGACCTTTTATCAGGTTCCTTCAAAGTATTTTGATCTGTTGAAAACCATTGCTTCCACTAAGGGGTTAATTCATGTATATGGTGTGCAGTGAAAACATCCAAAAACTTCTTCCCAGAAACCAGATGATGAATTTCAACTAAATTTAGCAGGAATGGTGCATTTGTGACTCTGTAATAGATTCCTACAATGACTTTTGTTCAGTTAAAAACGCATGGCTTTTATTGGCAGGGCTAATTTCCATATAATGTATAGTTCCTCTCAGAGGATGGATTTCAACCAAATTTCACAGGAGTTGTGCTTTGGTGACCCTTTATCAGATTTTTAATGCTTCCCGAAGGGTGAGCATATAGCTGCCACTTTGTCAGTCTGTCTGTCTGTCATTCTATTTTCCATCTGTCCGCCCCGATATCTCCACAACCCTTTGGCAAAATTGGAAGAAACATCACATGTGTATTCCTTATGATATTACGCCGTGGTACTTTGGCTAGCTCCAAGGTCACAGTTCAAGGCCAAAGTTCTTTCAATCATGGATGAACTTCAACTGACTCAACTTGGCACAATTGTATCATGAATTGTACCATTTGAAAAAAAATCAGATAGCTCCAAGGTGAATGTCACAGCTCAAAGTCAAATGTTGAAATTAACAATTTCAAGAGTATAGCTCCTTCAATTATGGATGGGCTTCGATATAACTTTACACTATTCTTTTATTGTATGAGTAGATGTGCAATTTGTAACAAATCTTCAGATAGCTCCAAGGTCAAGGTCACATCCAAGATCAAAAGTTAAAATATTCTTTAATGGGCATCGCTCATTCATTCATAGAAGGATTTCAATATAACTAAACACAATTGTTCTCAGTCATGAAAAGATGTGCCATTTGAAAAAAAAGAAATTGGATAGCTCCAAGGTCAAGGTTACAGGTCAATATCAAATGTTGAAAATAGCCATGGCTGGAGCATAGCTTCTAAATGAATTCAAAATAACTTAACAAAATTGTTCTCTATCATCAGTCGATGTGCTATTTGAAACAAATCTAAAGAAGACTCCAAGGTCAAGGTCACAGCTCAAGGTTGAACATGAAAGTTTGCATTTCCAGAACATAGATCCTTCAATTATAGATAGATTAGACATAACTTTACACAATTGTTGTCTATCATTGAAGATGTGCCATTTGAAAAATGTTTTCGAATAGTTCCAAAGTCAAAAGCAAAATTCCTTCAGTTGTAGATGAATTTCAATATAACTTGTCACACTTGTTCTCAGTCATCAGTATATGTGCATTTTCTTTATTTTCAACAAAATTCTTCCAAGATTTTGTCTAAAAGGGTGTGAAGGGGGAAGTTTGTGGGAATGGGATAAAAAAAAACTCATCTTCCAAACTATTTTGCCAACCAGACAGAAATTCTGGCTGGACAAATCTTTTCAAAAACTACATGTTATTTTTTTCATGGTTTATTTAATTGGTTAAACCCAAAGAGCTGAATTTCAGACGAGTAACCCTGGTCTTACCCCTTGTCATGCTGAACCCGGAATATTCCGGTTTTGGCAGGAGGTATAGACCAAGACCAGCCTGCACATAAGTGCAGTCTGACCTTAGTCCACACCTCCTGCTTGTACTTTTCCTGCCAGAGTTGCTTATGAAATCGATCACTGAAAGAAATATTGATGATTGAACAACAAGTTCTATCAGCGCTTTCAGCCCTTTGATTTTACGGCAACTAAGTAAGGTAATTTATACAGCATGACAAGGGTTAAAGTTATCTTATTTACTTTCTAGATATTCAATGACTTACTTTTTTCAGGGGTTAATTTACTTATTGGAACAGACAGTGGTTTGATGCTGCTAGATAGAAGTGGTCAGGGTAAAGGTTAGTATGATTGTTATCTTTACTCATCACCCAATGGCAAAATTTTTGACTGGTCCAAATTGGAAGGAAGGAGTTGCAGACAACAATTTTAAAGTTATCAAAAGTTTGGGGTATAAAAAGATTGGTTTGCAAACTTAAGATCCTAACTACAGCTTGTTTAAGCTTTGGTTATGACATATAAGTTACACAAGCAATAGAATGCTTGACACAAATGTCGGAATCAATATTTTAGTTCCAGTCTAAATGTGTGAGACCAGAGGGTGCTGCAAGCAACCCTAAACGTCCTAACTACAGCTTGAATAAGCTTGGGTTATGACATTTATGACATTTAACCCTTTCCTGGATAAACACGGGATTTTACGTCACTGTGATTTTATACTTGAGAAAACATTGTGGGAAAAGGAGAAATTGCTTATACTAAGCAATTTCTCATTTTCTCACAATGTTTTCTACCACATAGGATGGTCTTATTTCGAATTGCATCCAATTTTCATTGTCGTCTGCATCCTCTTTCAATTTGGACCAGTCTAAAATTTCAAAAACCAGGAAAGGGTTAAGTTACACAAGCAATAGAATGCTTGAAACAAATGTCGGAGTTATTATTCCAGTCTAAATATATGAGTTCTGAGGGTGCTCCAAGTTACCAGTCAATTGTAATGACATAAATAGTTATGTATATAACAAATATACAGGATAATTTGTTTTATTTCCAGTTTATTCCTTAATTACCCGACGGAAGTTTACACAAATGGAAGTGCTAGAAAATCAGAATATCCTTGTTACAATCTCTGGGAAGAAGAACAAAATCCGAGTCTACTACCTGTCATGGTTGAAAAGTAAAATTTTCAAAACTGAAGGGGTGAGTCTGTAACTCTTTAACCCATGGACCCTTTATCAAATGACAAAATTTCAGACTTGTCCAAATTGAAAGGAGTAGTAGAAGACAATTATGAAATTTTGATATGGGGGGGGGTCGGCTTTTAGGTAGTAAACATTGAGTGAAATGAAGAAATTGCTTGTTACAAGCAATTTCTCCATTTTACACAATGTTTTCCAAAGATTTTTTTGAAGCACCTAAGAAAGAGGGATTTTGTGGGAATGACTTAACTTATTAACCATTGACAATCAAGCTTTTTGACTTGAAAGATTATGCATTCATTGTGGAAAATGAAGAAATTGTTACAAGCGATTTCTTCATTATTAGCAATGTTTTCTAATGCAAAGGATGGATAATTTTAATGTTTCTTCAGCATAAAATTGTGTCCTGCAACTTCTATTGAATTTGAACAATTCTAAAATTTTGTCCTTTGGTAATAGGCTGAAGAAAGAATGGTCCAGATTAAAACAAAATGTAGAAAGAACTGACTAAGATTTAAGTTAACTCAATTCATACAGATATAATATTGAGAAAAAATGATACTTTTGAAAATAAATTCTAGAATCATATATTTCCTGCGCTTTTATATATTATATGTCCTATATAAGTGTTAGATTTTTTAAAAGAATAGTTCAGGCTTAGATAGTGATAGGGGCTAGACTAGCTGCCAGTCTCCTTTATATTTATTGGCTAGATATTGTATGTACATTTTTACTCGAAAAATCTCTCTGCTTTTACTGACCTCTCTCTGTTTTGCTGATCAGTTTGTGCGATGCAAGGGAAGTAATTTCAGGGAATGAAATGTAAAGCATCAGGGAATGGGGAGGTTGGGGGTAGGGGGAAATGAATTCCTTGTTACAAGATGTCTCCTTACATTGTTTTTAAGGCTATGTGTCAAGTTGAAAAATGCAAGTTCCCAATTCAAAATATTGGCAGTAGGGGAGTTTCATATCTTAATTCTGATATATGAGTTACATAACTATCATTTTATAATAAAGCATATGTAAATCATTTCAGAATGACAGGAGAAATGGCTGGGTAAATGTTGGAGAATTAGAAGGATGTGTTCATTTTAAGATAGGTAAGATAAACAAAATAAAAAGGTTGGAATGTCTTTTGGGAATTAATGCTTAATCCATTCCCAAACCATCCCACTTTTTTATGACACTTAGGAAAAGAATTCTGGGGAAAACATGCAAAAAAAAAAAGAAGAAATTACTTAATATAAGCAATTTCTTCATTTACCATATTTTTCTTTCCCCAAAAGACAGAAATATTTAAAACTTGACTCTGCACTTTGTTTGAAATTTGATTGGTCTAAAGGTTTTTCGTCTGGTAATGCCATAGAAAAGTCTTGAAAGGCCTATTCATTTGAAGTGTTTGGTATTACTCGAGTAATATGAAATGAAAATACCGAGCTTATTTACAGTATGATTGCTTGTTATAATCAATTTCTTAATTTCCCACAGTGTTGTCTACTCCAAAAGACAAAGATTTTTGAGATATACCAATTTCAAGTTTGCTTTGTGCAATTTTTTAGCTCACCTGAGCACAAAGTTTGAGGTGAGTTATTATGATTAGTCATAGTCTGTCCACAATCTATAAAAATCTTCTATAAAACCAGAAGGCGAATCAAGCTAGAATTTTCCAGAGATGTTTCTTGTTCCAAAAGTTGTCAAAAGCATTTCATTCTGACTTTGGTTGGCCCTTCACAAAACTTGTGAATATTATGCCCATGGGGCGTCATCTTGTCACCGTAGTCTACCCTTATTTTGCCATATTTAATTAGAAGCACAGAAGGAAAACTTTAAAGAATCTTCCCCCGGCAAACAATATCATTTCTCAAGGTCAAATTAAACCCATTTTAATGATTATGTTTGTGAATGTTTAATGCACATAATGAATTATCCTTTTTACTTTCAGTTAAATACGAAAAGATAAAGTTTTTAGTGATAGCTCTCAAAGAGAGTATAGAAATATATGCCTGGGCACCAAAACCTTACCATAAATTTATGGCTTTTAAGGTAAGTTTTGCTTGACTTAGCAAAGTTTTGTTCTATTCCCATAAATAAAATACATTATTGTAACTAAGAAATGGGCTCAAATTTTGCTGGAAAGACAGGAAGTGTTCAACTCACAATAGCTGATTATAGAATCAGCATCCTAGTCCAAATTTACCCTTGTCATGTTGAATCAAATACTTTTTTTCAGAAGTATGTATTAACCCTTTCCTATTCAATCCCTGTTTTTTACGCCCCTATGTTTCTACAGTTGAGAAAAAATTGTGAAAAAAGGAGAAATTGCTTGTAACAAGAAATTGTAACAAGCAATTTCTTCTTTTTCCACAATTTTTTCTACGATACAAAATGATAATTTTTTCAAATCAAATTAACTTTCAATTGTCACTTGCAAAACCTTTGAATTGGACAGGTCTAAAATTCTAAAAAACAGGAAAGGGTTAAAGGGCTGGGAGCACTAGAAGGCCCTGATTATGGGTCAATATTTCTTATTTTAATTATTTGTATAAACTCTGGCTTAAACCTCCAACAGGTGGTAAAGACTAAGATTACACACCACATATGTGCAGACTGATCTTAGTCTATACCACCTGCAAAAGCAGGAGTATTCTTGGTTCGGCGTGATAAGGTATACAGTCTTTCTAGATACAGTAAAACCCCTCTAATACGACCACTTGCGGTACTTTCTGAAAGTGGTCGTAATAGCGGGGTGGTCGTAATACTGAGGTTTGGTTGTTTGTTGTCAAGTAATTCACGTTTATTTTATTTTCGTTTTTTTTACTATATTAATACTATACATACAAAAATGAAACTATAAGAACATGTATTACAGCGGAATCTTACGTCAGTTTCAAATTTACGACCTTTGATAAATTCTACTTTCTCTATTCTCCATTTGGATCTGATTCAGAAGTCTGATCTCAGATTATTTATTCGTAAGTACATGTTCAAAGTGTCAAACTGTCGATATCATATCTTCTATAATGCGAATACCAAGCATCAATTACGTTGAAATTGCTTATTAACCCTTCGGAACGCCGTAAACAAACTAATCGTAACTTCTCGGATACGTTTTCAGTTTCAAATTTATTACTCCAGTCAAAACCTGTGACACATTCAAATAACAATTAAAGTTAATACAATTTATTAATTTCTAAAAGTGATCGGCCACTTTAATCATAACACCTATTATAATAAGGATTCGATATCACATAATCAAAAATCCGATAATGTATTTACAATGTATTCGTACCCAATTAGTGTCGCTCTTATCAAGTGTGAAATTCGGGTGGTCGGTCTCAACGTGTGAAGGTACTGGTCATTTTAGTGGGGTTCAAAATAGTGTATCAGCTATAGTTGGGACTGATTTTAGTGGTCGTAATTCGGAATAGAGGGGTGCCCGTTTTAGAGGGGTTCACGACCATTGAAATAAAGAACAAAAAATTCCGTTCTGTAAAATTTCGGTCGTAATAGCGGGGTGCCCGTATTTCCGGGGTGGTCGTAAGGAGGGGTTTTACTGTATATTGCTCTTAGGGCCACTTTTGCTCTTTGAAAAAAATCTTCAACTAGAAAAGTTGTTGGCTGGTTTGTATGCTTTAATAATGATTGAAATGAACTCCCTAACCTTACCTTGTTAACCCATTACCTGACAGCAAAATTTTGAACTGGTTCAAATTCAAAGGAGTTTCAGATGACAAGTTAAAGTTTATTAAATTCTAGATATTTTAATTTTTCTCTGTAGAAAACATCGTGGAAAATTGTATTTAACAATGTTTTCCCAATTATTTTTCATGGTGGTATCAAAAAGCGTCATTATGTGAGAATGGATTAAACTATTTTCCAGACAACAAAATTTCAGACTAGTTAAAAGAAGGTATAGACAATAAATCAAAGTGATTTTGAATTATTTAACCCATTCCCACACAATGACGTTTTTTGTCGACCCTCAAGAAAAAGGCTTTGGAAAACATTGTGTTAAATGAAGAAATTGCTTGTAACAAGCAATTTCTTCATTAACCACTTTTTTTTGCCCCAAAAGAAAGAGATTTTTAAAATTTCAACAGCTTGAAATTGTTGTCTGCAACTTCTTTGGATTTGGACTGGTCTAAAATGTCATTGTGTGGGAATGGGTTTAAGTATGAACCATATTTCAGGAGATGAATCGATTTCTTCTTTTTCAACAATGTTTTCTCAATTATAAAACTACAGGGATGTTGAACAGGAAAGGGTAAAGGTCTATATTTTGTGAAAAGGAGTGATTATATGGAAAAGAGTTAACAGCTTTGATTAACCAAATTTGCCTTTACTGTTTACTGTATGATTGAGACTGAATGACTTTAACCCATTCCAACACAAGAAAATTTTAGACTGGTCCAAATTGAAAGAAGCTGCAGACGACAATTTAAATTTGATGGAATTTAAAATTTGCCAGCATTTTGGGGTAGAAAACATTGTGGATAATGAAGAAATTGCTTGATACAAGCAATTTCTTCATTTTCCACAATGTTTTCTAAAGCTTTTTTCTTGAGGGGCGTAAAAAGGAGGGCTTGTGTGGAAATGGGTTAAAGTACTGCTACATTTTGATTTGGTGCAAAAACATTGAACAGTAATAATACTTTATTATAAATATTTCTAGTAAGATATATACATTTTACTCAGACAACGTTGGAAATGTCAGAAAAGAAATTGATATCTGATAGTGTTACATACACAGTTTCAAATAAGGTAGTCAAAGATGATGTCATTTTCATTTTATAGATGACATCACAATTCTAATAAACGAAATAATATACTTTGAGCAATCAGAATTGTTAAAAAGAAGGGAGGTACTTGCAGATTTTTAGCTCGGCTGTTTTCAGAGAAAACCCGAGGTATTGCGATAGCCTTGGTGCCGTTGTTGTTGTTGTCGTTATGTGAAAACTTTTGACATTTTGTGATATCTCTGGTTCTACCGAAGGCATTCACTTGAAACTTGAAGCACTTGTTCACTATCAAAGGTGAACCTATACAAGGGCACCGCCTACGGGTGCCTACACTCGGCTGTTGGGAGATGGATAGTGGACAAAAATCTAAGTCGAAAAAGGGGTATAATTTGCACAAAATGTACCTGTAGGCGGTGCCCTTGTTTTATTATTTCATTCTGACTGTGGAGGAAAAGTTTGATATTGCACTTGACCTTTGGTTTCTTGAAATATCAAAGTTCCTCTGCAGGTCAAAGGAACTACAAGATGTATTGCCATAGTTATTTTTACCCCAATTTCTATCCTGGTTTAATGTTCATGAGCACAACAATTAGTGAAATCTCTTAACCATTTCAGGCATTTGGAGAATTAGCTCAGCGACCTTTGATAGTAGACCTTACAGTTGAAGAGGGTCAAAGGTTAAAGGTGTTGTACGGGTCAAAGACTGGATTCCATGCAATTGATGTAGACACAGCATCAATATTTGATCTGTACATTCCACAACATGTAAGTTTATTGTGCATGATCATGTTTTTTTATACCCCTCGACTGCAATGTAGTATTGGTTTTACAATGTTTGTCTGTCTGTCCATTGATGTGTTTGTCCTTCTGTAGGCTGTCCATTTTTATGCTTTAACTCTTAGAACCAATAGACCCATAAAAATGAAATTTCATAACATTATTGCCAATGATCCAATGAAGTGCCCTATTGTTTTTGGGTCATGTAATTAATGGGTCAAGGTCACTCTTGAACTTTGATTGATAACTTTTTCCATGCTCTTTCCCCTAAGCCATTTGACCTAGGACTTTAGACAAAGCTATCCATAACCCAAGGATGAGCCCTATTGCTTTTTGGTAATTGTATTTGATATGCATCAAATTAGGGTCATTTGTCCAAGATTAGGCCAAAACTTTATCCCATTGGCGATGACAATGTTTCAAACTGGTCCAAATTAAAAGAGGCCTCTCCTTTTCTCACAAGGCTTCTCTGAGCTTTTTTGGCTCACCTGAGCACAATGTGCTCAAGGTGAGCTTTTGGTATCACTTTTTGTCTGTCGTGCGCAAGAATTTTAACCAAACTTGGCATGAATGTTCCTTGGGTGACCCTTTTCAAAAGTTGTTCGTGGAATTTTGATTTATGCCGAAATATTGGCATGGCAGGGTGGGGCAGTTTTTGACTTTGAAATCTTTAAACATCTTCTCTTCAGTAACCATTCGGCAATTTCAACCAAACTTGGCAAGAATGTTTTTTTGGTGACCCTTTTCAAAAGTTGTATAAGGAATTTTGATTCACGCCCAAATATGGGTGTGGCAGGGTGTGGCAGTTTTTGACTTTGAAAGCTTTTAACATCTTCTCCTCTGTAAACGTTGGGCCAATTTCAACAAACCTTGGCATGAATGTTCCTTGGGTGACCCTTTTCAAAAGTTATTCTAGAATTTTGATTGATGCCCAAATATGGGTGTGGCAGGGCGTGGCAGTTTTTGTCTTTGAAATCTTTAAACATCTTCTCCTCAGTAACCATTGGGCCAATTTCAACCAAACTTGGCATGAATGTTCCTTGGGTGACCCTTTTCAAAAGCTGTCTTGGAATTTTCATCTATGCCCAAATATTGGCAAGGCAGAGTCGGGCAGTTTTTGACTTTGAAATCTTTAAACATCTTCTCTTCAGTAACCATTCGGCAATTTCAACCAAACTTGGCAAGAATGTTTTTTTGGTGACCCTTTTCAAAAGTTGTATAAGGAATTTTGATTCACGCCCAAATATGGGTGTGGCAGGGTGTGGCAGTTTTTTATACTTTGAAATCTTTAAACATCTTCTCCTCAGTAACCATTGGGCCAATTTCAACCAAACTTGGCATGAATGTTCCTTGGGTGACCCTTTTCAAAAGTTTTTCTTGGAATTTTCATTTATGCCCAAATATTGGCATGGCAGAGTCGGGCAGTTTTTGACTTTGAAATCTTTAAACATCTTCTCCTCAGTAACCATTCGGCAAATTTCAATCAAACTTGGCAAGAATGTTTTTTTGGTGACCCTTTTCAAAAGTTGTATGCAGACTTTTGTTTCACGCCCAAATATGGGCGTTGCAGGGCATGGCAGTTTTTGACTTTGAAAGCTTTTAACATCTTCTCCTCTGTAAACGTTGGGCCAATTTCAACAAACCTTGGCATGAATGTTCCTTGGATGACCCATTTCAAAAGTTATTCTAGAATTTTGATTGATGCCCAAATATGGGCGTGACAGGTTGGGCAGTTTTTGACTTTGAAATTTTTAAACATCACCTCAGTAACCAATGGGCCAATTTCAACTAAACTTAAATGAATATTCATTCGTTGATCCTTTTCAAAAGTGTTGGAAAAATTTTGAATCATCTTACATTAGTTAGGTGAGCGATTTTAGGACCATTCTGGCCCTCTTGTTTTTTGTAGTGGTCAAAACACGAGATTGTGTGGTAATGGGCTAAGCCTTGACATCTAAGATTCAAATCAAAACTGGAAAAGAAAAACCCTTATTATTTCCAATAACGTCTAACCTACTGTCATCTGCTGATAACAAGGTCAAGGTTATTGCAATGGGTTAATGTCATCTATAAAGGTCAAGAATTTCAAAATTTGTCATTATTTGGATGTAAGTGTTAAACAAACACACCTTCTGTATGAGAATTACATCATTTGTCCAAATATTTCAAAGTCAAGTCAAGTTTATAGAGAAGAATACAAATCTGTTTCTTACAACATGTATAGTACAATGGAATTGGTGCTCTGGAGAAACAAGCTAGAAGATACATAGAGCATAATTTTTTGTTTCAGAGTCAGATCGATTGATCATGGAGTGAACAGGGGTCGACTCTAACTTTCCTCAGTGGGATCCCACAGGAATCCCTACCAATTTCTTCAGGATTTTCTCTGGATAATCAGGGATCCCTCCTTGATATACATTAACTCAATCACACACAATCCGGCCCTGCTAAGCCCATCTTGAAAGAACAGCTTCGGAAAACATTGTTGAAAATGAAGAAATTGCTTGTTACAAGCAATTTCTTCATTATCCACAATGTTTTTTTACAAAAAACAAGCAAACAAAAAAGTCAGGAGCATTAGTTGATAGATCTATCGTACTGGAGAAATATTGAAGGATCCTGACGGAATCCCTAGCCTGAGATTGCTTGGGTCCCTTTTAATTTTCAGGGATCGTCGGGATCCAACAACACAGTTAGTGTCGACCCCTGGTGAAAATATGGCTTTTGTTGTTCACTTAATCTGAGATATATCAATCTTGCATGAAATACAAATTGTGATTCTATTTTGCTAATGCAAAAAGCAACAAAATTGATTTTTTTTTCAGACAAATTACTCAAAGAGCTTCATTTTGCTTGTGATTTACATGGAAATCTGATGATGTCATTATGACTTTTGTCCCTTTTAGATGATGTTTAGTAGTTCAAAATGAATGAAAGCATGCCTAAATCTCAAACCTAAATCACTAAACTGAGCTTATCATTTGGATAATTCCACTTGTTTTTTCAAAGAAATTATCAGTTGTTAATCCTCAGATAGATCTTAACCCTTGTCATGCTGTATAAATAATGTTACTGAATTGCTGTAAAATCAAAGGGCTGAAAGCACTGATAGAACTTGTTGTTCAAAAATAACTAAATCTTTTAGAAATCAATTTCATAAACAACTCTGGCAGGAAAAGTACAAGCAGGAGGTGTAGACCAAGATCAGATTGCACTTATGTGCAGGCTGATCTTGGTCTATGTCTCCTGCCAAAACAGGAATATTCCGGGCTCAGCATGACAAGGGTTAATTATCCAATGGAAAGCATTAACCCATTATCAGACGACAAAATTTTAGACTGGTCCAAATTGAAAGTAGTTGCAGACAACAATTTAAATTTTATTAAATTTTAGATTTTCTCTGCTTGATGGGTGAAAAACATTGTGTAAAATGAAGATATTGCTTGTCAGAAGCAATTTCTTCATTTTAGACAATGTTTCCCGAAGTGTTTTTCTGGAGGGGTGTTCAAAAGTGTCACTGTGTATGAATTGGTTAAAGAAACAGTCTTCTTAATTACATTTTATAGTCTCTGATAGCACTAGTGACCTCCTTTGTTCTCCAGACCTGCCGTTCCATCTGTATGCCCATGTGTCTGTTAGCGATGGCGGTAGCGCAGTGGGTGGTAGCACTTTGGACTCTCAATCATGAGGTCTAGTGTTAAGCTAGAATATCCTTTCTACATGTGTCTCCCATCAATGGGGCGAAAATTGTAAACTTAAGTGAGATGAGCAGCTAAAGGCTTGGAAAGGATGTAGTGGTAGTACTGGTGTGAGAAATACCAGGAACCCATTATTAGGTGCTCCAGCCACCGCGATATAACTGAAGTATTGTTAACAGTGGCATTAAACCCCATCCAAATAAACAGTGTTTCTGCCATTGAGTGACTTAAATGAATTTCCAGATCCTTTTGATGATTCCAGATTTTGTGGTTACTGAGAATAGTTCTATGTCTGCAATATTTCCTATTTCATTTCAGATTCATGGCCCCATTTCACCACACACCATTGTGATTCTCCCCAACACAAATGGGATGTTACTCCTTCTTTGTTATGATAGTAAGTAGTTTTAACCCTCTATCAGATGACAAAATTTTAGACTGGTCCAAATTCAAAGTGAATGCAGATGACAATTTTTAGTTGCTGAATGATTTTTAAATCTTTGTCTTTTGGGGTAGAAAACATTGTGGATATTCAAGAAATTGCTTGTAACAAGCAATTTCTTCATTGTCCACAATATTTGCCAGAAGAATTTTTAAGGGGGCATCAAAAAGCGTCAGTGAGTTGGAGAGCCCCAGATTTAGGGAGTGATTTTGATTTTAAAATTTAAACTTTCAGTATATATCCATCAAACCCTATGTTGTGCATACTCAGGGGAATAATCTTGAAAAGATAATTCCAATGAGTACCAATAACATACGGAAAATTAACAGATTTAGATTGCTGTCTGTTGTACAACATTTCTCAAATAATATTTCAATTACATAAAGCCTATATCATTGAAAACAGTAATTGAGTTACCATCATGATGTAAATTTTTGAGGCTGTTAGTCACTATATTTTGGTATCACTATTTACACCTGTCCTATTTATCATAAAGTCATGCACCTTGTTATTCCAGTCTCATACAAACCCTATTTTTTCTGACCTCAAAATAAAAAAAAATAAATTGATGTTTCTACTTTGGATAAGAAGCTGGTCACTCAGATTGAATGTTGTAGTTATTCTGGTGTACCAAGATACTGTTAAAAGTAGCATTATACCCTATAAAATTAGACAAAAAAATTAGCCTCCTTCTAAGTTTCTGAGTTTACTTGTTGATATTTATAAGCATTAATTCTTGTATTTATTATTCCACATGAGATTAGTCAAAGCTCACATGTTGTTCTTATCTAAGCTCAGTGGTTAGATAACAGACTCTTAATCTGAGACAAGTCAATAGTTACAGGTTCAAATCCTGACCTTGCTGAAGGTCACATGGGTATATAACCTTGGGCTAGACATTTCAGAGCCCAGCTTAGTACTTGAAATATCTAGAATTCAGATGAATAAGTGAACTTTGCTTTGGTGTAAAAGATTGTTCAAAACTGCTTTAAACCAGATATAAACAAAAAATCAAAGGGCTTATGTGTACCAATTCTAATTTTTAAGCGGGACTATTGTCATCCCCACAATGAGCAAAGGATTTACATCCATTTTGTCAATACCCTGATCTTTGTCACTTGGGGTAGAAATATTGCGTAAAATGGAAGAAATTTCTTGACGAAAGCTTTGTCTTCAAAATGTTTTTCAAAATTATCTTTTGGGATGTCAAAAAGCGGGACTGTGTGGGAATGGGATATTTTTGCAATAGTAATTTGCAGATTCAAATGTAACTATCATGAACGTAATATTAAAATATGAGCTTAGCATTAATCCTTGTCATACTCAACATGTAATATTTCTGCGTTTGCAGGAGGTATAGACAAAGATCATTCTGCACATATGGGCAGTCTTATCTTATTCTACACAACCTCTTTGAAGTTTTAAAGCTATCTGTTTATAAAAGTATTTAATATATGGAATGTTGACCTACAATTAGGGTCTTCCAGTGCTGTCAGCCCATTGATTTTAATGTAATTCTGGTTTTATTCAGCGTGACAAGGGTTAATGATGCATTTTTCTTGTACAGATGAAGGTGTATATGTGGATACAAATGGTAAAGTCACCAAGAATGTAGTATTACAATGGGGAGAGCTACCTACTTCTGTCGGTAAGTTCACCTAGCCCTTACTTTACAGTAACTTGGCTATTGCTTGTTGGCTTGTCAGGATGGCTGTGATATTATACTTAAAAAAATATTGTGGACAAAGAAGAAATTGCTTGTTACAAGCAATTTCTTCTTTTTCCACGATATTTTCTATCATATAGGATGGCTATTCTTTGAATGGTACTTACTTTATCATGTTGTCTGCTATCCCCTTGAATTTGGACAAGTCTGAAATTTTGAAAAACAGCAAATTGGTTAAAAACTTTGACTTTCAATTCTTCAGAAACATCTCTCATGTGCATTATTGCCAGTGAGACTTGAGAGATCTTTGATCCATTGCCAGACAACAGAAATTTAGACCAGTCAAAATAAAAAGACGTGGAAAACATCTTTTCATTAGTTATGTAAAATTGAAGGAGGAATTACAATGTTTTCCTGAGTACAATACTGGGAGGGTATAAAGAGTCAGGATTTTCTGATTAGGGATTGATTTGTGGTGAACCACTACTTTGAATCACTTTGTAGAATAACACAAGGTGTTTTAAGTTTATCCTGACAGAGAAATTTAGAATCTTAAATAAGTGTATCTTGCTTCACAAAATGGTCCTCTATTACATAAGTTAATTTAAAACTTAGAATAATATATACTACTCACATCATTAAGTACACAGACTATTCATGACTTTTTAGGCGACATCAGTCACAGGTCAAGGTCAAAATTAAACTTTGTTTAAATACGGTTTCCATACTCTAACACATAAGACATGTTATACATACGGTATTCTAAAATTTTGTCTTCTTGTAACGGGTCATAGAAAGAAATTCTGAATTCAAATATTAAAACCACTTTTTGTATGATTTTGCAGCCTACATTGGGACAGGACAAATCATGGGCTGGGGTAACAAGGCAATAGAGATTCGGGCTGCTGAGACAGGCCATTTAGACGGAGTTTTCATGCACAAGAAGGCTCAAAAATTAAAATTCCTTTGTGAGAGAAATGATAAGGTAGGTGTATATAGGGTGATTCCTATATTTGCAAACTCCTCAAATAAGGGATGACTTGTTTGAAATAACAACAGGGCTCTGCAGAGTGGGCGACTCAGGCGAAAAAGTCGACTGGTTACATAAAACTTCGCCTGATTTGCTGATCAAAGCGAAGTCGAAGTCGCCTGGAATTTTCGGGAAGTCGCCTGGATATGATAGGTGATAACCAAAACTGGCCCAGTGGCTATAAAAGTGCCGGTGGGAAGCCCTTTGATCGTACTTAAAGCGTGTATCGATAGTCGGGAGGCCAGCAGATTATCAGAAAGATGGGTATGTTCTGGCAGCTAATAGTCAACATGCTCGCTTCATTCACACCTACGCTGATTGGTTTCGGCAATGCTTTGTATACTATTGGCACCAGAAATCTTTATTTAAAATCCTTTCCCTTCTTAAGTTTTAATTATTTCTGTAAATTAAGTTACCATCAGTCTACGAGATTTGTTGCTTACTTTCACATAATGGGAATAATGGCCGACATTTACGGACGCCGTGTCATTTACCAGAAGTCAAAATTTTGTTAAAAATTTGAAATCTTGATGAAAAATAATTCTGCCGAAAATCTACGTAGAGTAAATTCACTTTTCATTAGAATCATTCAATTTGAATTATCTGCTTTAATTGTAACAAGTAAAGAAAATCATGGCAAACAATTTAAAGGCTGCTACGATCTTTTCCCGAGTTTCTTGCTGTGATACATTCTTTCCAAAAACAAAATTTCACTTACTTGTGTTGGTAATAATTCCTTTAAATAACATGTAATCCTATAAAATTGAGCAAATTATCCTGTGTTAACTTTAAGCCTCTGCATGTACAGAGTCTAGTTTTGTGTAATGAGCAGTAACCCTTACCCTTTACACACTATAACTGACTTAATCACAGAGGACCTTTTTTGACAAATTAATGACAATTTTTATCCATTTATATGTTATCAGGTAAAGTGGACAGACTTTAACTCATTACCACACAATCCCCCATTTTTGACATCTTGAATTATTTTTGTGGAAAATTGTGGAAAAAGGAGGAAATGATTGCAGCAAGCAATTTACACTTTCCCCACATGTTTCTACCCTCTTTGGCACATTCTTTTTTATTTAAGATCACTTTCAAATGTCTTATTTAGCTTCTTTCAATTTGTACCAGTCTGAATTTTTTCTTCTGGTAATGTTTTGATTAAATACATGTTACAATAAAATCTTTTCTCAATTTCTGCTTCAAATAGGAACACTACTCATTTCATTCAGACCGTTTATACACTATTTGCATTTTTTTATTAGTTGACTTTTTTATAATATATGAATCTATTATGAAGTATTAAAAAAAAATCAGAATCAAACTCTTGAATTCTCAAACTTAAAAAAAGAAAAATACAAAAGTATCACAGTATTTTCTATGTTTATTGCATTATACATTATATAAAATGCAACTACTTGGTTGTAAAGCTTTTTTATTTTCTGATAGATATGAGTAATACACGCAAAAACTTTTCTTACGCAATCCACTTCTCCTGAAAGTCTCACCACTTCTCCCCATTTTGAAAAACTTCTCCCAATTCTCAGACTAGTGAGAAGTGACCTCTCCCCAAATTCTGGGAGTCTGCAGAGCCCTGAACAAGCTTTACAATACCATGTAAAAGTCTTTTTAAGAAAAAAAAAAAAGGTTGTTATTGCAATATAACTTCTTTGTCGTTCTATGAAAATTATGTGTACTAATTTTCAAAACAATTCTGTATTTATATGCACGTCTAAAGTATACCAGCAATCGGATTTCAACCTAATTTCCTAGATACAATCCTTATGTAATGCTGTTTCAGGAAACTTAAAAAAATTTGAAACCATGAAGAATTCATATTGACATGGAAACCGAAAGAAAACTTAAAAATAAAAGAGAACTGCCAATGCTTGGGTTTTCAAGTGCTTGATACTGACTAGAATTTCTCAGTAAAAAGGGCCACAATTGTTCAAAATATTCATTAATAGTTATCCCCCTTGTTTGTATAAATTGGATAGTAAATATATATTCCAAGTTTCAAGTGAATGTGTTGAGTAATACCATTGACATTACAAAATGCCAAAATTTTTGGATCACGATCCTGATGCGGAGGGGAATGCAGCTGTAGATGACGGTCAGGCTAAAGCAATACCTTTGCAAAAACAACTGAGCTAAAAACTCTCCACACTATAACACTTTTTGATGCCCATGAAAACCTTGAATTAAGCAGCTTTAATCCATTACCACATGACAAAATTTTAGACAGTTCCAAGATAAATATATTTGCAGACTACAATTGATTGTGTGTTAAAATTAGAAAATACATCCTCTCTTTTCCAAATGTTTTCCAGAGCTATATTTCATTGGCACATGTAAAATTAAGTAATCAATTAAAGAGGGTTAAGGGATGAAACAATATTGACTGATCAACACATTTTGTTTCTCAATATCACATTTCTCTATTTTCTGTATTTTCAGGTATTTTTCTCGTCAATGAGATCTGGGTCATCGTGTCAGATATATTTCATGACTCTAAGTCGTCCTGGTCTTGCCAATTGGTGACCGATCGGAACGGTATTTAAAATATGGACCAATATGTGATTAGTGTAAATAACACCCGCATTAACACCAAAACCAAGTTGAAAGCAAAACCAGGTTGAAAGGAATCCTAGAGCCTCTATAGAAGATTGAAAAATAATGAAAGAGAGTTGCCTGTGTCAGATGTTATTCTGAATTAAATTACTGCATATATATTAGTTCAACTCTTCACAGAACTTCAAAACTATAGCCTGAGCTAATGCAAAAGATGATAGCTTAATTGTGATTTGAAAAAATAGATATTATGTACCATGGAAGAAATCATTGAAAAAGGAGAAATTGCTTGTGAGAAGTAATTTTTTCTGTTCTCACATTTTTTTCTAAATGAATTTCCAAGTCTGAAAAAAAAATAAGACATAAAATCAATGATAGTTTTAGAAAGGATTAAGCTTGGATAATGTCATGATACAAATAAAGCTATCATATGACTTAACCCATTACCAAATGACTGAATTATCCCTTTCCTGTTTTATGAAGTTTTAAACTGGTCCAATTTGAAAGATGTTGCAGACAACAATGAAAAATGCATGCAATTTGAAATCTGACCATCCTATGTGGTAGAAAATATTGTTTGAAAAGGAGAAATTGCTTATAACAAGCAATTTCTCCTTTTTCCACAATGTTTTCTCAAGTATAAAATCACAGTGACGTAAAATCCCAGGTTTGTCCAGGAAAGGGTTAAATAGACTAGTCAAAGGAATTGAAGACCACAGTTTAAAAACAACAGATTTTTTGAGAGCAATCATTCTTTTTGATGGATATTATAATGGGAAAGGGAAAAACACTCATCACATGCAATTTCTCCTCTTCCTACAATGTTTTCAAGAAACATGTAGAATATTTCTAGTTGAAATCTGGCCTTTTTACATGGAAGAGTAAAGCTTTTACTATAAAGCAAACTTCTTGGCAGGTCCAATTTCAAAGAACTTACAGACAACAATTTGATTTGATAGAATTACGAATATTTCGGTCTTTCTGGGTTAAAAACTGTGTGGATAAAGAAGAAATTGCATATAACAATCATTCTCTTTTTTTTCATGTTTTCCTATCCTCTGTCCCTGAGATTCACACACACAAAAAAGTATGATTATGCAGTAATGGGTGAAGTGAGTTGGATTGACTCATTAAGCTTAGGATAAGGCTGAAGCTGAACAAGCTGTAAGGATTATCAAGGATTATGTTAAAAAAAGATAACGCTTTACCAGATGCCAGTATTTTAGACTGGTCCAATGATTTGATAAAATTTTAACCCATTCCAACACAATAAAATTTTAGACTGGTTCAAATTGAAGGAAGCTATGGAGGACAATTTCAAGTTGGTGGAATTTTAATTACTTTTATAATTTTTGATAGAAAACATTGTGGAAAATGAATTGCTTGTCACAAGCAATTTCTTCATTTTTCACAATGTTTTTCAAAGCTTTTTTTCATAGGGGCATCTAAAAGCGTCATTGTGTGGGAACGGGTGAAGTTGGCCTCTCTAAATTTCATCCTAAGAATCATTAATTGACCCTTCCACTGACTCCCTAGGCCACTCCTTCACACTCCAACAGGAATTTCCACTTCGATATTAAATGGCGATATTTTGCAGAATTTGCGGCCAGTAACATGTGACAAAAAAGTAAAGTAGAATGGTTGAATAAGCTGTAGTTACGACGTTCAGGTCGTCACTTCTCATAAATGTCCACTAATGTCGGAGTTCAAAGTTCACTTCCGGTTTAAATGGATGATTTGATTGATTCTTTAGTTGACAGCTGCCATTGGTCAATTGCTATGCTCTGAAGTAAAAGAGATGAGGACCTATATGTCATTTGTTTTACATGTTAAACACCATTTGAGTTGTGTGCAGCCTCTATTAATAGTAACCAGTCTTAAATATCATTTGGTAAAGGGCTATTATATCTTGCCAGTAATCATAGTATTCTTATTCTTATGGGTGTTTTTACCATACGAGATTGACAAATGAGGATTGCAGTTTCATAAGGACACAGTGACGTTAACCAAACAGGAAGACTGGTATTTAGACCTTCCTCAAAAAAGGCCTACAAATAAACCAGAAACCAGAATGCCGTGATCAGAGACATTTCAAAAAAAAAAAAGAAACCAATATAAACAGTGTGTTGCTAGGCAGCTGCTATTTCAGGTCAAATTCATGACCTTAACCCTTTCCTGTTTTTAAAAAATTTACACCAGTCCAAATTGAAAGAAGTTGCAGACGACAAATAAAAGTGAATGTAATTTGAAAAGCAACCGACCTATAGGATAGAAAATATTGTGGGAAAAGAAGAAATTGCTTGTAACAAGCAATTTCTCCTTTTCCCACAATATGTTCTTAAGTATAAAATCAATAGGACGTAAAAACAAGTGATTGTGCAGAAAAGGGTTAAAGCAGTAACCTCCGTGCATTTACAGTAAAAAGTTGGACTGCATGAAACTCGTACATATATAAATACACATTATAGAGTATAAGTGTTGATCATTCTGAATGATGTTTTTATAAGTTATGAAAGGAACAACACTTCTGAATGTGATAGATATTGTTCAAATACAGCAATAGGAATTCATAAGCATACTACCAGAATATCGCTAGTACTGCTTTAATCCTTTCCTGTACGATCCCTTGTTTTAATGTCCCTGTGATTTTGTACTTGAGAAAACAATGTGGGAAAAGAAGAAATTGCTTGTATAAGTCTAAAATTTCAAAAACCAGGAAAGGGTTAAAGAAGATAAATTGTTTAAGAAGGCCAGTAATGGATTTAATTCTCCTGTACAGTTGAATCCGATTTATCTTTCATGTACAGAAAATATACAGAAAGGTACAAGTTTTATATAAGAACCTGGTGAAAACAGGGAAAAAATAGCTCCTATTGCTCACAATATTTGATAATTTACTGCAATTTTTTTTAACCCATTGCAACACAAAAATGCTTGTTGATGCCCTTGAGGAAAAAAGTTTTGGAAAACATTGTGGAAAATGAAGAAATTGCTAATGACAAGCAATTTCTTCATTATCTACAATTTTTTCAACCACTGTCTACAACATCTTTGAATTTAGACCAGACTCAAATGATGTTGTCTGATAATGGGCCAACTGCCTTTGTGGTATGCAACAACCCATTCCCACACAATCCCACCTTTTTTCATCCCTCTAGAAAAAGGTTTTAGAAACATTCTGGACAATAAAGAAATTAAACAATTTCTTTGTTATCAACAATACTTTCTACTGCAAAAGACAAATAGTTCCATCAATTCCACCCATTATAAAATATCTTCAGCAGCTTCTTTCAATTTGGACCAGTCTAAAATTTAGTTGTCTTGAAATGGGTTAAATCATGTAGATAGTTCTACCCAAACAAGTTTTGCTAGATGAATGAAAGTAAAAGTGTTGATGTTTTGTGTAATATATGTAGAAAATGCAAGTTAATACTGTGCAATAGATGTTTGATGATACATGTATTGTTAAAGAATACCTATGAAAATCATGTAATTATCTGATGGGACTAGATAATTTGGAAGTGGTATAAGTGCTCTATTTAGGGTGATTATCAAAGTTGTTTTGTGTATTAAAAACTTACTACACCAAACATTTTGATGAAAATATGTAAACAAATCACTTCCTATTATCTAAGCCTCCAATAAACACTTGATTAGAATCTCTTGTCTAGAGTAGATTGCTGTCAAATATGTTATTTAAGGGATTTGAAAAAGTTTCAGAATATAAATCTTGATTTTACCACCTTGAAGAAAAAAAACACATACTTCTGTTGGATCAGGTGGACTTGTTTCTGGACATGAGACATAGTTAAGCTGTTAATTTCAAATATATGTTAACCACAGTAAGAATGTTATACTTTGAGGCAAGAGTTTCTAGTTGCAACAGTTTCGATAGCCTTGTATCCAATTTTTATACTTTTCGTTCATTTCGTCTCAATTTCCCTCCCTTTCTAGCTTCCGATTTTATATGTAAATCGTCTTTTTTATGTGTCATGTTTAACTTAATTTTATTCTCAAAATCCATTATTGCCAAATGTATCTTTATTAGTGTATGCATATAGAAAACTATGTGTGTCTTTTAATATGAACCATAAAGGGAATATGGTACTGCATACAGGTTAAATACTGAAGTTAAAAACTGCTTTAAATGAATATTAACGACCACCACAACAGCAAAGATAATGAATAAATAAATACCTGTTTAATCTATCATTAAAACACTTTGAGACTTGTTGCTGACTTTAAAAAGTAAAAAAAAAAACGTTATTCTAAAAATCTAATTTTATCAAAAATACCATTGTAAGCCCAGAAATATTTTATCATGATCTTTTTAACCTTTTGACATCCCTATCAAAAATCTGTGCTAGGATTGAGAATTCATTACATGCTTTGCTGTCTACATAAAAATGTATTTTCTTTCAATTATGTATACCTTAACAAAATTTAATCTTTGATAGATTGAAAAGTTTAACATACTTTTTTATCAGTCTTAACTTTGTGTATTTACTTTGTATTGGGTTCAATTTTCCCATTCAAGCTTTGAAAAAGTTGTAAACCTCTCTGTGGGCATTGAAATTTATGCAACAAATTTAAAACACATTCAGACATATGTTGTTAAAGTCTTTAACTCTTTACAAACGATCATTATGAGTACACCAAATCCTATGTTGTGAGTACTTTTTGTAATTATCTTATCTCATTGGTGTAAAGAATTGAAGTACATGTATGTAGGTTGCCATTTCTCCCCCTCTAGAGGAAATCGAGGTCTTAGTGCTAAACTATCTGAATTGTTTTTACTTAACCCTTGTCATGCTGAACCCGGAATATTCCGGTTTTGGCAGGATGTGTAGACTAAGATCAGACTGCACGTTTGTGCAGGCTGATCTTAGTCTACACCTCCTGCTCATACTTTTCCTTCTCAAGTTGTTTATGAGGTTGATTTCTTAAAGGAATATTAATTTTTGAACAGCAAGTTCTATCAGTGCTTTCAGTCTTTTGATTTGACAGCAATTCAGTAAGGTAATTTATACAGCATGACAAGGGTTAAAAAGGCAATTGACCAATTTCGGCTGTCAATCTTAGAATCACTGGACCAATCAAATCATTCATTTAGACCAATTTAAACAATGAAATCAGATATTGGCTGACATTTTTGTGAAACATTTTAGTTGGTTTTGCGACTTAAATGTCATACCTTCAGCTTGAATAAGCTGTAATTACAACATTTATGTCCCCAATTAACCATAAAACTTTTTTGTTGCAAGTAACCGGCCATAAACTTTGCAATATAATGCTATTTAAGATATACATGTGGATGTGGAACTTCCTGTGTGAATTATTTTGCATGGCCAGGGGAGTCTATGGGCAGAGCCAGCAATTCACCAATTGTTGTTGTGCCTGAACCCTGTGAAATAATAGTGAAGCATTAAGCCCTATCATATTCAAAGTAAAACTATCAAATGTGATGCTTCACCTGAGATAGAAAGTCACTTGTTTACAAGCATTAAGTGTTCTAGTTTTATAAGCTACAAAACTTCAACTGTTTATTTACAAATTGAACGTAAACACATATTGGTCTTTGTCAGGCAACATGTTATCACCGTTGGATTATCGGCAAGCTATTGATTTGTTTATTTCAAATAAGAATATTTGGGATATTTAGATTTTCTTGTAAAGATTTCTTTCATTTGGGAATTAAAGTATGTTGAGTGAAAAATAAAGTGATAAAGTTTTCATTTAAATTAAGGGACAATTTATTTCATGTTGCATACAAATATTAATAGATCTGTACTTATCTCTCTTTTTTTTAGCTCACCTGAGCACAAAGTGCGAGGTGAGCTATTGTGATCGGTCGTTGTCCGTCGTCCGTCCGTCCGTCTGTCCGTCTGTCCGTCTGTCCGTCTGTCCGTCTGTCCGTCCGTCCACAATTTCTTTAAAAATCTTCTCCTCCTAAACCAGTTGGCCAATCAAGCTGAAACTTTGCAGGGATGTTCCTTGGGTGAAGTTCTTTAAAAGTTGTTAAAAGAATTTAATTCCGTCAAAAACTCTGGTTGCCGCGGCATTTTAAAATGGGAATCTTTAGTAATTCTTTGAATATCTTTAAAAATCTTCTCCTCCTAAACCAGTAGGCCAATCAAGCTGAAACTTTGCAGGGATGTTCATTGGGTGAAGCTCTTCAAAAGTTGTTAAAAGATTTTAATTCTGTCAAAAACTCTTGTAACCGCGGCATATGAAAATGGGAATCTTAAGTAATTCTTTAAATATCTTTAAAAATCTTCTTCTCCTAAACCAGTTGGCCAATCAAGCTGAAACTCTGCAGGAATGTTCATTGGGTGAAGCTCTTCAAAAGTTGTTAAAAGAATTTAATTTCGTCAAAAACTCTGGTTGCCGCGGCATTTGAAAATGGGAATCTTTAGTAATTCTTTAAATATCTTTAAAAATCTTCTTCTCCTAAACCAGGTGGCCAATTAAGCTGAAACTTTGCAGGGATGTTCATTGTGTGAAGCTCTTCAAAAGTTGTTAAAAGAATTTAATTCCGTCAAAAACTCTTGTAACCGCGGCATATGAAAATTGGAAATTTTAGTATATCTTTGATTTTGTTTTTTTCATCGACTACAAGGCCAAAGGCCTTTATATTTTGTAAAGAGCTTAATCATTTGGTTCTCTACCAAGTTTTTAAATATTTAATCTCTGGGGTCAAAAATGGCCCCGCCCCTGAGGTCCCAAGTTTGGAAAAATTCTTAATAAGAGCAATTTCAAAAGGCTTCTCCTCTTAAACTATAAGGTCTAGGATATTCATATTTGGTATGTAGCATAACTAGATGGTTTTGTACTATATCACAAAAACTTTTCATCCAAGGGTCAAAAACGGCCCTGAGTAGGGGTCCAAAAATTTGGAAAAATGCAAAATTTGAGTATGTTGAAAAAAATTCTTCATTTTAAGGCAGAGGGCATTTACATTTTGAGTGTAGCATAGCCTGGCTGTTATCTATCTGTTTTGATTAAATTATGCCTGTAGGTTAAAAAACACCCCTTCCCTGGGTGTCCAAAGTTCGTAAAAATGCTCAATTAGACCATGTTCAACAGTCTTCTCCTCCCAATCTACAAAGTCTAAGGCATTCATATTTGATTTATAGCATAACCAGATGGTTCTCTACTATGTTAGCTAAAATCTTAGCCCTGGGATAGAACATGGCACTGCCCCAGAGGTCCAAAATTTTGGAAAACACCCAATTAGAGCAAAAGTCTTCTCCTTCTGAAATATAAGATGAAGGGCATTCATATTTGGTATGTAGCATGACTATATAATTTTGTACTATGTTACAGGAAAATTTGCTCTTAGGATAAAAAATGTCTCTGCTCCTGGGATTGAAAATTGCATAAATCGCATTGAAAGGATTCTTCTTAAATAGAAATGGAGAAATTGCTTGTTTTCTCACAAAGCTTTTTTAAACCTTTTTCCCTGAGGGTGACAAATTCTGGGATAGTTTGGTAATCGATTAAACTATGAAGCCAAAGGCATTCATTTTCATTCACTGGATTGTTTTGTACAAAGCCCAAAATCTTATATTTGTTTTATTTATTTTGCTCAAGTTGTTTCTTTTTCATACTAAAAGTACTGTAATTTGCAGATGCCTCAGGTGAGCGATTTAGGACCATCATGGTCCTCTTGTTTGTCTGTTTCATTCATTAATCTCTAGTCATTTTTCATTGAATTTTCTTACTCAAATGCAATATGAAATGATGAACTATGGAAAAATTTCAAGGTCATAATAATCTCTGCAACAGCCGTATTTTTCCACTTACTACAGAAATTCAAGCGCATGATAAATGTAGCTTAACCCATTACTAGACAATAAAATATTAGACTGGTCCGATTTCAAAAAAGTGTCAGACAACAATATTTAGTTAATGGAATTTTAACAAATCTTTGACCTTTGGGGTAGGAAACATTGTGGATAATGAAAAAATTGCTTGGAATAAGCAATTTCTTCGTTTCCAACAATATTTTTCAAACTTTTTCCAGAATCAAAAAGGGGCATCAAAAAGAGTGATTGTGTGGGAATGGGTTGAAACACTTGAGATGAATTAACAGCAACTTATGAGTGCTATTATTGCAATCACGCATGATTAATTTCTCAAAGAAGGTGACAAGTGTGACATGTTTTTGGATGTGCCGTTTGCTATTTCCTAAAACCTCAAATCTCTTACTTACAATTTCACTGTACATGGTCATTAATGTTGACGCTATTATTTTTGTGGTTTGGTCACCAATCACATTCAAATTTCTGTTCTGGTTACCTGTATAACATTGACTGGTTTTCGAATTTTGTAACTACAGCTTGTTCAAGCCGCAGTTATAAGGTTCTGTTAGCCCATTGACATTGAATGCTTTTATTTTCCTGATACAAAACTTTTTCATGGTAGAACTAGACACATACAATATATCAAAGTTAGCTGCCATACTATTCTAAGTGTCTATACAATGTTTAGAGACTTAAAACAGTATGGTAATTAATCCTTGGTATATTGAAACAGAAGGAGAATAAGTCTTAACCGAGTAAGACAAAACACTTTTAGAACGGTCCAAAATAAAAAAAAAAGTTGCAGACTAATATCAAAATTTGATGATACCTTTAAAAAGAATTATCTTTCAGAGAAAATGTTATTGTGGGAAATAGAAGAAATTGCTTGTTACGACCATTTTCTTCATTTTCCAGAATGTATTGCTAGGTTATTATTTTCTTGGGGGTCTAAACCCTTTCCTGGATAATCCCTGGATTTTACGTACCCGAGTTTTTATACTTGAGAAAATAAACAGGAAAGGGTTAAAAGCAGAATTATGTGAGAAGGGGTTGAAACATGCATGTTTTATTGTAGATACAAATGTATTCTATTTAAAAACAAATTCAATTTCATTAAGATACTTGTTTCAGAAACAAAAGAATTTTTTACCACAAACCAGGAAAATGCTGCAGATCACCTTATTTTCTACACCTTGTTCTTTGGGGTCTTTTTGATTGTATATCATGACACTTCAATATTATATTAATTTGTAAGAATTAAATAAGGTACCATATCATCCGTTGAGGACCAAAATGTCATAACCGCAGCTTACTGAAGTAGTGTAATTATGATATTTTGGTCATCCACCAAACATATGTTACATCTATTCTGAAATTAAAAAACTTTCAAGCTAACCTGCATATTCTTAACAGTATTTAAAACAAAGTTCAGTTTCATGAAAGTTTTGTGTCAGGAAAATTGTTTCTCAGTAATACATTTCTGATTTTTAGGTGAATACACAATCAATTTATTTTAACCTCAAACCCTGTACCTAATGATAGAAAAATACACTTTTTAACACAAATGACTATTTCGTTCAAATAAAGCTACTTGAGAGAGAGAATTTTGTTGTTTGTTATTTCATCACATCTTGAAACAATTTTTAGCTCCACTGGCTGAAAACCAGAGGGCAGAGGGCTCTTGTCATAGAGGAGTGTCCATCATTTGTAGGTCAGTAAACTTTAACTTTTCTTCTGAAAGTATTGAACAGAATTCAACCAAATCTCATAGGAATGATCCTTTGTTGACCCTCTATCAGATTGCTTAAAAGAATTTTGATCGGACGAAAATTATTATGAGCCGAGCTTAATTCCATATATGGTGAAACCTTGAAAATCTTTTTCTCAGAAACTGGTTGATTGATTTCAACCAAATTTCACAGGAATGATCCTTGGGGAACCCTTCATTAAAAGAATTTTGATCTGATAAAAAACGTGGCTTTTAGAGATGCTTTGGTGACAGTGTAACAGCATTTCCTGCTCATATGACCTGAACATTTGTCGGTTCGTTTGTCTTGATTTCGGACCATTATGGCTCTCTTGTAATTGATATGGCAACATAAAAAGCATAACAGCTGTTTTCTCAAGCTGTTAAAATAACTTTTAGGTTGGCAACATAAAAAGCATAACAGCTGTTTTCTCAAGCTGTTAAAATAACTTTTAGGTTGCCAACCCCTGATATGCCTTTTGTTTTCTGTTCCTGACCACATGTATTTTTACCTCGTATTTTCGGAGAAAGCCCGAGGTATTGCTATAGCTTTGGTGTCGTCGTCGTCGGTGTTGTCGTCGTTGTACGAAAACCATGACATATTGTCATATCTCTGGTTCTACTAAAGGCATTCACTTGAAACTTGTTCACAATCAAAAGAGCAACCTATACTATCCAGGGGGATAACTATATGCATTTCATCCACTATCCAACACCCAATAGCCGAGTGTAGGTATCCGTAGGCGGTGCTCTTGTTTAAACTAATGTTTGATATCTCGGTCAAACTGCCATGTATGAGGTAAGGGTTTGTAGCATGTGCACCCGCAAAGAAAACTAGTCATACGGTACCTTTTGTTTGTTGCCAAACATTTCTTATCGAAAATTTCTTACTCCAGCCGCCTACACAGTGCAGGGGGCCTATATTGCACAGTTGGTCAAACTAACAGACTCGAAACCAAAAAGTTGCATTCAATGGATTTATCCCATTATCAAAAAAAAAAAAAAAAAGCTTTGATTGATAAAGGTATATTGAAAGAAGTTGAAAAGAACACTTTTTAAATTCATGAAATTAGAATCCTTTTTAGCTCACTAGAGCACAACGATTTCGTGGTGATCTGTTGTGATACTTGAATCCGTCTTGCATCATCCGTCGTCCACAGTTCAGTGTTACCACTCTACAGGTCACAATTTTGGCTCAATGTTTCCTAAACTTCCTTGCTATATTATTCCTGATTATATTATGTACTTCATAAGGTGACTTTTACTAGGTGACCTTAGCCTTGGTTGTTTAACCCCTTTTTTTATCGAATTACGTTGTTAGCCCTGCTTCTGTCAAATACTTACGATTGGTGATTCGTTATGCAGGAAATATATGTAGTTAAAAAATACAGTGTACTAAGTAAAATGCACTTTGTGTGTATGCCTTTAGTGACTCTTATCATAATGTTACATGTTGGCATGTAGACATTATCATTATACCCCCCACAACGAAGTTATGGGGGGTATACTGGAATCAGGTTGTCCGTCCGTCTGTCCGTCCGTCTGTCCGTCCGTCCGTGGACATAATTTTGTGTCCTCTTCTCCTCCCACATTTTTTGACCAATTTTGCTGAAATTTTATCAGGTTGTTTCCTATCATATGAAGTTGTGCACCTGCAATTTTCATCTTGATCCAGTCGTTAGTTTCAGAGTTATGCCATTTTGAACTTTTTAATGGGGGCGGGGGGAGTAATTTTGTGTCCTCTTCTTCTCCTCCCACATTTTTTACCAATTTTGCTGAAATTTTATCAGGTTGTTTCCTATCATATGAAGTTGTGCACCTGCAATTTTCATCTTGATCCAGTCGTTAGTTTCAGAGTTATGCCATTTTGAACTTTTTAATGGGGGGGGGGAGTAATTTTGTGTCCTCTTCTTCTCCTCCCACATTTTTCGACCAATTTTGCTGAAATTTTATCAGGTTGTTTCCTATCATATGAAGTTGTGCACCTGCAATTTTCATCTTGATCCAGTCGTTAGTTTCAAAGTTATGCCATTTTGAACTGTTTAATTGGGGGGGGGAGTAGTCAAAATTTAAAATTGCAAAACTCAGTAACCATAAGGGGAGTTACCAAATTTGGTAAGTAACATCATCTTGTTGACCTTTACAAAATATCGAACGGTTTATTTCCTGAGGTCAAATTTGACCCCGCCCCCCCGGGGGTCAAAAATTTAACATAGGCTCATATTGACTTTACGTGGATATAATTTTGTGTCATCATCTCCTCACACAGTTTTCTTTAACATAGGCTCATATTGACCAACCTTTCCTAATCAATCAACTCTAGCAACAAACACAAAATCAGAAAGAGGTGGAGGGTTGGCAATGTTCATCCACCATGACATGCATGTGATTAAACAGCTTCAAATTCCACTCCTTCATAGAAAAGCCTTTTTAGCGGTGTGGGGGGTATTCTTGTCATCCCTTGAGGGCGACAGCTCTAGTTGAACGAGGTTTCTTATAAGCCAGGAAAACCGCTCCCAGGGGACTTTTAGTCCTCTGATTATTAAATGATAATGCTTATAAATTTTGCAAAAAAAGCGGTTTGCAATCGGGCGGAATCTCCTGACGGAGCATATGGGCAGGGCCAATAGAATACGTGTGCGGGGCGAGCGATGTGTCCGAGGTAGTGTAGCAAATAAGGAGGCAACATGGTATCCGGGGACCAGGGTATCCTGTGACCAGTCAAAATTAATCGTCCTAAAATTTAACACTAACAAGTGCTAGCAGTTGCGTTAGAAAAATTACATTAGGAAACCGTTTATTGGAAAAAGATTTGAATGAATGAATGGGGTTTAACGCCGCTCTTAACAGTATTTCAATCATATCGCGGCGGCTGGAGCACCTAACAATGGATTCCTGGTATGTCTCACACCAGTACTACCACTACATCCTTTCCTAGCCGCCAGCTGCTATCCCACTTAGGTTTACGATTAACCACCCATTGGTGAGAGACAAATGTCGGAAAGAATATGTGCCGCCGCCGGCGATCGAACCCTTGACATCCCATGATTGAAGATTAGGAGTCTGACGCGCTACCGACTACGCTATGACGGCAGCATTAAAAAAAAGATCGAATTATATGTAGCTAATGATTCTTTTCTATCAGCGCTCAAGGTAGAGGAAGTGATTCTGATTTCAAAATTTAAGATTAATTTAATGTAAGTGCATCCAAATTCTGTGTTGGTAGGATAGTCACTGGAATGGCCCAAAGCCAATTCCAATGACTACCAACAACAAACGTTTTGAAAGATGGGAAAAGAGTTGGATTGTCATCAGTCTCCCTTTATCTAGATAAACAAGTCAGAGCCATAACGCGGTTGGTAGCGCGTCGGACTCTCAATAATGAGGTCCAGGGTTCGATCTTCAGTTGTTGCAAATATTCTTTCTGACATTTGTCTCGCACCAATCGGTGGATAATTGCATAAAACCTAAGAAGAATGAGCAGCTGGGGCTTAGAAAGGATGAAGCACTAGAGCTTGTGTGAAAAATACCATGGATCCATTGTCAGGTGAAATACTGAAACCTTTTCCTATTTTGCAAAATTTTACCCCTGTCCAAATTGAACGGTTTTGCAGACGAGAATTTAAAGTCGGGTTAAGTTAACAAATGACAATTCAGTAGGGTGAAAAATATTTTGGAAAAAGAAGAAATTGCTTGTTACAATGATTTCTTTATTACAAAATCACAGGGGCGTAAAAACCAGGGAATGAACAGGAAATGGTTAGAAATTGTGTTAAGCCCCATTCAAACAAATCAAAACAACCCAAATAATCTAGGACACCGAGGCTGTTCCACAGGATTTATATCTAAAGTAAATTTCCTCCAAGCTACAGTCCTTTTAACCCATGACAACAAAATGATGCTTATCGACGCCCTGAAGGAATTTATTGTGAAAAAATGTGGGAAATGGAAAAATCGCTTGTAGCAAGCGATTTTCCATTTCTCACATTTTTCTACCTTATTTTGCATTTATCATATGAGCTTTTTAAAACATGTCCAAAGGTATTGTAGTCAAACTGCACAGGCTGATTGGAGTAAAAACTGTTTTTATTTCGCAGGGAAAAAACAGGTAAATATTTTAGGCTTAATTTCAATTGCACTTGGTGAAATTCGGATGTGATTCATTCGAGTAACCAATATCCTCGCTTTTATCCCAAAACTGTGTAGTAAATCCGTTGTACAAAACGGTATAAAAACGTGAATATTGACGGTACTGTAAGATGGGCAAGTTCGGGCAGGGTTGAAAAATACGGACACGCTGGTGGGAAAACTCGGACATGTTTAAAAAACAAAGGGCGAAGTTCGGACACTCAAGAAAAATCGTTAATTAAAGACTTAAAGACCCAGACTTAACTTATTAATTGACCAAAATCTAAGATCTTAAGTTTAGAAACAATGACTATTGAAACATTGTTAATTCAGTGAAGATCTATTAGATGTTGTTTGTATACCCAAGGCCAACAAGTGGGCAGATTTTGGAATACCTTAATATGCAAATAAACGGAGATCAATTGGCGGCAGATTAAATTATAAGAAGGTAAATTGTTGCGCGTTAGTCTCCAAAATTTAAAATTTTTGTATAGTCCGAATTTTGTACTTCGGCAGGAAAGAGATAGGGATCACTCGGACACTTAGGACAAAGCTTTATTCTGTTGATTTCAACTAATAACAAGAGCCGTCAGAGTGGGATTATGCTACAAGAATTTAGCCCTGTTACAAAAAGTGTATAATAAACAGGGAAACGGGTTCGAACGGATCGATAGACGCAGACGCGGATATATGCTCGCTTTATTCCAGACATGCCGAATCTCAACGTACATTCATGAGCTGTGACCTAGACCTTGGAGTTATCTGAAAATTCAATGATGGCGCATATACTCATTGATACAGATAGAGAACAGAATCGTGCAAAGTTATTTCGAAATCAATCCATGATTTTAGGAGCTATGCTCCAGCAATGCCTAATGTTAATGTTTGACCTTAAGCTGTGCTCTTGACCTTTGAGCTATCTATTTCTCTTTTTTTCAAATGGCAAATCTACTCATGACCGAGAACAATTATGACAAGTTGTATTGAAATAAATCTATATTTGAAGGAGCTATGCTCCGGACATGCTAAAGCGTTATGGAGATATCGGGCGGACTGAAAGCGGAAGGACAGACGGACTTATAGACGAAGTGGTGGGCTATATAAAATGGATAATTTTCTTAGAATCGTATATCTGAATTACGCGTTTTAAAACGAAGTCAATTTTTGTTTCACTCTCCGTCAAACTTTGGGTTCTCAGACTTTAGGTCTACCCTCTTTTGATTTGTCTGTTTATTTGAATGGGGACTAACGCCGCTTTTACCATTTTTCAGTCATATCGCTGCTGTTGGAGTACCTTACAATTGATCCCTGGTACATGTATATCTCGCACCAGTACCACCATTACATCCTTTCCTAGCCTCCAACTGCCATCCCTCTTAAGTTTACGCTTATCTACCCAGTGGTGAGAGACAAATGTCGGAATGGATAATTATGTGCCTCCGATGGAATTACCCTCTTTTGAATCTACGACCGATCCTATGTTTATAAGCCATGAAAGGATGACTCAGTAGACTTATCAATTGACCAATCACTGGCCCCGCCCAATGACTCTATAGGCCACGCCCATTAACTCCGGCCGAGAGTTCCGCTTCGATTTTCATGCGAAGAAATCTCCTCCACTTTAAGTTTGCATTGGCTAACGGACTTAGCGTTATCGATACACCTTTCTTGCAGCGGCCAGTCAATGTGAAATAAACCAGACACACATTAACTTTTAATTGACGGTCAGTAGACGACCACCTCAATAAAGGGATAGAAATATGCCGTCTGTAGTTTTAATCGATGGATGATTCCGTTTTCATCTGTATTTCTCAAACAATTATGACCCGGATTAACCAATTACCAGACGACAAAAGTTTTGACTGATATATATTAATTGAAAGAAGCAACATATATAAATTCAAATTGTTTTGGAGCTGCAAAGAAGGGGATAAACACCGAACAAATATTGTGAAAGAAGGAGAAATCGCCTGATTACAGCAAATTCTCCTTTTTCACATTTTTCCTGAATTTAATTTTTCACGGGTGTAAAAAGGCGGGATTGTGTGGGAGTGAATTAAGCCTCGCAGAACTTTGACTGTTTTACAAAATAATTAACGACATCATAAATCACATTTTTTTTTTTTTTTTTTTTTTATCAGATTTATTTTTCAGCTAAAGATTGGAATATGTATGCCGAAATTACTTAACATACTTTTTTTTCAAAATCGGACTAATGATAAAACATAAACATGATCAGAAAAAAGGGAATTTTTTAGTAAACCAACGGTCAACGAGCCTCCGAAACGTATTAACTAAGGGGAATTTTAACGC
The DNA here is from genome assembly GCA_946902895.1 of Fragum fragum. NCBI lineage: Eukaryota > Metazoa > Mollusca > Bivalvia > Cardiida > Cardiidae > Fragum > Fragum fragum. Next base: position 28,437,656 of record OX336379.1, on the reverse strand, counting down.
GTGGTTAAGAGGTAAAGTATTGGCTTCACGATCAAAAGGTCCAGAGTTCGATTCTTTTGAGCATCTGTCGACATTAAGTGTGTTATTTGCCCACATAAATGGTGCGGGTACTGCTGTTTCTCCAGGAAGCAGAATCGAGGCTTGAAAAGCTTGTTTCCCACTCGATGTAAAATAATAGGTTAAATTCTTATCCAATTTCTGCTCAGCTGTAGTTACGTGGTTTCATCAGCCCATCAAATGGATATGGAATGAATGTTAGATAAAAACGAGTTTTTTTTTTCTATCTAAAAAAATGCCAATGGCTTAATCACCGATTTTGAGCCAGCGTAAAATAAAAATGATAATAAAAGTAAAACATATCGTCTGAAATTCATGAGGAAAATGAATAAATAAGAATGTAAAATATTTATTTATACTCAATGGTAAATTAATAATTGTTTGTAATTGTACACGGCGGGCTATTTGACAATTTGAAGGTTCTGTGTAAATAGTGGCTTTACTTAATAGGATGTTTAAAATGAGTCCCAAAGGAGATGGAGAAGTGTGAGTTGCTAATTAACTGGTTCCCCGTAACACTCAAATAGTCAAATTCAAATTGTAGTTCATACTTTTTGGTCTTGGTTTATTTATAGTAAGGATGGATCTTATTAATTCTTATTGAATCTATTAAAAAGTGTATCAAATATCGCAGTTGTGCAACCAAAATGTCAACCTGTGTTTACAATATGTTGGTCGCATTCTGACAATATCATATCCTCCTTGACAAAAAAGTAACTGTTAACTTGTGCATAAAGAAAAGAACTCATTGGAGGTGAAATGGGCTGCATAAGCTCCGAGATCCAGGTCTTAAATAGAGGTAGGATTAGTGATCAACATAGAATCTGAAAAAAGAACAAAGATTCGACCACGGTCAACCTTTATAGTTGGCACAGTCTGATCGGAACATTTAGCTACTTATTTCTTGTATCTTTTTTTTCCGGAACGATTCACATTTCTCCATATTATCTGAAATTACGGGACAACTGAACACTTTGCACTTTATTTATTCTATTTTGAAAGTAAAGATAATAATAATAAGAAGAAAAAAGTTTGGTCTTGCGCACGTGAAAGAGGAATTGCAATCCAAACTGAAAGCATAGTCTGCATAGTCAGGTAGGTGGAAAAACTTGGTAAAAAATATAAATTTTTGATGCCGGAAAGCCCGCGCAGTGTGACCATGGACGACGTTTAAAGGGCGAAGTCCCGATATGTAAGTTTGGTGGATCACAAAAACGGATCATCTCGGAAGAGCAAAAAGTTTCGTTCGTTTTCTGACCTACTATTCTGGGTACGCAGGCTGACCATAGTGCAGACTTTTCTCTTTTCAATATTTCAGTCATAGAACGGGCATTCTACCTTGATATACATTCAATTTTGAAAAGGAAACAATTATGATTGGCTTGTGGAAGGTTTCGAGGCCTAGTTATAGTTCACGGGCAAGCTATATATGTATATCTACTTCCTAATTGTGATTCAAAATCACCTTACTTTTAACTGAAACCAATATTGTTTGATTGTCTTCGCAGTTAGGTAGATGAGCGAATTGACAAAATCAGACAAAACAGAGAGATAATAGCTAAAGAATAATAGTTTGTGAACATGTAGGGCATACATATAATATAAATCGTAGTCATAATGCAAGGAAGGTTATTTTAAGTGCGTTACTTTGTAAGATATGTTGTCTTGGACATGAATTATGAACAGGCAACATTTTGGATGAAGATCTTAAAGTCGTATCTGCGGGTTGAATGTACTGTAGTTAAAACGTTTAGGTCGTCAAACCAACAAAAAAGCAAAGTTCACACCCGGCATAAATGGACGATTTTATCGGTAATCCATATTTGATTGTCAGACGTGGTCCGTCACTTTACAACCCTCCTTGTACTGAATTGGTTTTCCATGCCTCTTTAAACCCTTTACCAGATTTCATTGAAAGAAGTTGTAGGCAGTACATGAATATATCATGTAAGAATAACCATCTCGATATGTCGACTAAGACAGGCGAACACTTGAAGATGTTAAACATTGAGAAAGAATCGAGAAGGGACCTAGTTATTTCGGACAGCATAGTTGGTTCCCATGGTAACTCAAATACGACTGTCATTTTGATAGTGATGTATGTTTGTACGATCATTAAATTCTAATGTCTAAAGCATCTGGTTTTGTTTGCACAGAGTGCAGAGATAGTTCTATTGCATGTTACTTAGCGAAAGTCGTTCATTTCGCGTTCTTATTTTAATCTCAAACTAAAATCCTTTGAGTTAAAAAACTATTTCCAACAATTTCCGGTTGTAGTTTTTTGGTGTAATCGTCCAATCATTTAATGATGAATATCGGCCATGAGAGATGAAATGCCTCAGACAAAGTTATTAATATTGTTGTTGGGGGGGGGGGGGGGTAACGCCAATTTTGATAGTATTTCAGTCATGTCGAGGTGGCTGAAGCAACTAACCATAGATTCCTGATATTTTTCACACCAGTACTAATACTTAATCCTTTCTGAGCCTCCAGCTGATCATCCCATTTAGGTTTACGATCAATCAACCCAATGGTGGGAGACTAATGTCGGAAAGGATATTCGCCGCGACCGGGGATCGAACCCGGGACCCCTTGACTAGGAGTCATACGCGCTAACACTGCCCTATGGACGTGGTCAAAAAAATGAAGTGGATATGGTGTAAGAGAGAGCAGGCTGAGAGTATGTGTTTGTGACGGGGCTTAGTATAGCTTTGAACTATCGTAGGGAAACTCACTTCCAAATCAGAGATAGAGAGAGGGAGAGAGAGAGAGAGAGAAAGAAAGAAAGAGAGAGAGAGAGAGAGAGAGAGAGAGAGAGAGAGAGAGAGAGAGAGAGAGAGAGAGAGAGAGAGAGAGAGAGAGGCAGACATAGAAAAAAGCAAAGAAATAAACTTATAATATTAATCGTTTGAGGACGACCAAACTTTGTTCTGGTTCGATCCTAGATGCAGCGGGAAATTTTCGAAGCAGTGTAAGTTTTATCTAAGAAACATAATTATCTTTTTATCCATGCTTTTTTTTCGTCCCCCAATCTTTTAAAGCCCCGGTGACATTATGGCTCGAACGGTATAATTTGAAAAATGCTTCATATTTTAACGTCTTATCCCAGCATTAGATAAAAAAAGTATCTACAAGTTTAATTTTGAATTCAAAAACTTTGAAATATAACATGAAATATGCTGAACGGCAAATAGGCATTAAATATTCGGGCCAAACTAAAAGTTACTTGGACTTTATACTAACCGGGTTGTTATGATTGGAAGTAATTTATGTTATACTCGTTCATGATATACATAAGAGCGTGAAAACGAAACGCATTT